>JAYESA010000003.1:82675798-83000798 GCA_036927795.1 Iris macrosiphon
GAAAGGTCTGATGAATCGTGGACTAAACTTTCCGTCTCCACCGAAATGAATCATGTCACGTGTCAGAGAAATCCTCAAGAAAATTAGATCGCCCACCTAGCACGAAACATAGCCTTAGCACTCTAACAAACGCAAAAAATCACAAGCAATACAAAATAAAATCTATACCTCAAACTATAATGGTCTCCGGTGGCTATCGACCTAATGTTGATGTCTGTCATGCGCTACTCGAAGTCTATCCCTGATGAGCTTAACCTTCTCAGCTGTATCCAATACCATCTCTGGTCCCAATAAAGCTCTCTCACCAACATCATCCCATGATAACAGAGTGTGGCATCTCCGTCCATACAATGCCTCAAATGGTGATATCTCGATACTGGCCTGCTAATTGTTGTTGTAAGAAAACTCTACTAAGTGAAGACGATTCTTCCAAGAACCTCCAAATCCAAAATATAGGTGCATAGCATGTCCTCGAGAGTCTAGATAGTCCTCTCCGACTGCCCGTCGGTCTGAGGATGATATGCGGTATTGAACTTGAGCTGAGTGCCCAAGCTAGCCTGCAAACTCCTCCAGAAGTGGGACATGAAGTGACTATCCCGATCTGAGACTATGCTCATAGGAATACTATATAATCTGACTATCTGACACACGTACATCTCTACGAGCTTCTCCGTAGACATACCCACTTTGAATTGCAGAAAGTGGGCTGATTTGGTCAACCTGTCTACGATGACCCAAATTACATATTTACCTCCTGGAGAACGCGGAAACCCTGAAACAAAGTCCATCGTCACATACTCCTATTTCTACTCTGGAATGGTAAAGGCTGAAGCAATCCACCTGGCCTCTGTCTCTCCGCCTTTACCTGCTGATAAACCAAGCATCTAGATACGAAGCTAGCTACCTCCCGCTTCATACCATACCACTAAACATGCTCTCTCATGTCCCTATACATCTAGTTGGCACCTGGATGCATAAAATACTGAGATCGATATGCCTCCTGAAGAATCTTCTCGCGCAATGCTCCACTCGGCATACGCAATCTGGTAGCGTGTCGCAATGGTCCATCATCTGCAATACTGAAGTCCTCTGCCAACCCTATCTGGACTTGTGCTCTGATGTTCCTCAGAGACTCATCCTCGAACTGTGCGGCTTTGATCTGGTCCATCAACTCTGACTGTACCTGAAGTCCCCATATTTATTTTGCAACTCCAGGAACTAATACCTCAATGCCCAAGCTATCAAGATCGGCCAATAAATGTCTGTCCCTCGTCAAATACATAGCCACTAGATACCTGCTCAAGGCATCTGCAACTATATTGGCCTTCCTTGGATGGTACTACAAAGAAATATTGAAGTCTTTTATCAACTCGAACCACCGCCTCTGCCTCATATTGAGCTTTTTTTTTGTGTAAACACATACTTCAAGCTCTTGTGATCTGTAAAGATCTCTATCCGCTCTCCATACAAGTAGTGTTTCCACAGTTTAAGAGTAAAAATAACTACTGCCAACTCTAAGTCATGGGTAGGGTAATTCTTCTCATGCGGGCGTAATTGCCTAGAAGCATAGGCACTCACCTTCCAATTCTGCTGCAACACATAACCCAAACCCTTACCCGATGCATCACTATATATAGAAAATCCTCCTGTCCCTGATGGCAATGTCAATATTGGAGCTGTAGTCAACCTCTTCTTTAGCTCCTCAAAAGCAGACTGACAATCCTCAGTCCAGACGAACTCCACGTCCTTCCTGGTTAGTCTAGTCATTGGCTCCGCAATCCTGAAAAAATTCTGAATAAATCCCCGATAATAGCCTGCTAGTCCAAGAAAACTCCTGATCTTCTCTACTGAACTTGGGGTAGACCACGACTCAACTGTTAAAATCTTCTTTGGGTCTACTGAGATCCCATCTCCTGTAATCACATGTCCGAGGAATTCAACCTTATCCAGGAATAACTCACACTTCGAAAGCTTGCCATATAACTTCTCCTTTCTGAGAGTCTCCAGAACTATCCTCAGGTGCTTCTTATGCTCCTCTGGAGCCTTCGAATAAATCAGTATATCATTAATGAATACTACCATAAACTGATCCAAGTACTGATGAAACACATTATTCATCAGGTTCATAAATACTGCTGGGACATTGGTCAACCCAAACGGCATCACCAAAAACTCAAACTGCCCATACCGAGTCCAAAAAGCTGTCTTCGAAATGTCTTCCTTCTTCACTTTCACCTGGTGGTACCCCGACCTCAAGTCTATATTTGACAATACCTTCGCTTCGCTCAACTAATCAAATAAATCGTCAATCCACGACAACGAATATTTGTTCTTGATAGCGAGGTTACTGAGTGCCCTATAGTCGATACACATGCGTACCGACCCATCCTTCTTCAGTACAAATAATACCGGAGCACCCCATGGTGATAAACTGGAACGGATGAAACCCTTGTCCTGCAACTCATCCACCTGCTTCTTCAACTCCGCCAGTTTGCTGTTGTTCACTCTATAGATGTGTTGTGATGTTGGCCCTGCACCTGGCACTAAATCTTTAGAGAACTCTGCATCTCTGTCCGGTGACAACCCCGGCAACTCCTTCGGAAAGACGTCCATATACTCTGCAATCAATGGATGTGGCAGCTCCTACTCTTCTACCAAAGCTCCACAGAAGTCTCCTTCACTCTGCTTTGCTTTGTTGCTCCTCTGACGAACTCAAACTCTGGCTCTCCTGACACCTGGAACAAAACTCTGCCTCCTCGACAATCGATACTATCATGATGCCTACTCAACCAATCCATCATAAGTACTATATCGTAGCTCGAAAGTGGCATTACGAGTAGACATACGCTTAACTCTTAGCCTCCTAAAGAAACTCTCTAGTCCTTGCAAACATCACTGACCAGGATAATGCCACCCCCGGTCGTGATCTTGCAAGTCTTTGCCAATGGTTCAGACTCAAGATGATATTTCAGAGCAAAAAATATAGATACAAAACTATATGAAGAACCGGAATAAAATAAAGCATGAGCTGAAAAAGAATCAAGATAGACCGAACCTGAGATAACATCATCGATTGGCTCCTCCTCCTCGACGTTCAAGGTGAAAGCTCGCCCCTGTCACTGGGCACCTCTCTGCTGTTGCTGGTGCTGAACAAACTGCTGCTATTATAGTGGTAGAGAAGGTCCTCTCTGCTATCCCACTGGTGGTCTCGGGGGTGCTCTCTGTGCCTGAGCTCCGCCTTGAGCTGGACGAGCTGAAACTTTAGGACAAGCCCTTAACTGATGGTCTCCTAATTCGCAGAATAAGCACTGGCCCAATCTCATCCTTCATGCATCTCATCCATATTCTTACTTCTTACAGAAGGTGCAAGGAATAGCTGCCCTCTGGATCTGGTGTATCTGCTGTGTCGGCGCTCTAGCTGGTCCATGTAAATATTGTATTGGCTGCTGGAAGTGCCTCTAGTGCTGCTGCTAAAAATAAGGCTGCTTTATTCGACCCGTGTTGGTACTGGATCCTCTTGTGTCTTTTGGCTTCTTAGAGCCAAGCTCTAGATCATCCCCTGCCCTATATGCCTGTCTCAGAATCTCCTCGAAAGTAGCGGGGGGATCTCCATTCGTATATGATTTGATCTCCCGGTTCAGGCCCTTCCCAAACTTCCTGGCTCTTCCTCTGGGGTTCTGGCCCTCCACAAAATGGCCTAATCTGCAATACTCTGCCGCATACTCATCCATCGTCATACCTCCCTGAATGAGGTACTGGAACTGGCTCTCCAGAGATGTCAGAGCCACATCTGGAAAGAACTTTTCCATGAAGTGCTCTTTGAAAGCTTCCCAGGTAAGTCCTGGTGCTGAGATCCCGGGGTCTATCCTAAACAAAGTCAAGGCAATATCGAACATCATGCTCCCTGTGGCGTCTATCTACAACCTCTCAGTAATCTGTGCCAGCCACAAGTTTCGCTCAATGTCTTCTATCCATTTATCAGCATAAATGATCCCTTCAATGCCTTTAAATTCCTTCAGTCCATCCTCTTGAAGTCTATGATGGTCCCCGACCTCGGCTGCTGCAGGGTAAACTGAGGTGGTGCCGTTTGTGGCTGGACTAAGGAGAGTCTCTCGACTGCCGCGAGCACAATCTGGTGAGCATTCTCAATTCTCTGAGGTTATGAGGTAGGGCATCCAGAAGATAGATTGAACATAGGATTCAATATTGAGTAAGATACGATATCGTCAATGAAGGACATAATTTATTCAAAGTAAAGCAAACATTCAATAGATAAGGATAGAAAAATAGATATTTGAAAGTATTTCCTAGTTGTGATTGAGTATACTCTCAGCCTAAATCCTATTTTCTAAAGCAGGCTCATAGTAGTACTCTAGTTGAGCACCACTACGATATCGCTCTACTTGTGACTCTAGACCTGTATGGGCCACCACTAAAAATATGTCACGACCCGTACCCGGATATTCGGGCACGAGTACGTGGGTACGTCCAGCCTACGCTGTAGCATCGGCGGTAGAACATTGTCTGGGTCAACTCTAACTAACTAATATCTCAAAAATATATATTGTACCTGTCAATCATCTCAACTCCAAAAGGAGGAACAATATGGTATCTCATAAATATAACTATACTCAATCATAATCCAAACTAAGAAAGATAGAGCATGAATGGAATAACGAAGAAAAGAATCAAAAAATAATCCACAAGCCTGAAATAATATACATGCCTTGAATCTCAATAACAGTCTGATACAAATCCACCAAAATAAACTAAACCTCCTCAGGCTCTGGTACTAAGTCCTCCTGGTCTATAGGAGTACCCTCTAATGGTATGCCCTCCTGCGGTCCATAGAATGTAGGACACTGATCTATGAGCCAATCATCTAAAAAAATATCCTGTCAGGATTGGTGCGAAGTACATACCTCTGAAAGCAGTTTCAAATACATAATCGAGCATATAAAATAGATAATAAAAAAGAATACAAGATAACTAAACAGCAGAATAAAATGAACTAGAGTGGATATATAATGTATTGGAAAGAAGAACCACTAATATGAATATCTGCAATATAATAGGAATAACTGAAATCTAACCAATGTGACTTGGAATACAAGTTTATTATGTAATCGGTTTAGGTTGAACACGAAAACAATAAGGTAACTCAATTACAAGTGTGGAACATAATCGACATGTACACGAATGCACTGGGGCTTGATCACATAATCAACTCCTACTCTCCCATCCCCAACTAATACCAATGGATCCAATCACGATACATTACGAACATGAATATGGGCACACCGAACACGAGCAGTGTGTATATACGAATATAAGCACACTAAACACGAGCAGTGTGTGAATACGAAATATAATAAATAAATACCCGATACATACGATAAAATATATATGAAGGAGTATCCGCTGAACATGGTAGGGGATAACATCTCCTGACAGGATCTATGTAGTACCAGTCCGTGAAACCACTGTGTCAGAATCAAGTATACAGTTCTAGAATATGAGATATTTACACTATTATGAAATAAAAACTAACAGAGAAACGTACTCGCCTGAGATCCTGAGCAAGGTGTGTCTCTCGATGCCCAAGCTGGTGTCACACAGACCTATATATGGTATATGCATCAATATAAGGTTTTGGAATGAAAATAAGTTAAACTAGTTTAATTCTAGGTCATAAAGCCATTTCTAAGTCAAAATAGTCAAACTAGGTCAACTCTAGGTCAAACTAGTCAAACTTGGTCAAACCAGCTATTTCTAGGTTATATGAGTCTAACTCTAGAGTATTAGGTCCAAACACTATGTAACTAGGCCATACTAGCTATGCTAAGATACTAGGATACCAACAAAGTATTGTATAATAAGATATGCAAGTTATTAGATTTAAAAATACTAATATATATATATATATATATATATATATATATATATATATATATATATATATATATATATATATATATAGTACTCTTAGTCAAACTAAAGCTAAGTGGATACCTTGCTTTGAACCAATGCAGTATCACACCACCTACACACCCATCTTGATACTCAAACCCA
Organism: Iris macrosiphon; assembly: GCA_036927795.1. Lineage (NCBI taxonomy): Eukaryota > Viridiplantae > Streptophyta > Magnoliopsida > Asparagales > Iridaceae > Iris > Iris macrosiphon. The sequence goes on from JAYESA010000003.1 coordinate 82,681,871, forward strand.
ATACCTTGAGTATAAACAAATACCTTGACATTACCTTGGTATCACAAGGTAATTCAAATTCTAATATGTAACTAACTACCCATACACCTAACTATATAATAACATGAATTTAAACTTGTGTAATACTATACTAACTAATATACTAACAACCAATACGTATATATATATACATATAACTAACTAGTTAACAATATATATATATATATATATATATATATATATATATATATATATATATATATATATATATATATATAACCCGATTATCTATAAAACTAACCAACTTGAGCTATAAGTCAAGCTAACCTCCCCTTGATGTTGCTGTGCATCCTCTTGTTGCTGCTGCAGTTGCATTTGCACTCTACTGTAGTTGCTTCTCTTGTTGTTGCTGTTGCAGCTGCTGCTCTTACTGCTAAATGCTGCTGCACGACCCTCTCTCACTATAAACACTGACACTCTACACTCACTCACTCAATGACAATCTACACTCACTCACACACTCATATAAATATAAATATATATATATCTATGCATATATACATATATAAATATAATCATACATATATAAACATATACCAAACATACATATATATACACTCATCCACATACATATATATATACCTCTCTCTCTCTCTCTCTCTCTCTCTCTCTCTCTCTCTCTATATATATATATATATATATATATATATATATATATATATATATATATATATATAACCACACTAGTGATGCATATGAACCCCCTATCTCTCATGACCACTAATACCTCAAAATGAAACATAGACATTCAACATATATATGTATATATATATATATATATATATATATATATATATATATATATATATATATATATATATATATATATATATATATATATATATATATATATCATATAACAATATAATTATAACATTCTAATACCTATTACCAAGTTATATTGAATCTAAATGCAAGGAACAAACACGTGAAGTGCACCGCACCCATATCACACTCATTCTATGCTACGCTTGCGATACGGTTCCACCACATTGCCAAACGTATCCCAAAGGACACGGGCAAGTATAAAATTATAATTATGAACAATATAAAGAGTTAACTACTCAACTACGTGCCCATGTCAAAATATAACATGCTCAAACCCCCGTGTCGGAGAAAACCCCCCAAATCAGCCCTTATCTCCAAATTATCGGGATACGGCCTACACGTATCCAATTGTGGATACGACACTAGTCATACATAAACAAACACATATCAATTGGGTCTAATTGTCTTATTGACAAACACATGATGTGTCAATCTCAAAATTCTTCCAAAATTGACACAAAATACCACATAACTTTCTCCATAGGCCTCATATGAACCTAATTCCAATTCCTATGAGTAGCCTTAGCATATGGGATGGTTTCTAATGATTAAAACACAGATTTAGAGTCTAATTAGAGAGAGAAAACTAAATTGTACCTATTGGGAGATGGATTCTCAATAAAATTCCTAATTTGAGTGTCAAGAACCTCCAACTTGGAGATTCTTGCACCTCCTTGTAGATCCTTGCTTCCTCCTTATATATCCTTGTTCTAATAGCCTCCAATGATGAATAGGGAAGGAATTGGGAAGAAATTTTAGTAGAAATTGGTGTGGGAATGAAAAATTTTGGAAGAAAAAAATTATAGATCTAGATTTGGAATGACAATAAGGAGAGAGAGAGAGAGAGTCTCTCTCCACTCCTATGGTGGCCGACCCTTTCCCCTCCTCCAAGATACTTTGGAAAGTCCAAAATACCCCTTGGGGCTTGTCATGAAGAAATAATTAAGGAACTAATTAATTCATCCTCCTAATGAATGGGCTTACTATTGGACTCAATTCTAACTAGAATCAAATGTTGGTCCATGGATCTAAACTAAACTAGTTAGGTCCACTAACACAAGTCCAAAATAAATCTAACATCAAACAATAAATAAATATTTATAACATGCACAAAATTTAATATAATAATCCTAAAATAAAATACCCATGCCAAATTACCAAATTACTCCTAGTCGGAAAAGTGAGGGTGACAATCCTACCCACCTTAGAAAATTTTTGTCTTTGAAATTAAGGAATAAACTAACTACCAAAAGTAATCAATACAAGCAAGAAATAGTTATACCTCACGGCTCAAACAGATATGGATATCGCTCGCGCATCTCAGCCTCTCGCTCCTAGGTACTCTCTCTGTCATGCCCCAGTCCCAAAATATAAGGGAATAGTCTACGTGGCAATGGCTAGCTACGTACCAAGGGGACTCCAGTCTGACTATGAATACGTATAAGCTGTAAATGAGGGTTACTACTTAGATAACATGGTTTATATGTCTATGTATCAAACAAGAAGGATATTTAATAAAGAAAGGACAACACGTATCATGGTGTGCACCCCACACTACACTCGTCCGAATAGACTCGAAGGAAATAATATGAGTCTACAAATACTGAGCTATACTAGTAGAAAATAAGCAAAGATGGACAATGAAGAAGTGAATACAAATAATGAGTAACAATACCTGCATGTCGGTATAATACTCATCAGCAGCTCCAGTCTTCCATCAACAATCGACCCTACAATCTGGCAAGGAGCCAGGTCCTCAGAAGGACGTAACAAGGTACAAAAATAGTATGTCATAGTATAACAGAAAGAAACAAGTGTAACACTGATGTAATCTAGCATAATCACCTAAGTGAGACAAAACTTTGAAGACAATGTTCGACGCGTGGGCTGTCCAAATATAAAACTGTAGATTCGAGTACAGAGACACACGAGGCGTACCGTAGCTCCGAGCACAGAGTCACACGGGTGATACTACGACTCCGGATACAGGAACACTAAATAAATAGGAATATACACATATATATAGCGCATGCAGAGTAGCCCAAACGTCTAGTAACTATCTTTCCCTCCCAAAGCGGTCAATGAGTATTCATTGAACCTGAACCTCTATCTAACAGTCTTGTCATACTGAAGTAACTATCAACAATCACGACCTTAAAGTTATCCCAGATTACGATTATGATGACAGTATCAGGATACAGGAAGTCTGGCACGATGACGGTGTCTAAATGTGTCCTAGGGTTTCGATGTAACCAAGTAGGTACATCAAGGTGTCGCAAACATCTATCAATCAATACCAAACGTTACCAACTAACATCTGCACCCGGTTATAACTCGGACGCTAAGTAACGATTTTGATCCAAAGCGCGCATAATACATAGATAAAATAAACAGTAAATCTGGAACTAAAATACAGAATGGCAAGGTACACTTGCCTGGAAGCCAGGCGAAGATTCGTACCCGAACTCGCCAAGGAAGTAGCAGCTCAAGATGAAAACTGGAGCAGATATCTTCGGATGCTGTCACAAATATCACCAATAGTTTTAAAATAAGTGAGATACTCAGAAAAGCTTATACATACGTCCAATTTGGACATAGGGGCAAAAATACAGTTTCTGGTCAACACAGGGTCCACAAGTGGCCCGTCTTGCACCAAAAAATGTGCCAGAGACAAAGTTCTCCAAATTTGTCAAACTTAGTGTCTACGAGTCCAGAACAACGATACAAACCCAACGGAATATCCAGAACTAGATTTCGATGAGCCGATCACGAAATTGCCCGTCATATGGAACCGTGGGACCCACAAAACGATATTTCGTCAACGTTATCAGAATCAAACCAAACTTGGATCACAGGACCAGCATAATGCTGCGAATATGATGGCGCAAGTTATGCTACACAACGACAGGCACACACAAAATTAGGACGAGTGTCAGAATACGTCGATACGGTGCTTCCCGACGGATACGTGTTGATTCCGGTATGTACGCACATCCAAATCAAGTTCTGCGAAAGCCCACACGTCCACGTTGATGATATGCGCCTTTTGGTGCAATCAGTATGTGACAAGGTTGCACGAATTGATGAAACCAACTCCGTATCGGAAAGTATCATGTTTTACAAAATAGTTTTTCTTAAGAATTGGAACTCTATTTACTATAATAGAATGCAACCTAAAATATTCTAATTGAACACACTGCAACAGGGTTAAATAGGGTTCATACCCGAAGAATCGATTGCACGAGGAGGGAGATATCACTTCGTGAATCAGGGAGGTTGAACTCGGGTTTGTGAACACGGGTTCTAGTCGTAGTTCTTGGCGGCCGCGGGGAGGGGCCAGGACCGCGGCGGCTTATGGTGGCAGGTTGGTAGCAAATATTGGCCGTAGGGGTGAAGGTGGTGGTCGTAGTGGCTCGTGGAGGAGAGGTATTGGCGGCTGCGAGTGAGGAGATGGCGGTGGAGGCGGTAATGGTGGTGGTGACTGGAGCCATGGCGAAGGAGTTGGTGATGGCTGCGGGTGGCCGGAGATGGCAGCAGCGGTTCATGGTAGTAGGGATGGTGAAGCGAGTCATGGAGGTGGTGGTACGGGGGTGTTGTCGAGGAGATATATTGAAGCTGGTGTGCAATGGGTGTCCAGAGCTGTTCGTGGAGGTGGTGGTACGGGGGTGTTGACGAGGAGGTGCGGTGAAGCCGGTGTGCAACGGGTGGCCGGAGCTGTTCGTGGAGGTGGTAGTACAGGGGTGTTGTCCAGGAGGTGCGGTGAAGCTGGTGTGCAGTGGCGAAGATGGCCGGAGTTGGCCGGAGTTAGGGTGCAGGAATGAAGTAAAGAAGAAGAAGAAGAAGAAGAAGAAGAAGAAGAAGAAGTGGAGAAGAAGAAAGGAAAGATGGTTTCGACTGTGTAAAAAATAGAGGGAGGAGAGAAAGGGGGGTAGTAAGGAAACCTAGGTTGTCTTAGGATTAGGGTCGGCCACAATAGGATGTGTGTGTGTGTGTGTGTGTGTGTTTAAAAATAGAGGGAGTGTGTGGTTGTGATAGAGTGGAGAATTAAATCAAGGGTCATGATTTATCATGAAGGAGTTGTACCTAGCATGGGGGAGAGTGACCAAACATGTGAGGTTGGGGGGGAGGGGGGTTTCTTTATTTGTTTTAACCAATAGGGTGGTGACACCTAGCACCCTATTTGCTATAAAGCCCCTTAACTTTTGGGTATTTGCACATGAAGGAAAAATGGTGAGGATTTGGTATGGGAAGTGGTATTTGGTATTTTGTAGGGTGAGGGGGTGTTGTGTGTTTTGCATGAGCTTCATGAAAGGGGTATTGGGTTAAATTGTGGCTAGGTTAGGATTAGTTAAAAGTTGGTCCCCCCAATTTAATTAAATAAAGTGGCATGTGCTCTTAAATTAAATGGCGCACACGGGGTCTCAAATAGGAGTGACACAAAGGTCACGAATGATGTAGGCTTGGTGTCAGTCTTGGGCCCTTTAATTGTTTCAACAAAACGGGTTGAGTTTGTGTCCCCAAATCGATGGCAACGACATAGGTACACGATATAGGATTAAAGAATTGATTTCGGGATTGGGAAGTTGTACAATTAAATTAGAGCACAAGGGAGTGTGTTTGTGAGTGACAGAAACGTCCAGCGCCTAGGTTGGCTTGTCAGGTCAAGAGTGCAATAATTTGTTGGAAATTAAGGGCTATCATTGGGATCCAAATATTGTAGCAACGGTAGGGTGCACCAAGGGTTTAAATTAAAGAACCAGTCAACGTAGCCAAATTTCTAAACCTCAAACACCCTGATGCTAAACCAATTTTTTTTACCATATCTAGTCTACCTAAAATAATAATTTGAGGGGGTTTACATCCTTCCCAACTTAGAAGAATTTTTTCCCCAAAATTAAAAGTAAAGCACGAAGAAGAGTTACGAGAATTTAAAAAGTTAACAGGTAATCAAATACAGTACATAAATTCGTACCTCGGTCCTCAAATAAATACGAAAAACATTGTAGAATAGAATTCTCATGCTCCTAGGTAGACTCGCCTGGTGAATGATGCTTCCATACAACCCAGACCAGTCGAATAGTCTGTCCCCTCAAAATCTTCTCACTACGATCGAGTATCCCCACTGGCTGCTCTGCATATGATAAACTTGGCACGACTGTAATCTCTGAATGATCGAGCACATGGCTAGGGTCTGCCACGTATCTCCTCAACTACGATACGTAAAATCTGTCGTGCACTCCTTCTAATGATAGAGACAATACAAGATGATAAGCCACTTTGCCAACTCGCTCCAAGATGTTAAAAGGTCCGATGTACCTCGGACTCAGCTTGCCTCTGCCCCCAAACTGTTGGTAACATGAGTGGGCGATATCTTCAAAAATATATGGTCACCTTCCTTAAACTTCAATGGTGTTTGGTACGCATCTGCCCAATGCTTCTATCTGTCCTCTGCTGAGCACAGGTGGCCCTGAATCTGCTTCACTTTCTCCACTGTCTGTGTCACCAACTTTGGACCAAATATCTTACGCTCTCCCACGTCACTCCAACAAACCGGCAACCTACACTTTCTACCATATAGTGCCTCATAAGGTGCCATCTGTATGCTGGCTTGGTAGCTGTTGTTGTAGGAGAATTCCACCAATTGTATATGGTCCTCCCAAGACCCTCCAAAGTCGATCATGCACGCTCTCAATATATCCTCTAGTATCTGAATCGTGCGTTCTGACTAACCATCAGTCTGTGTATGATATGCAGTGCTAAACTTGAGATGAGTTTCTAGACTCTCCTGCATACTCCGCCAAAAATGTGACATAAATCTGGAATCATTATCCGATACAATGCTGACAGGCACTCCATGTAGTCATACTATCTGCCTCATATACATTTTAGCTAATATCTTCGTGGACTGTCCAACTCTGAAGGGCAAAAAATGTACAGACTTGGTGAGTCGGTCCACAACAACCCAGACTGCGTCCTTCCCGCTAGGGCTCCTCAAAAATTCCATGACGAAGTCCATGGTAATGTGCTCCCACTTCCACTCGAGAATGGGAAGCGGCTGCAATAGTCCTGTAGTCCTCTGATATTCGACCTTGACTTGCTGATAGACCAAATATCTTGCCACGAATCTCGTAATCTTCCTCTTCATCCCATGCCACCACTAGTGTTGTCTCAAATCTCGGTATATCTTCGTACCTCTGGGATGAATAGAATAAATTAAGCTATGAGCCTCGGCCATCAACTCCTAGCGTAGCTCGCCACTCGGAACGTATAGGCGTTCTCCACACCTCAATGTTCCATCTTCATGAATCCGGAGTCCCGTCAGTATGCCGGCCTCTGTCCTCTCTTGCAGTCGTCAGAATCTCGCATCCGTAGGCAGGGCTGCTTTGATCCTCTCAACCAATATAGATTGAACCTCTAAACTGGCCATCTGTCCATCCATGCCTGGCAATACAACCTCTATCCCGAGCTCCTGAAGATCCTCTAATAATTATTGTTGAGTCATCAAAAAGTATGCCATGGACTTCCTGCTTAAGGCATCTGCTATAATATTTGCCTTATCAGGGTGGTACTGCAACTTGATATCATAGTCCATCATCAACTCTAGCCATCATCTCTGTCTCATGTTGAGCTCATTCTGAGTGTAAACATACTTTAAACTTTTATGATCTGTGTAAATCTCAATCCGCTCTCCATAAAGGTAGTGTCGCCATAGTGTTAGTGCAAATATCACTACAACTAGCTCTAGATCGTGCGTCAGATAGTTCTTCTCATAAACCCTCAGTTTTCTCGATACGTAAGTTATCACCTTGCTGTACTGCATCAATACACATCCTAATCTTCTCCTAGACACATCGCTATATACCACAAATCCTCCAGATCCAGAAGAAAATGTCAAAATCGGTGCTGACGTTAGACGCTTCTTTAGCTCATCGAAAGTCGTCTGACACTCCTCAGTCCAGATAAACTCCTTGCCTTTACGCGTCAGCCGTGTCATAGGCGCAGCGATCCTCGAGAAGTTTTTCACGAACCTCCGGTAATATTCGACAAGTCCGAGAAAACTTCTAATCTTTGTAACTGTCCGCAACTGGTGTAGGGGTAGGCCACGTCTCCACTGCAGCGCTCTTCTCAGGATTAAATGACAGTCCATCTCCAGTGATTATGTGACCCAGGAATGGTACTCTATCCAAGCGGAACTCACATTTGCTGAGCTTGGCATACAGCCTCTCCTGCCTCAGCGTCTCCAACATGATCCTGAGATGCTCCTCGTGCTCCTTCTGGCTCTTGGAATACACCAAGATGTCGTCGATAAATACTACCATGAACTTATCCAAGTACTGGTGGAAAATCTTGTTCATCAGGTTCATAAATAATGCTGGAGTGTTGGTTAAACCAAATGGCATGACTAAAAACTCATGTGCCCGTACTTCGTCTGAAAAGCTATCTACGGAATGTCCTCCCTTCGTACGTTGATCTGATGATAGCCGGATCTGAGATCGATCTTCGAGAATACACATGTGCCACTTAGCTGATCAAATAAATCATCGATGTGCGGCAAAGGGTACTTGTTCTTTATTGTTACAGCATTTAGCGCCCGATAATACACAAACATACCGTCTCGTCCTTCTTTGGCACAAATAAGATGGGTGCTCCTCATGGAGAAATACTAGCCTGAATAAAACCCTTGTCTAAGAGATCATCTACTTGGACCTTCAACTCAACCAACTCCTTCGGTGCTAGTCTGTAGACGGGGGAAGTAACTGGCTCGGCTCTGGGAGTCAACTCTATAGTGAACTCTATCTCTCTGTCATGTGGCAGGCATGGAAAATCCTCTGAAAACACATCCTCAAACTCTAATATAAAGTGAGGGTACATCGCTTTACTTTCTGCAATGTGTGTCGCTATGGTAGGTTGGACACCATGCTCTCGGGCTCCCCGAAGAAACTCAAACTCAGGGTGATCTGGTGGTATAAATATAACACAATCATGTCGACAATCTAGCGTCGTGTGGTATTGGCTCAACCAATCCAAGCCTAGAATAATGTCATAGTCTAGACTTAACCTCATAATAAATTCTCCATTCAATTTACAACACTAATCCTCCTATAAAAAAAATCCCTAATGTATAATTACTCTTATTCTCAAAATTTCTTCCTAAAATTTTATTCCTCAATTTTTTTCTTCCCGTTATTTATTACTCTGAGTCACCATAGTGTAATTATAATAATGGTATCACCCAAGCACAAGCTAGAATTTTCTGGTATCAGATAATCATCTTCCAGGTGAGAACCTAAAATTTTATCTTCTCTAGTTCATAATATCATTCCTGGTATCGCTATCATGGGCTACGACTAATTTTCATGCATCTAGCTATGCATTTATATAAATCATTCTAGAGGGTTAGGATCAACAATCCTTCTAGCCTCCAGTACTTTCCAAATCACTACTATCTCAAGTAAGGGTAGGGTTTTATCAGTTCTAGGAATATACTACTAGGTCCAATTCTCTTGCTAACAATCTACACTAGTTCTAGAATCTAAAAAGAACCTATCAACCTACCCTACTAAGGGTAAGAATCTTCTCAGAGAATATTACACAAATCATGTCTTCTATCGTCTGGACTACGATCTTCTTCTGGAGGAAATCATCAAGCACAAGCATTCATCTTTCCGAAATAAAAGAAGATGAGAAACAATGATAATGATATTGATGGAAAAGGAACGAATACAATTTGGAAGTCTAAGGGCGATAATCAAATACAAAGGGAATTTTAAAAATCGATTATGGATTGAGATCCTACTCAACAATTAATCCTAAATTACAGGCTCGTTTGGTACAATAACATAACCGAAACGATATGCTCTTAAACATGCATGGGCCACCACAAAAGCCATGTCATATCCCAGTCCCAAAATACAGGGGACTAGTCCACGTGGCAGTGGCCAGCTACGTACCAAGGGGACTCCAGTCCGACTCTGAATACATATAAGCTGTAAATGAGGGTTACTATCTAGATAACACAGTCTATATGTCTATGTCTCAAACCAAAAGGATATGTAATAAAGAAAGGACAACATGTATCATGGTATGCACCCCACACTATACTCGTCCGAATAGACTCGAAGAAAATAATATGAGTCTACAAATACTGGGCTATACTAGCAGAAAATAAGCAAAGATAAACAATGAAGAAGTGAATACAAATAATGAGTAACAATACCTCCATGCTGGTATAATACTCATCAACAGCTCCTGCCTCCCATCAACAATCGACCATACAATCTCGCATAGGACCAGGTCCTCAGAGGGACATAACAAGGTACAAAAATAGTATGCCATAGTATAACAGAAAGAAACAAGTACAACTCTGGTGTAATCTAGCATAACCACCTAAGTGTGACACAACTTTGAAGATAATGTTTGACGTGTGGTCTGTCCAAATAAAAAACTATAGATCCGAGCACAGAGACACACGGCGCGTACCGTAGCTCAGAGCACAGAGTCACATGGGTGATACTATGACTCCGGATACAGGAACACTACATAAATAGGAACATATACATATATATAGCGCGTGCAGAGTAGCCCAAATATCTAGTAACTGTCTTTTCCTCCCAAAGTGGTCAACGAGTGTTCGTTGAACCTGAAACACTCTCGTCATACTAAAGTAACTATCAACAATCATGATCCCAAAGTCATCCCAAATTTCGGTTATGCTGACAGTATCAGGATACAGGAAGTCTGGCAAGATGATGGTGTCTGAATGTGTTCTAGGGTTCTGATGTAACCAAGTAGGTACATCAAGGTGTCGCTAACATCTATCAATCGATACTAGATGTTACCAACGAACGTCTGCACCCGGTTATGACCCGGACGATAAATAATGATTCTGATCCAAAGCGTGCACAATGCATAAATAAAATAAATAATAAATCTGAAACTGAATTAGAGGATGGCAAGGTACACTTGCCTGGAAGCCAGACGAAGATTCGAAACCGAACTCGCCAAGGAAGTAGTAGCTCAAGATGGAAACTGGAGCAGATATCTTCGGATGCTGTCACAAATATCACCAACAGTTTCAAAATGAGTGAGATACTCAGAAAAGCTTATACATATATCCAATTTGGACACAGGGGCAAAAATACAATTTATGGTCAATACGGGGTCCATAAGTGGCCCATCTTGCACCCAAAAATGTGCCAGAGACAAAGTTCTCCAAATTTATCAAACTTAGCGTTTATGAGTCCAGAATGATGATACGAACCTAACGGAATATCCAGAACTAGATTTCGATGAGCCGATCACGAAATCGCCCATTATGTGGAACCGTGGGGCCCACAAAATGATGTTCCGTCAACGTTCTCAAAATCGAACCAAACTTGGGTCACAGGACCAGCGTAACGTTGCGAATCCGATGGCGTATGTTTTGTTAAGAAATAACAGGTATACAAAAAATTAGGACGAGTGTCAGAATACGTCGATACGGTACTTTTCGACAGATACGCGTTGATTCCGGTGTGCACGCACATCCAAATCAAGTTTTACGAAATCTCAGACGTCCACGTTGACGATATACGCCTTTCGGTGTAATCGGTACACGACAAGGTTGCCCGAATTGACGGGACCAACTCTGTATCAGAAAGTATCATTGTTTTACTAAACAGTTTTTCTCAACAATTGGAACTCTATTTACTAACAATAGAATGCAAAATATTCTAATTGAACACACTGCAACAGGGTTAAATAGGGTTCATACCTGAAGAATCAGTTCAAGGATCGGTTGCACGAGGGGGGAGATATCACTTCGTGAATCGGGGAGGTTGAACTCGGGTTTATGAACACGAGTTCGAGTTGCGGTTCCTCGCGGTCGTGGGGAAGGGCCAAGACGGCAGCGGCAGCAGTGGCGGAGATGTTGGCCGGAGGGGTGAAGGTGGTGGTTGTGGTGGCTCATGGAGGAGTAGGTATTGGCGGCTGCGGGTGAGGCCATGGCGGTGGAGGCGGTGATGGTGGTGGTGATTGGAGCCATGGCAGAGGAGTTGGTGATGGCTGCGGAAGGCCGGAGATGGCAGTGGCGGTTCGTGGTAGGGGGGATGGTGAAGCTGGTCGTGGAGGTGGTGGTGCGGGTGTGTTGTTGAGGAGGTACGATAAAGTTGGTATACAGCGGGTGGCCGGAGCTGTTCGTGGAGGTGGTGGTGCGGGGGTGTTGACGAGGATGTGCGGTGAAGCTGGTGTGCAGCGGGTGGCCGGAGCTGTTCGTGGAGGTGGTGGTACAGAGGTATTGTCGAGAAGGTGTGGTGAAGCTGGTGTGCAGTGGCGGAGATGGCCGGAGTTGGGTACGAGAATGAAGTGAAGAAGAAGAAGAAGAAGAAGAAGAACTCATACTTTGAAAGCTTGCTATATAGCTTCTCCTTCCTGAGGGTCTCCAGAACTATCCTCAGGTGCTTCTCTTGCTCCTCCGGAGCCTTCGAATAAATCAGTATATCATTAATGAATACTACCATAAACTGATCCAAGTACTGATGAAACACCTTATTCATCAGGTTCATGAATACCACCGGGACATTAGTCAACCCAAACGGCATCACCAAAAACTTAAACTGCCCATACCGAGTCTGGAAATCTGTCTTCGGAATGTCTTCCTTCTTCACTTTCACCTGGTGGTACCCGACCTCAAGTCTATATTTGAGAATACCTTCGCTCCACTCAACTGATCAAAGAAATCGTCAATCTACGGCAATGGGTATTTGTTCTTGATAGTGAGGTTGTTGAGTGCCCTGTAGTCAATACACATGCGTACCGACCCATACTTCTTCGCTACAAATAATATCGGAGCACCCCATGGTGATAAACTAGAACGGATGAAGCCCTTGTCCTGCAACTCATCCACCTGCTTCTTCAACTCTGCCAGTTCGCTGTTGTTCACTCTATAGATGTGCTGTGATATTAGCTCTATGTCTGGCACCAAATCTATAGAGAACTCCACATCTATGTCGGGTGGCAACCCCGACAAATCCTCTAGAAAAACGTCCATATACTCTGCAATCAATGGATGTGGTGGCTCATGCTCTTCTACCAAAGCTTCACAGATGTCTCCTTCACTTTGCTTCGCTGCTCCTCTGACTAACTCAAACTCTGGCTCTCCTGGCGCTTGGAATAAAACTCTGCCTCCTCGACAATCGATACTAGCATGATGCCTACTCAACCAATCCATCCCGAGTACTATATTGTAGCTCGGAAGTGGCATTACGAGTAGACATATGCTCAACTCTTGGCTCCCAAAGAAACTCTTTGGTCCTTGCAAACATCACTGACCAGGATAATGCCACCCCAGGTCGTGATCTTGCAAGTCCTCGCCAACGGTTCAGACTCAAGATGATGTTTCAGAGAAAAAGATACAGATACAAAACTATGCGAAACACTGAAATCAAATAAAGCATGAGCTGATAAAGAATCAAGATAGACTGAACCTGAGATAACATCACCGACTAGCTCCTCCTCCTCCTCGACGGTCAAGGCAAAAGCTCAGGCCTATTGCTGGGCACCTCTCTGCTGCTGCTGGTGCAGAGCGAACTGCTGCTATTATGGTGGTAGAGGAGGTCCTCTCTGCTGTCCTGCTGGTGGTCTCGTGGGTGCTCTCTATACTTGAGCTCTGCCCTGAGTTGGATAAGCTGAAACTTTAGGATAAGCCCTCAACTGATGGTCTCCTGATCCACAAAATAAGCACTAGCCCAATCTCATCCTGCATGCATCTCATCCATGTCCTTGCTTTTTATAGAAGGTACAAGAAATAGCTGCCCTCTGGATATGGTGCATCTGTTGTGCCGGCGCTCTAGCTGGTCCATGATACTGCTGCCTTGGCTGCTGGAAGTGCCTCTGGTGCTGCTGCTGAAAATAAGGCCGCTTTATTGGACCCGTTGGTGTACTGGATCCTCTTGTGTCTCTCAGCTTCTTAGAGCCAAGCTCTAGATCTTCTACTGCCCTCTATGCCTGTTTCAGAATCTTCTCGAAAGTAGCGGTGGGATCTCCATTCGTATGTGATTTGATCTCCCGGTTCAGGCCCTTCCTGAACTTCTTGGCTCTTCCTCTGGGGTTCTGACCCTCCACAAAATGGCCTAATCTGTAATACTCTGCCACATACTCATCCACCGCCATACCTCCCTGAATGAGATACTGGAACTGGCTCTCTAGAGATGTCAGAGCCACATCTGGAAAGAACTTTTCCTTGAAGAGCTCTTTGAAAGCTTTCCTACGGCGTCTATCTACAACCACTCTGGAATCTGCGCCAGCCACAGCTTTCGCTCAATGTCTTCTATCCATTCATCAGCCTAAATGATCCCTTCAGTGCCTTTAAATTCCTTCAGTCCATCCTCTTAAAGTCAATGATGGTCCCCGACCTCGGCTGCTGCGGGGTGAACTGAGGTGGTGTCGTCTGTGGCTGGACTAAGGCGACTCTCTCGTCTGCCGCGACTACAATCTGGTGAGCATTCTTAATTCTCTGAGGTTATGAGGTAGGGCCTCCAGAAGATAGATTGAATAAAGGAATCAATATTGAGTAAGATACGATATCGTCAATGAAGGACATAATTTATTCAAAGTAAAGCAAACATTCAACAAATAAGGATAGAAAAACAGATATTTAGAAGTATTTCCTAGTTGTGATTGAGTATACTCTCAGCCTAAATCCTATTTCCTAAAGCAGGCTTATAGTAGTACTCTGGGTGAGCACCACTACGATATCAATCTACTTGTAACTCTAGACATGCATAGGCCACCACTAAAAATGTGTCATGACCCGCACCCGGATATTCGGGCACGAGTACGTGGGTACGTCCAGCCTACGCCACAGCATCTGCGATAGAACGTTGTCTGGGTCACTCTAACTAACTAACATCTCAACAATATATATATGCTACCTATCAATCATCTCAACTCCAAAAGGAGGAACAATATGGTATCTCATAAATGTAACTATACTCAATTATAATGCAAACTAAAGAAGATAGAGCATGAATGGAATAACGAAGAAAAAAATCAAGAAACAATCTACAAGCCTGAAATAATATACATGCCTTGAATCTCAGTAACAGTCTGATACAAATCTACCAAAATAAACTAAACCTCCTCAGGCTCTGTTACTAAGTCCTCTTGGTCTATAGGAGTATCCTCTATTGGTATGCCCTCCTGCGGTCCGTAGAATATAGGACACTGATCTATGAGCCAATCATCTAAAAAAAATTCCAATCAGGATTGGTACAAAGTACATACCTCTGAAAGCAGTTTCAAATACATAATCGAGCATATAAAACAGATAATAGAAAAGAATACAAGATAACTAAACAGCAGAATGAAATAAACTAGAGTGAACTTGTAATGTAGTGGAAAGAAGAACCAGTAATATGAATATCTGTAATATAATAGAAATAATTGAAATCTAACCAATGTGCCTTAGAATACAAGTTTATTATGTAATCGATTTAGGTTGAACACGAAATCAATAAGGTAACTCGATTACAAGTGTGGTATATAATCGACATATACACGAAAACAATGGGACTTGATCACATAATCAACTCCTACTCTCCCATCCCCAACTAATACCAATGGATCCAATCACGACACGTTACGAACATGAATATGGGCACACTGAACACGAGCAGTGTGTGAACACAAAATACAATAAATTAATACCCGATACACATGATGAAATATATGTGAAGGAGCACCCGCTGAACATGGTAGGAGATAATATCTCCTGACAGGATCCATGTAGTACCAGTCCGTGAAACCACTATGTCGTAATCAAGTATACAGTTCTAGAATATTAGATATATATACTATTATGAAATTAAAACTAACAGAGAAATGTACTCACCTGAGATCTTGAGCAAGGTGTGTCTCTCGATGCTCAAGCTGGTATCACACAGACCTATATATGGCATATGCATCAAAATAAGGTTTTGGAATAAAAATAAGTTACTAGTTCAATTCTAGGTCATAAATTCATTTCTAAGTCAAAATAGTCAAACTAGGTCAACTCTAGGTCAAACTTGGTCAAACTAGCTATTTCTAGGTTGTATGAGTCTAACTCTAGGGTATTAGGTCCAAACACTATGTAACTAAGCCATACTAGCTATGCTAAGATACTAGGATACCAAAAAAGTACTGTATCATAAGATACGCAAGTTATTTTATATAAAAATACTAATATATATATATATATATATATATATATATATATATATATATATATATATATATAAAAGACAATATATATAGTACTCTTAGTCAAACTAAAGCTAAGTGGATACTTTGGCTTTTAACCAATGCGGTATCACACCACCTACACACCCATCTTGATACTCAAACCCAATACCTTGAGTATAAACCAATACTTTGACATTATCTTGGTATCACAAGGTAATTCAAATTCTAATGTGTAACTAACTACCCATACACCTAACCATATACTAGCACGCATTTAAACTTATGCAATACTATACTAACTAATATACTAACAACCAATAAGTATATATATACATATAACTAACTAGTTACCCATATGTATATATATATATATATATATATATATATATATATATATATATATATATATATATAACTAGTTAACAATATGTATATATAACTAACTAGATTATCAATAACATAACGAACTTGAGTTATAAGTCAAGCTAACCTCCTCTTGCTGCTGCTGTGCATCCCCTTGCTGCAGCTGTGCATTGCTCTAGCTGCTGCCCTTGCTGTGCAGTTGCTCCTCTTACTGCTCTTTGCTACACAGTTGCTATTGTAGCTGCTCTTGCTATTGTTGCTACAGCTACTGCTCTTGCTGTTGTGTGTGCTGCTACAGTTGCATTTGCACACTGCTACAGTTGCTCCTTTTGTTGTTACTGCTGCAGCTGCTGCTCTTTCTGCTAAATGCTGCTGCCTGACCCCCTCTCACTGCACACACTGACACTCTACACTCACTCACTCACTCACTCATGTAAATATAAATATATATCTATACATACACACATATATAAATATAACCATACATGTATAAATATTTTACCAAACATACATATATATACACTCCTCCACACACACACACACACACATATATATATATATATATATATATATATATATATATATATATATATATATATATATATATATATATATATATATATATATATATATATATATCACTAAGTATATATCTATATATATATATATATATATCATATAAAAATATAATTATAACATTCTAATAGCTATTGCCAAGTTATATTGAATCTAAATGCAAGAAACAAACACGTGGAGTGCACCGCACCCGTATCACACTCATTCTATGATACGCTTGCGATAAGGCTCCACCACACAACCAAACGTTTCCTGAAGGACAAGAGCAAGTCTAAAATCATAATTATGAACAATACGAAGAGTTAACTACTCAACTACGTGTCCGTGTCAAAATGTGACATGCTCAAACCCCCGTGTCAGAGAAAACCTTCCAAATCAACCTGTATCTCTAAATTATCGGGATACGGCCTACACGTATCCAATTGTGGACACGACATTAGTCACACACAAACAAACATATTTTAATTTGGTCTAATTGTCCTATTGACAGACACAAGATGTGCTAATCTCAGAATTCCTCCAAAATGGCCACAAAATACCACATAACTTTCTCCATAGGCCTCCTATGAACCTAATTCCAATTCCTATGGGTAGTCTTATTATATGGGGTGGTTTCTAATGATTAAAATACAGATTTAGAGTCTACTTAGAGAGAGAAAACTGAATTATACCTATTGGAAGATGGATTTCTAATAAAATTTCCAATTTGAGTGACAAGAGCCCCCAACTTGTAGATCCTTGCACCTCCTTGCTTCCTCCTTGTAGATACTTATTCTAATATTCTCCAATGATGAATAAAGAAGGAATTGGAATGAAATTTGAGTAGAAATTGGTGTAGAAATGAAGAAATTTAGAAGAGAGAAAATTCTAAATCTAGATTTGGAATGACAAATGAGGAGAGAGATAGAGTCTTTCTTCACCCCTATGGTGGCCGGCCCTTTTCCCTCCTCCAAGCTACTATAAAAAGTCCAAAATACCCTTTGGGGCTTATCATGAAGAAATAATTAAGGAGGAAAGGTTCTAATCTAATTGGTTTCACTAATTAATTCATTCTCCTAATGAATGGACTTACTATTAGGCTCAATTCTAACTAGAATCAAATGTTGGTCCATGGATCTAAACTAAACTAGTTAGGTCCACTAATACAAGTCCAAAATAAATCTAACATCTAACAATAAATAAATAATACAATAAATAAATATTTATAACATGCACAACATTTAATATAATAATCCTAAAATAAAAATACCCATGCCAAATTACTAAACTACTCCTAGTTGGAAAAGTGAGGGTGACCGAACTGGTCCTCCCTCACTGCTCTGTCCATGAGGCCTCTTCCAGTCTACTCTTCTTGATGCCAACCTCTGGGAGGTAAGCTCAACTGTCTTGGCCGCTATCAATACCGCCTCAAAAGTCTGGTAGTCATGCACCTCAACCATGTGCAAGATCTCCAAGTGAAATCCTTGTTAGAACTTCATTGCTTTCTCCAGCTCCATTGCCACCATGGTTGAAGCAAACTTGCTGAGTCGGTAAAACTCTACGGCATAGCTGTCCATAGTCTTACCGGCCTGTTTGAGATTGACAAATCTCTGTTGCAGTTCACACTGAGCCACAACTCCAAAGTATTTAGCCTTAAATCGGGTCCTAAAATTGCCCCACAAAATATGATGCCTCAATCCTACCTCCATCGATGCCCACCAATCTCGTGCAAGATCTTGAAGCTGTAAGCAGAACCTGCTCTTCTGCCGGAACCTTAGCTACTGCCAGGATGGTCTCAACATCTTGGAGTCAATCATCTGTCGTGATAGTGTCCTCTGTGCCATCAAAATATATGGGGTTCAGTCTGTAAAATCTAACAGATGCCCCAGAATCTGTTCTTCCGTCTCGTTCTAGGGCGGTCTGCAACCCTTGATTCAAGAGGACATTATGTTCTTGCTGCTGAAGTTGTTGATGTTATTGTTGTTGTTATTGTTATTGTACCACCATCTGGTGCTCTTGGGTAGCCAATATTCCTCGGATAATCTCTAGCAAGGCCGAGGTATCCAATATTGTTGGTACTACATGTCATGCCCCAGTCCCAAAATACGTAGGACTAGGAATACGCAACATGCCAGCCGTATGTATATGATAACTGTAATGTATTGGAAGATCGTGATACCTACGTACGCTGTACATGAATATCAAATCCACAAGTGGTAATATACTGTCAACATAAGTCACACGCAATCTATATCTCATCCATAGCATAAATAAAGAAATAGGAAATAAATAACTGAATCTCAAGTACAAAGTATCAAAGAATGATAGTCGGATGGAAACAAATCCACTGCAAATCGACCATACTAAAAACTACTAAATAAGAAAAGAGATCAAACTCTAATATAAGATAAATGTCAATAAAGGAAATAGTAACTAGGATATCCATCAGCTGTGATGACTCAAAGGTACTCTGAAGGTAAGACCTCCTCAGTCTGGTATGAAGCATCAGGTCCGAGTCCGTACTCCTGTGGATAATCCTACAAGTCTATACTTGGAAAGGGACCAGGTCCTCAGAGGGACATAACAAGATACATAGAAGCATGCCAATAAAGTACTAAAAATAAATATCAAATGGGTCGCGTAACCATCTATGTGAATGCAGTTTGAGAACAACTTTCCAACAAGTGGGCTATCTGGCCAAAATGGGATTGGCATGATTCTCTTGAAGATTCAGGGGCCTACAAAGTATGACGTCTTTTGAACCTCAGAGGCTGCCAGGTAATAATATAGGGGTCATCATGATCGCGCATCTCCGGCGGAGCATACAGGTTACACAAAAAAAGTTCAAAGGAGCCCAAATGCCTTAATTGTTGTTCTCCCCACCCCATGCTCTAAGCATGTCACATCCATGACACGATGATACCTCTAAATAACTGCCAGGTCTTCTAGCATACAAATTTCTATCAGCAGGTATTTATATTGGTCGCACGTCCTATACGTACCAGTGGCCCGGTGAATACGCAAGTCCATATCCTATATGAGACTCAAACTCATGTAATAACAGTGTCATGGCCAATGAAACATAAGAATGCCTCATGATAATGGGTTGGTCTTATAAACTAGGTCAACATGCATATATATAATAAAAACAGAATACGACGCCACCGTCGTTGCACCCAAGTTATCCTTAGACGTGCAGTTTATATAGCAGTTAAAATATATAAACTAAATGACAAAAATAAAATACATGCATCATATGGAAAGTAAATCATAGTACAATGGCGAGGTATACTTGCTTGGCAAGAAATCTGTATAGTATAAGCGTCCAAACGTCAAGTACACAGGATCAGAAACTATGGCCTCCGAATAAACATCTCTGGATGCTGAAATAAACCTCACCAATGTTCCCGGAATAAACGAGATAGCTAGAAAATACTACCCTTTCGTCCAATTCGGACACAGGGGCAAAATGGTAATTTTGGGTCAAAGCGGGTCCAAATATGGCCTATTTTGCACCGAAACGCGTGCCAGAGGTAAAGGTCTCTATATGGGACAAATTATAGGTCAAAAAAATTCTAAACATCAGCATGAACTCAACGGTATATCAAATTTTGGATTTTGGTGAGTCGAACACAATTTTACCCTAAAAGTCAACCGTGGAGCCCGCAAATAGGCGGCTTGGTCAACTGTCTCGGAAGCACGTGAAACTTGGGTCATAGAAATAGCATGATACCACGAATCCAATGGCCCAAGTTTTGTCGTATTCCGACGAGCGTACACTAAATGGTGCAGTATTTTGCAAAAGTTGCGATACGGGAACTTTTTACGGATACGGGTTGATTCCGACGCGCACGCACGTCCAAATCAGTTTCGTAAAAGCCCACACGTCAGGACATACCATACGCGTCTTTTGGTGCAATTGGTATACGACGGGGCGGTCCCGTTTGGCGAGGCACGCTCCGTATCACAAATTTTAAAGTTCTGAAAACAAGTTTTTTATAATTTTTAACTCAAATTATCTCTGCATTTAACACAAAATAAAATAATCTAATTAACTGGAAATGATCTCGGTTATATAGTCTTCACATAGCAAAAAGTAGATTTGAGTTTGGATGTCTGTGGTGGGAGATAACAGCCTCTAAACATAGGTGGTCGAAATAGTTTTACTGCAGTTTAAACATATAGTTTTTCTTCAACTTGGCCTCGATTTCTACCTAGTCTTAAGCGTTATTCGATGGAAACTAATTAAAAGAGTTGAGAGGGGGCTAGGTCATGATCATACCGGTGAAGACAGTTCATAAATCAGTTGTGAGATGGGGCAAAAAACAACGCGTGAAGTAGGGCACGTCGCTGCCAAATTCTGCTGTTGCTTACGCGGCATTTGCGCGGTCGCGCGGTGTGCGGACGGTGACGGCCGACGGCACTCCGGTGGCTGCGTGGGGTGCTGTTAGAAGTCGGGGTCAGATAAGTGGAGGATAGAGATAGGTTTGGGGTTAGGGTTTATGACTAGGAGTATATATATATATAAGGGGGCGAAGATGAGAAGGGCCGCGGGTTTCCTAGTGGGTTAAGGTTTTAGACTTAAGGGTTAGTTTTGGGTTAAGGGTTTAGTTTGAGATTTTCTTTTTCTTTTCTTATTAATACTATTATATATATATATATATATATATATATATATATATATATATATATAGTATAAAAAAATTCCAGAAAATTTTATTAGTACATTCTAAAAATCTATTACCCTTCTACCAGACTTCCTAATAAAATAAAATACAATAATAGTTTTGTTCAATAATTCTAGATGAGTATTTACCTAGGTAATTAATTCAATTAAATTCTATTTTCTAATTAACTAGGAAATAATGCAATTAAATTAAATGATTATTTAAATAATTAATATATTTAAAATTAGAGAGTTTTACATTCTACCCAACTTATAAAAAATTTGTCCTCAAAATTAAAACTAAGCCACGATAGAAAAATCAAGGATGCTATAAGGTAGAAATGAACGAGGTAAATCCATACCTTGGTCTACGAACAGATACGGAAAACGTTAAACGTTTGCGCATGTCGTCATCGCGCTCCCAAGTGGATTCTCCTCGCACGCAATGCTTCCATGCCACGCGGACTAAGGGAATAGGCTGATTCCTTAACACTTTCTCTCGATGATCAAGGATCCCCATGGGTTGCTCTTGGTATGACAAGCTCGGTCCAATGGTGATCTCAGAGTGGTCGAGAATATGACTGCTATCTGCTATATATCACCTAAGTTGCGATACGTGGAATACATCATGTACTCCCTCGAGTGAAGGTGGTAGTATCAGTCGATACGCCACTTCTCCTACTCGCTCTAGCATATCAAATGGTCCAATATACCTTGGTCTCAATTTGCCACGCCCTCCGAATTGAATAGTTCCTCTAGTAGGTGATATCCTCAAGAAGACATGATTGCCCTCTTTAAAACTCCAAGGGACGACGATAAAGGTTTGCCCACTGCTTGTGCATGTCTTACGCTGCTCGCAAGTGTCCTTGTATCTTCTTCACTGTCTCTGCGGTGTTGACTACCAACTCTGGTCCCAGAATCTGACGTTCTCCCACGTCACTCTAATACACGGGAGACCTATATTTTTTTCCATACAACGCTTCAAACGGAGCCATCCAGATGCTCGCCTGATAGCTATTATTGTAAAAAAACTCCACAAGATGTAGGTGGTCCTCCCATGATCCTCCAAAGTCCAACATACAAGCCCTCAACATATTCTCTAGTGTCTGAATAGTACGTTCGAACTTCCCGTCTGTCTGCGGGTGATAAGATGTACTGAACTTCAGACGAGTCCCAAGACTCTCCTGCATGCTTCTCCAAAAATGAGATATAAAATGCGAATCCCTGTCTGACACGATGCTGACCGGAATACCATGTAACCTCATTATCTGTCTCACGTATAAGTCAGCCAAAGCTTCTGTAGACTGGCCAATTCTAAAAGGCAAGATATGTGCGGACTTGGTGAGTCGATCCACTATTATCCATACTGTATCTCTTCCACTTTGACTCTTGGGAAAACCTGTGACGAAGTCCATAGTGATGTGCTCCTACTTCCACTCAGGAATCGGAAGTGGTTACGGTAGCCCTGCTTTTCTCTAATTCTCCGCCTTTACCTACTGACATACTAGATATTTGGCTATAAAGCGAGCTCTCTCTCTTTTTATCCCATGCCACCAAAAGTGCTGTCGTAAGTCACGGTACATCTTGGTGCCTCCAGGATGAATAGAATATATCGAACTATGAGCTTCTGCCATCAGCTCATGTCGAATCTCTCCATTGGGAACATATAGACGATCACCATATTATAATGTTCCGTCATCATGAATGCGCAATCCTGTCTGCTCTCCAGCCTTTGTCCTTTCTTTCAATCTCCTGAATCTGGCGTCCGTAGGCAAAGCTGCCTTGATCCTCTCTACTAGTGATAACTGTACTTGCAAGTTGGCTAATGTCCTTTCTGCTCCGGGTAATATCACTTCTATGCCAAGCTCTTACAAGTCCTCCAATAACTCCCTTTGTGTCGTCAAGAAGTAAGTTGCTGGTTTTCGGTTTAACGCGTCTGCTACTACGTTAGCCTTGCCTGGGTGATAATATAGCTCTAACTCAAAATCCTTCATCAACTCAAGCCACCGACGTTGCCTCATATTCAGCTCCTTCTGCGTGAAGACATACTTGAGGCTTTTGTGGTCTATATAGATCTCCACTCGTTCCCATATAGGTAATGTCCCCATTGCTTCAAAGCAAAAACAACGGCTGCAAGCTCCAAGTCATGAGTTAGATAATTCTTCTCATGTACTCGTAACTGTCTAGATGCATATGAGATCACCTTGCCATGCTACTTCAATATGCATCCCAAGCCTTTTCTCGATGCATCACTGTAAATCACATAACCTCCTGATCCTGATAGAATAGTCAATACTGGTGCTGTGGTCAGTCGCTTCTTTAACTCCTCGAAAGCGGCTTGACACTCGTTGGTCTATACGAACTCTTGATCCTTGCACGTCAACCGAGACATAGGCTCTGCTATCCTTGAGAAGTTCTCCACGAACCGTCGATAATATCCCGCAAGTCCAAAAAAACTCCTCACTTCTGATGCTAATTTAGGAACGGGCCATATCTTGACTGCCGAGATTTTCTTTGGATCAACAGAAATACCATCTTCCGTAACGACATGCCCAAGAAACGAGACTCTGTCTAAAAAATACTCATATTTACTGAGCTTCGCCTATAACTGCTCTCTTTTCAAGGTCTTTAGGACGATCCACAGGTGCTTCTCGTGCTCCTCGTGGCTCTTCGAATAGACAAGTATGTCATCTATGAAGACAACCACGAACTGGTCCAAATACTGATGGAATACTCGATTCTTTAAGTCTATAAAGATAGTTGGAGCATTGGTTAACCCAAATGGCATGACCAGAGACTCGTAGTGTCCATATCTTATCCTGAATGCGGTCTTTGGGATGTCCTGCTTCTGTACCTTCACATGATGATATCCCGATCTCAAGTCTATCTTCGAGAATATCTTGGCTCCATTAAGCTGGTCAAATAAGTCATCAATGCGTGGCAATGGGTATTTATTTTTTACGGCCACTGCATTTAAGGCTCTATAGTCGATGCAAATACGCACAGACCCATCCTTCTTTGGTACAAACAATACTGGTGCTCCCCAGGGTGATGCACTTGGTCGGATGAAACCTTTCTCCTCTAATTCTTTCAACTGTGCCTTCAGCTCATCCATCTCCTTCTTCGCCAATCTATAAACATGCGACGCTATGGGTGCTACTCCCGGTGTTAATTCAATCGAGAATTCTATGTCTCTGTCCTGAGGTAGTCCTGGGAATTCCTCTGGAAAGACGTCTTAAAACTCTGAAATGATGGGGTGATAGATAACGTCGTCCATTGCGAGCTGCACCCCATCAAGGGCTTCTGTGGATCCTCGTACAAACTTAAGTTTCGGCTAGCCTGGTACCTTAAAAAGAATGCTTCCTCCAAAATAGTCGAAGAAAGTATGGTAATTGCTTAGCCAGTCCATCCCAAGCACAATATCAAAAGTGGGCATAGGAAGGACTAAGAGTCAAGCATTCATCTCTCTGGCACGAATCACAACAGGACACGATCTACAAATCTTACTAACAAGTATAACTCCTCCTCCGGTGAGGATTCTAACACAACTAGGTAAAGGTGTAGTGGAAATATTGTGTTTGGAAATAAAACTAGAGGATATGAACGCGTGGGTGGCTCCCGTATCAAATAATGTCACAGCAGGAAAAGTAAAAGCAAGAGTAATACATGCTATAACATCAATCTCCTGTTCTATGTCATTCACTTCTAGTACAAAAGCTTGTCCATTCCTCTTTGGCAGTCTAGGTCTGGCCTTCGTGAACTGATCCTCTTGAGTAGGTAGCGGTTGTCCTCGCTAAAATCCTCCGGCTGCTGGGGGTCAAGGTACTCCTGGTCTAGTCGTCTGCTGAACTGGCTTCGGTGCTGGAAGTGCTAGCCTCTGTATTGGCAGTGGAAGTATCAATGTCTGCTGCATTAGACAGTCTCTCACCATATGCTATCCGGAACTATACCTCATACATTGTCCTAAGTGAGTCTGACTGTCTCTAAAAATATGTTCGCGTCTACCACAATAATTACAGTGGGACTTCTCCAGAATCTGGTATGGTCCTGCTCTGTGCTACTGCTGCTGCTATGCCAAGGGACGTCGGATAGGCCCTCCTTGCTGTGTCCTTGCTGGTCCCTGTTGTGTCTTCAGTTGACCTTCTTTTCCATTGCTGATGGTCTCTTGTAATCTAGCTTCTGTCAATAATTTGGCATAAGAGATCCTGGACTGTGAGCTAGTATAGTATTGGAGCTCCTGAGTCAGCCCACAGTGAAACCTCTTAGCCTTGTCCAAGTTATTCGGTATTAGGGCACCGCCATATTTACTAAGTCGACTAAACTCTGTATCATACTCGTCAATTATCTTGTTCCCCTACTCCAGATGAAGGAACTGATCGTATAACACATCCCTTACAGTATTCGGGAAGTACTTTCTCTCAAAGCACTCCAAGAATTGTTCCCAAGTCTGATACGTACCCAACCGACGCTCCATTGATTCTCATCAGTGATGAGCGTTACCATCTAGCTGCATCCTTATGCCTGTCATCCATAGATCTCTAGGCAGTTGTGATGCTTCTAACAAATTCTGGGTGTGGGTAATCCAGTTTTTGTCTCCTCTGGGCTCTCAGTGCCTTTATACGGCTTGGGACCCATATGTACAAAGTCCTTGACTGAACCAACTCTAGCTCGCGGTACTGGAACTAGTGTCTAGGCTGGTACAGTTGCTTGGACAGCCATTCTCTCAAGTGCTGCCAGAAATTCTTGCCTCTGCTCTATAGCTAGTGCGACCGCCTGCTATCTTTGTTCCTGCATCACCATTTGGAAGAATTGGAACAGTTGTGTCTGGCCAACATGTGGTATCGATGAAGCTGGAAAAGTCCTATTAGGTGAAGCGGGAAGATCATATGGAACTGGATTGTGAGTCTGTCCATCTGGCACCGGAAGTCTAGGAGTCGTCGAGACCTCCCCTCGAGTTTGGCCGTTGACCCCTGAAGGTGTGTCGCCTCCGGCGGCAGTACATCCACTACACGAATCCATCTCTCTGCAAGAGGTGGACGAAACGATTAGAAGGAGTACAGGAATCAAACAGGATGCAAACATTTTAAATAGGAAGGTGAAAGGGAAGGTGAGTTTAGCCAAGCATGGATGAGATCCTATACTCTATTCCTATACGTAGGCTTGTTCGGTACAGTAACTTAACCGAGACAATGTATTCGACTGACCTGCATGGGCCACCACAAAATTATGTTACGTCCCAGTCCCAAAATACGTAGGACTAGGAATACGAAACATGTTAGCCGTATGTATACGATAACTCCATTGTATTGGAAGATCATGATACCTACGTACGTTGTACATGAATATCAAATCCATAAGTAGCAATATACTATCAACACAAGTCACATGCAATCTATATCTCATCCACAGCATAAATAAAGAAATAGGAAAAAAAGAACTGAATCTCAAGTATGAAGTATCAAAGAATGATTGTCGGGTGGAAACAAATCCACTGTAAATGGACCATGCTAAAAACTAATAAATGAGAAAAGAGATCAAACTCTAATATAAGATAAATGTCAATAAAGGAAATAGCAACTAGGATATCCATCAGCTGCGATGAATCAAAGGTACTCTTAAGGTAAGACCTCCTCAGTCTGGTATAAAGCATCAGGTCCGGGTCCATACTCCTGTGGATAATCCTGCAAGTCTATACCTGGAAAGGGACCAGGTCTACAGAGGAAAACAACAAGATACATAGAAGAATGCCAATAAAGTACTATAAATAAACATCAAATGGGTCGCCTAACCATCTGTAAAATCCCTCGACCAAATTTAGGCCTACTTAGCTTAGATAGAGAGACTAGGTTTAATTTGGAGCAAATTAGAATTAGAACACAGTGGTTTAGATTTATTGTGAATAATTGTATCACTTAGTGCACCTTACCGTTGCTTCGATATTTGGAGCGCTACACTAGCATTTGCTTCCAAACAAATTTCATACACTTTTCCTAGACGTGTCAGCCTACAATTTTGATATTTGTGTAACTCATAAATACCCTCTCTTGTGCTTCATTTTAGTCGCACAATATTCGTTACAAACATCCATGTTTAAACTAAATTAAATCCAACTTTGCATCCTTGTCCATTCCAATCGAAATTGGAGACACAATCTCAATCCGTTTTGTCCAACCCAAATTATGACATTATTCTATTCTAAGTCTACTACGTCCATGACACTTGTGTCCGGCCCAATTTTAACCCTATGTATTTCCAATTAATTAAAGAGCACCACTTACACTTATTTTAATTTAATTTGGTGTAAGGACCCAACCTCACCCAAAACTAGACCAAACTCTAACCCAAACCGACACTCACACCCTCAAGGTTCATACTAAATACCACACACCATTTTAGCCTACTACATAACACCAAACATGGTGTTTTGTCTCATCCAATTCCAAATTCTATTAATTGTGCAATTTCCCAATTTTTAAGGCACTTTTATGCAAATAAGCAATGAGGTGTCCCCCTCTCATTGGCCCAACCCATGAAGAACTTCATTTTTTTCCTTGACCAGTCTACCCTATATTTTCCCCCTCATTTGTTGTACTTGCAACAATTTTCCACCCTCACATCTCCACCTTACATTTTAAATTCCCTCAATCTTAGTCCTCCCTTCATCATGTTGTGGTTTCCCAACTTCCCACAATTATTTCCCAGCCGACCCTAATCCCAAGGAGAGCCCCTCTCTCTCCTACATATACTACACACTTCCTCTCTCTAAAATAAACCACAGCCAAACTGTCACTACCACAATTTTTAGGAAAGGGTATTTTAGTCTTTTCCTATTTAATTAAATATTATGCATTGTAAATAATTATTTGTTGTATTATTTAATTGTTGTTAGATGTTATTTAATTATTTTGGACTTATATTAGTGGACCCAACTAGTTTAGTTTGGACCCATGGACCAACATGAATTAATTAGTTAGACTTGGCCCATTTAGAAAGCCCATTGTTAAGGAGATGGATTAAATTAATTAAATGATTAGACTATAAGCTTCCTTCCTTAATTATTTCTTCATGAGAGGCCCCAAGGGGTATATTGGACATTTTATAATTTCTTGGGAAAGGGGGCATGGCCGGCCTATATTAGAGGGGGGAAATTTCTCTCTCCTCTCATTCTCATTCCAAATCTAGATCTAGAATTTTCCACTCCCAAATTCCTTTCATTCCCATTCCAATTCTCTACCAAATTCATTCCAAATTCTTTCCAATTCACCATTAGAAAGTTGAGAAACAAGGATCTAGTAGGAGGAAGCAAGGATCTACAAAGAGGAGCAAGGATCTACAATTTGGAAGCAAGTTTATCTCAATTAGAGATTTCATTGGGAATCCATCTCCCAATAGGTATAATTCTGTTTTTCCCATTAAAATAGCTTCTAAATCTGAGATTTAATCATGTAAAATCAACCTATATATATGTACTACCCATAGGACTTGGTTTTGTGTTCATAGGAGACCCATGGAGAAAGTTATGGTGCTTTTTGTGTCAATTTTGATGGAATTCCAAATTTACATTTTGTTGTGTGTGTCAATTGATCCTATAGATCAATTGGGCATGTGCTTATGTGTTTGGGGCTAGTGTCGTATCCACAATTGGGTACATGTAGTTCGTATCCCAACAATTTGGTGATACGTGTCATTTTGGGGATTTTTCCTCCGACACGGGACTTTGTACATGTCGTATTTTGACACGGACACATAGATCTACTTTTGATACTTTGATTTATTCATAAATATTATTTGTGACTTGTTTATGTCCTTCAGGGTGCAATTGGTTGTGTGTTGGACTCGTGTCGCATGCGTATCCTAGATCTAGTGGGATACGGTGTGATACTCTCCAATTGTGTGTGTTTTTGTATAGATCTAATTATTTATGCTTTAATTCTTGTATAATAATTAGTAAATATATATATTTGTTATATATTTATTTTAGTGTATTTATTATGGTATTTATTGTAGCATAGATCTATATATTTTTATATGTGCTACTATAATGTATAAAAATATATGTAGTTTTCTTTACATGTAATTATATATGTTACTACATATTAATAAAATAAATTATACATAAATATTTTATAAAATATATTTATGTGTTTAAATAAGTAATTATATTAATTATAATTATTATATAATTAATTGTATATTAATGAATATATTTTATGTGTGCTTCTAGCTATGTTAAAATATGTATATTAATACATGCAATGTGTTTTGTAGCTATTAGTAATTATTTGTATAGGATTATGTATATATATATAAGTATATATTAAATTAATTGTTTTATATATATAAATATATTGATTTATATATTTCTATATATCTATATATATATTTCTATATATATATATATATTTACTGTTTTTGGTGACAGTAGGATCAATGACAGTGAACTGTCATTGTTAGAACGGTTACAGCAGCCGCTGTAGCAGTGGCGGTGGGTTATTAATGACAGAGCCGCCACTGTCATTAATAACCGCATGCAGCAGTGGGAATTCGCAGCAATTACGACGCCAACTTTGGTGACAGTTGAAAACAGTCACAAAAGGAGTGACAACAGTGCAGTTGCACAGCAGCGTTTTGGCGACAGTTTTTCTGTGACAGTCGGGACTGTCACTATAAGTCTGTTTATTGAAAATTAGTGTTTTAGCACACTGTTTTCAGTGACAATTGGGCAGATTTAGTTTATATATTATATATTATATTTATATATATATATATGTATATATATATATGTGTTATTGTGAGGTATAATACTAGTATTGTTATTATTTTATTTATATATAATATATTATGTATTAGAGTAAATAATATACCTATATGTATCTTGAGCATTACTTTGTGTGGATACCAATTGGGTTCAAAACCTTGATTCCTAAATTATTGTATTTAATATTCTATATTATGCATTATTATTAATATTAGTATTGTGAGGTTTATTTTAGATTCACGTATCCGAAGATACGGTATCCTAATATTTAAGGACGTAGTCTTATGACTTTGAGCTTAGTATTTTGATCCAAGTTTTTGGTGCTAGACTTGTACAACCTAGAAATAGATAGTTGACCTTGGGTTGACCACAGTTGACTTTTGACTTAGAGTTGACTTTTGACCTAGAAGTTGACTAGTTTAACTTGTTCTCTTTTCGGGACCTTGTATTGATGTTGTATTCCATATCTAGGTCTTTGAGGCACCGAGTCAGACATCTGTGAGACTATTCATTGGACTTCAGGCGAGTACATTATCTGATAGTTTCTTATTTATGATATCCTCTATGTTCACTGTATCTAGTGTAGATATCCATGTTCTCTTGATACTATGGTTACACGGATTGGTATATCCGGATCTCGTCATGAGATGTTATTCCTTGGTATATGGTGTATATGATGCAAGTATTATTTTATTGGTTATCTTGTACATGTACAGACACCGATTCTCGGGGAGACTAGCTATCTTCTTGGGGAATCTCGTGCCATAACATACCGTGGTTGGATCTATTATACCAGTTGGGGGTGGGGAGTATTAGTATAGATATGTGATCAATATCCCTATTGAATAAAGTACTGGTAAATGAATAGTGTTGATCATAAACCGCACTTATGATTAGCTAGGCCGCATTGCATCTTGCCTAAGCCGATCACATGTTAAGCTAGTACTCACACACTTAGTCATTAGTATTATTGTTTCATTGGCATATTGTTCATTATTGTATTTATTTCCAGTATTTCCTTATCGTACATATATCTCTTATATCTATTGTGCATCTTGTTTATCCACAGCTATTTACTACTACATAGTTCTTATCATTAATTAGAATTGCTGTTAGAGATGTACTCTGCTCCTTTCCTGACTGGATATATTTTTCCAGATGATACTGAGGAGTAGTACCCTACCTTTTATGGACCCCAGGATGTTGTGGGTTTAGATTCTGAGACCCTAGCTCAAGAGGGACTTATCCCAACTGAGACAGTTGACCCTGGAGTTGTAGCTTCGTAGTATTCTTTGTACTGGATTTGTCTCCAGCTTTTTGTGTTGTTCTTCAGACTCATTGATGTATTATTTAGACTCATGAGTTGTATTGTGACTATTCTATTCTTTATCTGATTCGTGCTCATTTCTATTTTAGTTCTGTGATTGAGTATACTATCATTATTGGTGGTTCATTATATTATTAGATAGACTATCTAGACAGCGTTCTACCGCCGATTCTGCGGCGTAGGCTGGGCATTGTTTCCGACTAGTACCCTTACACCGGGTGCGGGTCGTGACATATTTTTGGTGGTGGCCCATGCAGGTCTAGCTTCACAAGTATGTGATGTCGTGGTAGTGCGACAACTTAGTTGTACTACTGCGAGCCTGTAATAGGATATAGGATATAGGCTGAGATACTCAATCACATCTAGAAAAATTATTTTGATTCAACTATTCTCCTTTGACATTGATACTTGATCCCTTAAACTGTCCTTTCCTTGATGTCTTACATCTTGTGCCATATTGATTCTTTCTTTCGCTTTGTCTCAGGATACCGCCTAAGACTAGATCACAGCAGGGAAGAGCAGCTTCTGAGAGGTCTGCGATGTCCCGAGGGCCTGTACCAGTCACTTCTCTAGTGATTAGAGTGTCAGCTGCTTTCGGAGGTCCACCACCTACTCAGAGGACTGTGCCAGCTGTATCTGAGGGGCTTCCACCTCCACCTCCTGTGCCAACAGAGGCGTCACAGATGTTTACACTATTTCGTGAGATGCTCGAGGCACAGAGGGCTCAGTCAGAGGCACATCAGAGGCAGACCGACGTCCTACGACAGGGCATCGAGAGTGCTCATCAGCTTGCTCGTGCTGTAGTTGAGAGAGGAGTTCCGGTCCAGCAGCAGGTTGTTCCTCAGGTTGCTCAGCTTCGGCCAGGCAACATTCAGGACTTCAAGAAACTGGAGCCTAGGGTTTTCAAAGGGACGGAGGGCATCGTCTATGCTGATGATTGGCTCGAGGACATTGAGCGTCTTAAGAGGGTGTCCCATCTTTCTGAAGATCTGAAGGTTGAGGCGGTAGGACTTCAACTGTTCGACGTCGCTCGCACTTGGTTCAGGAATGAGCCAGTACTAGTTGACGTAGGACAATCTTGGGAGGTATTCAAGGACCTTTTCAAGAAGAAGTTTTTTGCCCGGATGGACAGGCTTGACTTGGGGAGACAATTTGAGAGTCTCATTCAGGGGAGCATGTCTGTGGAGGAATACGCTACGGAGTTCGGTAGGTTGAGCCGATTTACAGAGTATTTGGTAAGGGAACCGGAGGTTCGAGCTATTCGTTTCGTGAGGGTCTAAACTGGGAAGTGAAGATTCTCATTCCGTCTTTTTATGAGACATACTCGGAGATACTTGCGGAGGCACGCAAGGTTGAGCGGGATCTAGGTTTGAAGACCAAGAGAGACCGTGATTCTTTTCTAGAGGCCAACGACAGTGCAGTATCTGCCAAACGTCCTTATTTCCAGTCCAGACCTTTCCAGCAGCCACAGCAGAACCAGACTCCAGCGAGAGCACCTTTTTACCAGGCACCTCAGTAGCAGAGACAGTTACAGCAAGCTCCATGCAACTTCTGCAAGAAGCTCGGCCACATCTGGGAAGTTTGCAGGAGGAGGCTAGGAGTTTGTTTATATTGTGGTACTGAAGGGCATCAATCGAGGGAGTGTCCTCGTCGTGCAGTTCAAGGAGCAGCTCCAGCTCCGAGGACACAGACAAGACCACCTGCAGCACAGCCGAGGGGACCACTTCCGACACAGCAGCAGCGTTTTGTCCAGCATCAACAGCAGGGAGGTGCTCGACAGGGACGAGCGTTTGCTATGACCGTCGAAGAGGAGGAACCCACCGTAGATGTCATTGCAGGTTCTATTCTTCTTGATTCCATTCCAGCTTTAGCTTTGTTTGATAGTGGTGCTTCCCATAGTTTTGTATCTGTTTCTTTTGCCCTAAAGCATGGTTTGGTAGCTGATTCTTTGCTTAGGACTTGCAAGATCATGACCGGGGAGGCATTATCCTGGTTAATGATATTTGCAAGGATCGGAGAGTTACTCTGGGAGGCCGGGAGTTGAGTGCGTGTCTACTTGTAATGCCACTTTCGAACTACGATATTGTACTCGGGATGGATTGGTTGAGTAGGCACCGTGCTAGCATAGACTGTAGAGGAGGTAGAGTTTTGTTTGGTCCGCCAGGAGAGCCAGAGTTCGAGTTTGCTAGAGGAGCTGCAGAGCAGGGCGAAGGCATTATTTGTAGAGCTATGGTGGAAGACAAGGAGTTGCCGCATCCATTGATAGCAGAGTTCTTGGATGTGTTTCCTGAGGAATTGCCAGGATTGCCGCCAGATCGAGATATTAAATTTTCTATAGACTTGGTGCCAGATGCAGAACCAATTTCGCAGCATGTCTATAGAGTAAACAACAGCGAGCTGGTCGAATTAAAGAAGCAGGTGGACGAATTACAGGATAAGGGGTTTATCAGATCGAGTTCTTCACCATGGGGAGCCCCGGTATTGTTTATGCCGAAGAAGGATGGATCGGTACGCATGTGCATTGATTACAGGGCTTTGAATAATCTCACTATCAAGAATAAGTATCATTTGCCACGGATTGATGATCTGTTTGATCAGTTGAGTGGTGCGAAGGTGTTTTCTAAGATAGATTTGAGATCAGGCTACCATCAAGTGAAG
This sequence comes from Iris macrosiphon, assembly GCA_036927795.1. Lineage (NCBI taxonomy): Eukaryota > Viridiplantae > Streptophyta > Magnoliopsida > Asparagales > Iridaceae > Iris > Iris macrosiphon. The sequence continues at coordinate 82,716,266 of JAYESA010000003.1, forward strand.
GTGAAGTCGGAGGACCTACCGAAGACTGCTTTTAGAACTCGGTATGGTCAGTACGAGTTTATGGTGATGCCGTTTGGTTTGACTAATGCACCGACGGTATTTATGAACTTGATGAACAAGGTGTTCCACCAGTACCTTGACAAGTTCGTGGTGGTGTTCATCGACGACATACTCATATACTCGAGGACACCGGAGGAGCATGAGGAGCATTTGAGGATTGTGTTGAAAGTGCTAAGGAAAGAGAAGTTGTATGGGAAGTTGTCCAAGTGTGAGTTTTTCTTGGACAAGGTGGAATTCTTGGGGCATGTTGTGACTGGTGATGGTATTTTAGTGGATCTGAAGAAGATTTCAGCAGTAGAATCTTGGAAGACTCCGAGTTCGGTAGCAGAGATCAGGAGTTTCTTGGGATTGGCAGGCTATTACAGGAAGTTTGTGCAAGATTTTTCGAGGATTGCCGAGCCGATGACCAGACTCACGAGGAAGGATGTGGAGTTTGTTTGGACGGAGGATTGCCAGGTTGCTTTTGAGGAGTTAAAGAAGAGGTTGACGTATGCTCCTATTTTGACGTTGCCATCAGGGTCCGGAGGTTTCACTATTTATAGTGATGCATCGGGGATGGGTTTAGGTTGTGTTCTTCAGCAGCATGGGAAAGTGATTGCCTATGCATCCAGGCAATTGCGTCCTCATGAAAAGAACTATCCTACCCATGATTTGGAATTGGCAGCCGTCATATTCGCCCTGAAGTTTTGGAAACATTATTTGTACGGAGAGCGTGTGCAGATCTTTACAGACCACAAAAGCTTGAAGTACGTTTTCACGCAGAAGGAGTTGAACATGAGGCAGCGTCGGTGGTTGGAACTGATGAAGGATTTTGATATCTCTTTACAATATCATCCTGGGAAAGCAAATGTAGTTACCGATGCTTTGAGCAGGTATCCGATAGCTATGTTCTTGACGCAGGATCGATATTTGTTGGAGGACTTGGAGAGCTTGGGCATTGAGGTGATTGTTCCTGGGTGTGCTATGCAGATGTGGGGATTACATATACACTCAGATTTGATGGACAGGATCAAGGCAGCACAGTATGATGATATATCTCTAAGGAGTATCAGAGCTCAGGTGAGAGCAGGATTGAAGGATGATTTCATTATTGCAGCAGATGGATCTTTGAGGCATGGAGTTAGATTGTGTGTGCCTAGTGGGGAGTTACGAGAGGAGGTGTTGCAGGAAGCGCATCGTTCTCAGTATTTCATACATCCAGGTGCTAACAAGATGTATCAGGATATGCGAGAGAGTGTGTGGTGGTATGGCATGAAGAGAAAAATGGCACAGTTTGTATCCAGATGCTTAGTGTGCCAGCAGGTGAAAGCCGAGAGGCAGAGGCCAGGAGGTTTACTTCAGCCATTACCCATTCCAGAGTGGAAGTGGGAACACATTACTATGGATTTTGTGTCCGGACTTCCACGATCTCCAGGAGGGAAGGACGCGATTTAGGTTATTGTTGATAGGTTGACCAAGTTGGCCCACTTTTTGCCTTTCAAGGTGGTTTGTCTACGGAGAAGCTGGCAGAGATGTATGTGAGGCAGATCGTTAGGATATACGGAGTTCCCGTCAGCATAGTCTCAGATCGAGATAGTCGTTTTACTTCTCATTTCTGGAGGAGTTTGCAGGAGAGTTTGGGCACTCAGCTCAAGTTCAGTACTGCATATCATCCACAGACAGATGGGCAGTCAGAGAGGACTATCCAGACTCTCGAGGATATGTTGCGTACTTGTGTACTAGATTTTGGGGGTTCTTGGGAGGGCCATCTCCATTTGGTAGAGTTTGCTTACAACAACAGTTACCAGGCCAGCATAGAGATGTCACCTTTTGAAGCTCTATATGGTCGGAGGTGTCGTACTCCTTTGTCTTGGGACGATATTGGAGAGAGAGTTTTGCTTGGGACAGAGATGGTTGTGGAAGCAGCGGAGAAGGTTCAGTTGATCAGAGACAGACTTCGAGTGGCGCAGGACAGACAGCGGCATTAGGCCGATAGCCATCGAAGACCTTTGGAGTTTGAGGTATAGTTTAGATTTTGTTTGTGCTTGTTCTTGTTTGTTATAGATTAAGTTCTTAAGATGGTATTTTGTTCTAGGTGGGTAGTTTGGTATTTCTGAGTATTTCTCCGACACGAGGCACGATTCACTTCGGTGGAGGCAAAAAGCTTAGTCCGCGATTCATCGGACATTTCACTATTTTAGAGAGGGTCGGTGCAGTTGCTTATAGATTAGACTTGCCACCTGCATTGGAGGGAGTGCACAACGTGTTTCACGTGTCACAGTTGAGACGATATATGGCAGATCCTAGTCATGTATTGGATTACTCGGAGATAGAGGTAGGCCCTACTCTTAGCTATCTAGAGCAGCCAGTTGAGATTCTGGATCGGAGAAAGAAGGTGCTGAGGAAATAGACTATTCCTTTGGTACGCGTCGCATGGAGGCATCACTCTCCGGGGGAGTCTACCTGGGAGAGAGAGGATGACATGCGAGAGCGTTATCTATATTTGTTTGTGCCAGGAGGTATATTATTTCCTAGTTATGTTCTGTTCATTATTCGTTAGTTCTGTTTTGTGATTTTCTGGGGGTAGTTTTTATCTTTGAATTTCGAGGACGAAATTTTTTAAGGAGGGTAGACTTGTCACTACCACAATTTTTAGGAAAGGGTATTTTAGTCTTTTCCTATTTAATTAAATATTATGCATTGTAAATAATTATTTGTTGTATTATTTAATTGTTGTTAGATGTTATTTAATTATTTTTGACTTATATTAGTGGACCCAACTAGTTTAGTTTGGACCCATGGACCAACATGAATTAATTAGTTAGACTTGGCCCATTTAGAAAGCCCATTGTTAAGGAGATGGATTAAATTAATTAAATGATTAGACTATAAGCTTCCTTCCTTAATTATTTCTTCATGAGAGGCCCTAAGGGGTATATTGGACATTTTATAATTTTTTTGGGAAGGGGGCATGGCCGGCCTATATTAGAGGGGGGAAATTTCTCTCTCCTCTCATTCTCATTCCAAATCTAGATCTAGAATTTCCCACTCCCAAATTCCTTTCATTCCCATTCCAATTCTCTACCAAATTCATTCCAAATTCTTTCCAATTCACCATTAGAAAGTTGAGAAGCAAGGATCTAGTAGGAGGAAGCAAGGATCTACAAAGAGGAGCAAGGATCAACAATTTGGAAGCAAGTTCATCTCAATTGGAGATTTCATTAGGAATCCATCTCCCAATAGGTATAATTCAATTTTTCCCATTAAAATAGCTTCTAAATCTGAGATTTAATCATGTAAAATCAACCTATATGTATGTACTACCCATAGGACTTGGTTTTGTGTTCATAGGAGACCCATGGAGAAAGTTATGGTGCTTTTTGTGTCAATTTTGATGGAATTCCGAATTTATATTTTGTTGTGTGTGTCAATTGATCCTATAGATCAATTGGGCATGTGCTTATGTGTTTGGGGCTAGTATCGTATCCATAATTGGGTACATGTAGTTCGTATCCTAACAATTTGGTGATACGTGTCATTTTGGGGATTTTTCCTCCGACACGGGACTTTGTACATGTCGTATTTTGACACGGACACATATATCTACTTTTGATACTTTGATTTATTCATAAATATTATTTGTGACTTGTTTGTGTCCTTCGGGGTGCAATTAGTTGTGTGTTGGACTCGTGTCGCATGCGTATCCTAGATATAGTGGGATATGGTGTGATACTCTCCAATTGTGTGTGTTTTTGTATGGATATAATTATTTATGCTTTAATTCTTGTATAATAATTAGTAAATATATATATATGTTATATATTTATTTTAGTGTATTTATTATGGTATTTATTGTAGCATAGATCTATATATTTTTATGTGTGCTACTATGATGTATAAAAATATATGTAGTTTTCTTTACATGTAATTATATATGTTACTATATATTAATAAAATAAATGATACATAAATATTTTATAAAATATATTTATGTGTTTAAATGAGTAATTATATTAATTATAATTATTATATAATTAATTGTATATTAATGAATATATTTTATGTGTGCTTCTAGCTATGTTAAAATATGTATATTAATACATGCAATGTGTTTTGTAGCTATTAGTAATTATTTGTATAGGATTATGTATATATATATATATAAGTATATATTAAATTAATTGTTTTAAATATATAAATATATTGATTTATATATTTATATATTTCTACATATATATTTCGATATATATATATATATTTACTGGTTTTGGTGACAGTAAGATCAATGACAGTGAACTGTCATTGTTAGAACGGTTATAGCAGCCGATGTAGCAGTGGTGGCGGGTTATTAATGACAGAGCCGCCACTGTCATTAATAACCGCATGCAGCAACGGGAATTTGCAGCAGTTGCGATGCCGACTTTGGTGACAGTTGAAAACTGTCACAAAAGGAGTGACAGCAGTGCAGTTGCACAGCAGCATTTTGGCGACAGTTTTTCTGTGACAGTCGGGACTGTCACTATAAGTCTGTTTATTTAAAATTAGTGTTTTAGCACACTATTTTCAGTAAAAATTGGGCAGATTTAGTTTATATATTATATATTATATTTGTATATATATATGTATATATATATATATGTGTTATTGTGAGGTATAATACTAGTATTGTTATTATTTTATTTATATATAATATATTAGTTTATATATAATATATTATGTATTAGAGTAAATAATATACCTATATGTATCTTGAGCATTACTTTGTGTGGATACCAATTGGGTTCAAAACCTTGATTCCTAAATTATTGTATTTAATATTCTATATTATGCATTATTATTAATATTAGTATTGTGAGGTTTATTTTGGATTCACGTATCCGAAGATACGGTATCCTAATATTTAAGGATATAGTCTTATGACTTAGAGCTTAGTATTTTGATCCAAGTTTTTGGTGCCAGACTTGTACAACCTAGAAATAGATAGTTGACCTTGGGTTGACCACAGTTGACTTTTGACTTAGAGTTGACTTTTGACCTAGAAGTTGACTAGTTTAACTTGTTCTCTTTTCGGGACCTTGTATTGATGTTGTATTCCATATCTAGGTCTTCGAGGCACCGTGTCAGACATCTGTGAGACTATTCATTGGACTTCAGGCGAGTACATTCTCTGATAGTTTCTTATTTATGATATCCTCTATGTTCACTGTATCTAGTGTAGATATCCATGTTCTCTTGACACTATGGTTACACGGATTGGTATATCCGAATCTCGGCATGAGATGTTATTCCTTGGTATATGGTGTATATGGTGCAAGTATTATTTCATTGGTTATCTTGTACATGTACAGACACCGATTCTCGGGGAGACTAGCTATCTTCTTGGAGAATCTCGTGCCATAACATACCGTGGTTGGATCTATTATACCAGTTGGGGGTGGGGAGTATTAGTATAGATATGTGATCAATATCCCTATTGAATAAAGTACTGGTAAATGAATAGTGTTGATCATAAACCGCACTTATGATTAGCCAGGCCGCATTGCATCTTGCCCAAGCCGATCACATGTTAAGCTAGTACTCACACACTTAGTCATTAGTATTATTATTTCATTGGCATATTGTTCATTATTGTATTTATTTCCAGTATTTCCTTATCGTACATATATCTCTTATATCTATTGTGCATCTTGTTTATCCACAGCTATTTACTGCTACATAGTTCTTATCATTAATTAGAACTGTTGTTAGAGATGTACTCTGCTCCTTTCCTGACTGGATATATTTTTCCAGATGATACTGAGGAGTGGTACCCTACCTTTTATGGACCCCAGGATGTTGTGGGTTTAGATTCTGAGACCCTGGCTCAAGAGGGACTTATCCCAACTGAGACAGTTGACCCTGGAGTTGTAGCTTCGTAGTATTTTTTGTACTGGATTTGTCTCCAGCTTTTTGTGTTGTTCTTCAGACTCATTGATGTATTATTTAGACTCATGAGTTATATTGTGACTATTCTATTCTTTATCTGATTCGTGTTTATTTCTATCTTAGTTCTGTGATTGAGTATACTATCATTATTGGTTGTTCATTATATTGTTAGATAGACTATCTAGACAGCGTTCTACCGCCGATTCTGCGGCGTAGGCTGGGCGTTGTTTCCGACTAGTACCCTTACACCGGGTGTGGGTCGTGACACAAACACCTAAGGAAAACCCTAAGGAAAGAAAACAACTTCCCTATCACCATCACCACCACCTGACCTCATCCCTGCCACCTTCCTCTCTCGACTTCGACCGCCACCACCATTCCCCCTCCGACCTTCCTTCTCCACCACCACCAGCATCACCACCCTCTCCGCCTGTCCCAACTCCGGCCACCGCCAATATCCCCACCAGCAGCCATCATTACCAACACCACCTTCATTCATCACCAACCCGACGCCAACCTCCTTTCCTGACTCCCCTCCACGCGCCTCCGCCACCTCATCCACCCTCGACACCGCTACCTTAGCCACCGTCACCCCCCCTCATCTTCTCCACCACCATCAACGACCACCTCCACCACCATCTTCGTCACTACCCCCCCCATATCACCGGTTGATCACCAACAACAACACCATCATCATCATTACCGTCACCCCCACCTATCCCCTATCCTCCGTTCATCACCGGAGACCACCACCACCATAACCGCCGACCTTCCACGACCCTTCCACCACCGTCAGCGACCTGCCACCACCAACCCTGCCGCCGCCGGAGCCGCTGCACAGCTGCTGCTGCCAGAGTTGCTACTACTACTGCTGTTGTGACCCGCACCACCCTATCGACCCCGTAGCCGCTGGAGCTTTGCCCTCTCTTGCCGGAGACAGGCCGTCGACGAGCCTATGACCCCCCTCCCTCGAACACGAACTAGGTAACCATAATTATTGCCTTCATTTCATTATATACGTGTATGTCGACGTAGTGTAGTGCATGTGGTAGGTATTTAATGTATTTATGTATTTATATTTAATGTATTTACGTATTTGTATTTATATGTATTTATGTATATGTGTATTTATGTATATATATATATATATATTTATGCACTAATGGGTATTTATGTATTTATGTATATGTATTTATGTATTTATGTTCCAGTTCTTCCTGACTATGATGCAGGTGCAGTGGCATCAGACCAAGACCTTGAGACAGAGCTTGATGGCAGTTCTTGTCACGCCCCAGTCCCAAAATATCGAGGGACTGGACGCGCGGCAATGGCCAGCAGCATGTACCGATGGACAACCCAATTTAATGGATCCATCAGGGCATGCTTGAGCTGTAGTCCAGCAGGAAAATAGAGCAATTGTTACAGGTCACAGACTAATCTAATCTCATCCACAACAGATAATCATAGATTAAATGCCAGAAATAATACAAATAGAATTAACTATCAAATCTTAATAAATGTCTCGGGGAACAATCCGAGAATATGTCTGATACATCAAAGCAAATAGACAGGAAATAAAGGAACTGGAAATAGAAACAGAAATAACTGACTATATACAGCCAATGCTCAGGAGAAGTCCTCTGGTGCTGGCTCGTCCTCAGGTCCTGGTACAGCTTCTGGAAGTGCTCCTGTACGGGGTATCTCTGGATGGATCTCCTCGGCTATACCTGGGGACATCATCCATTCCAGGTCCTCAGGGGACATAACAAGGTACAGATAATACAAGCCAAATATAAGCAGTGCAGAAACAAATAAGCAATAGGGTAAACTATGTAACCAGCTAAGTGAAATGCAACATGAGAGCAGTACAAGAACTCAGGCTGAAACTACTACAAGCTCTGTGTCGGGGAGCCGGTAGCAGTGATATCATGTAGTTGTCTAGCTCGTAGTGAGACTTAAGACGCCGGCGTAATATAACATCAACCTGTAGCCTGTGTGTCTCTCCCCACCCAATGTAATCACGCATATCATGACCATAATGTCTCATGTCCATGTCAGCGGGATTATAGCTAATGCAACAAGTCATAATGTCTATAAAATATCTCTGTCCAGTCCTGTATCCTATACAGAATCACCATGAATGCCTCAGGAAGACTCTGTCTCATGAATAGTGTCAGGTGTCCTGGGTTCTGGAGTACTTGATAAGACAAGTACGAGCATTATCGGGTCTCGATATCCATGTCTATGTGACGTTACACAACTTCGCGTACGGAGTTGGCACCCGACTATGATCGGACACTAAGCACGCCACTCGGTCCTGGGTTTTAACAATTAAACAGGTTTACATGCTTTTAAACAAGAATTCAGGCAAGTTCTAGAACAGGAATTACTACTAATGGCAAGCTTTACTTGCCCACTGATGTATAAACAAGTCAAGAAAAATAAATAGCAAGCTGCAGGGTTTGGCAAGGTATACTTGCCTGTGGTTCCGACTCTGTTTGCAGCTCTGACTTCAGTTGGATTTGCAGGCGGTACTCAGGTTGCTGAAACAAACATCACCATCAGATCCAAAAAATATCAATCAGCTAGAAACGCCTGTCCTTGGGTCCAATTTGGAGACAAGGGCAAAAACGGCAATTTTGGGTCAAAACGGGGTCCACATGCGGGCCCGCTTTGCACCAAAAAACGTGTCCGGGTCAAAGGTCTCTAAATTCACCAAACTTAGTGTCAACGGGTCAGGAACGATGATACGAACCCAACGGAACTTCCAGAATTGGATTCCGATGAGCCGATCACAAAATCGCCCGTCGAGCGGGGCTTGTGGGGCCCACGACACGCGATTTCGTCAATATTTTCAGAATTGAACCAAACTTGGCTCACAGGACCAGCGTATCGCTACGAGTTCGATGGCGCAAGTTTCGTCTCGATCCGACGTGTGTGCACGAAGTTAGGGTGAATTGCAAATAGTACGGATACGGGGCGATGTCCGCGGATACGCGTTGATATCGGTGTGCACGCACACCCGAATCGACTTCTGCGAAATCCCACACGTCCGTATCGACGACGTGCACGTATCTGTGAAGACCGCGTGCGACCAAGTCGTCCCGTTTTGCGGGACATACTCAGTTCCGGGGTGAAACAGGGTCTGGTTTTTTTCCTATTTTTGGATCGCGGTGTGCGATCACCACAGGACGCGATGCCCCGAACGGTTTATCCGGGCACCGAGAGGGTCATACAGGCTTCGCAACGCAATTTGCGGAATCAAAAACAGAGCTACGAACAAAAAGATACACGCACCTGAAGGGGACCCGAAAATCGGGGTCCGAATCGTGTCCGACACGACACAGGACACGTGTCCTGTGTCGGACACGAGGGAAAATTAGGGCTAGGGTTAGGGTTTTCAGATCCGGCGACGGTTCAGGGCGGAGGGCGGCCGGGCGGAGCGGCGGCGGAGGGGCTCTGCGGCGCGGCGAGGAGGACCGGGCGGCCGGCGCTGAGCGGCACGGCGGCCGGAGCTGCTGCTCACTGCTGCTGTTTGCTGCGGTGGCCGGCGCCGGAGACGAAGGGGAGGAGGAAGGAGCAGGGGGAGGCTGACTGTCACTACCACCTTTCCAGATAAGGGTATTTATGTAATTCCACTATTTTGAATAATTACGTATTAAACTAAATTGCTGAGTTTTATAAAGTAATTATATGTTGTTAATAATATTTGGTTTTAGGTCAACCCTAGAACTCATTAGGACAACCCTAATGACCAAACCCTAATTAGAAGACCCAGTTCTAGTGAAACCCTAGAATTCAAATTTTAGGGTGGAACCTCAAACCCTAGACTGACTAAACCTTAGTTAGTTAAGTTCCTATTGACCTAACCTGGGGGTTAAACCTAGACTATGCATTAGAAACCCTAACTTGGCCTTAATATAAAAGGGAACCCTCTCTTTCTTCATGTAGAAAGAAGAAACCCTAGCCTCCATCAAGAGAAAGCCATCTCCCCACTCCAGAATTCGAAATCTAGCCCTAGAGATCCTATTCTCCTCCTCCAAAGCAAGGAAAGCAAGGAACTTGGGTCAAAAAGCCTTGGGGAAGAAGAACTTCCATTGGAGAAACCATCCCTGCAGGTAAAAACCCTATTTTTACTCATTTAATTTCTGTTTTCTGATGTTAATACCCATTAGGAACCCACCCTTGCTGTGTAGATCTCGATTTCTAGGGTTCTACATGGAGATTTAGGAGATATTAGGGTTTAAGTGTCCCAACATTTGGTTTCCCCAATTTTTCGTGAACCCTAACCTTAGGTATTTGTATGTAAACTAATTTTATCTCATAGGTGTAGGTTGAACTCGATTTTTAGGGTTTTGATTTGAGGATTTATGGGTTCTTATGTAAAACCATTTTTTCTGTACTCCTTGTGTTTGAGGAAATGTTTCTTAGGGTTTTGCCTATCCTTGCATTTTATTTCCTGCATATATATTGATATACCTATCTATATTTATATATATAATTACTTGTGTACAGGTTGTGTGCAGTAGGGGTTACTGTACAGTCGGGATTGGGGATTCCCTGTGTAGTCGGGTTTGGGAGTGTAGTGCAGGATGTGCACAGTTGGGTTTTCTGTGGGTGAATCAGTGAGTTGTACAGTGTATTCGAATTCTGTGTATTGGTGCAAGGTTTTACCTATGTGTTGATGTGTAAATTCTGTGAGAGAAGGAGAACAGTGTATCAGGGTGCAACTAAGCTGTGAGAACTAGTGTGTGTTCTCAGTTGTCCTCAGTGAGGGAGTTCAGTGATTAGTTCTATGTGTCCCCAGTGAGGAGAGCCTGTGCCTGTGTGTGTTCTTGGGTGTGAGGGTTGGTTAATAACTTAGTAGAGTATCAGTAGGTTTAGAATGTATCAGTGTGTATCTGCAAATAGGAATTGTGGCTACCTGAGTGTCCTAATTAGTTGTATCTAGTGTGTAGGTAAGTGAAATACCTGTGTGTCAGTGTGTTAGTTCTAGAGATATGTTGTGTGAGTGCAGCTGTGCAAATTAGAGTATCTGGGTGAATAGAGAGTGTGTATCTGTGTGTATCCTAGAACCTAGTCCCTGTGTGTAGGTAAATTTGTGCCTGTGTGTGTATTTAACCCATGTGCTAGTGTTCTAGTGTGAGTCATATGTAGTGTATCAGTCAGAAATCAGTGTGTCCTTGTATTCAATTACTATGTGTTCTCAGGGTGGCTATTGTGTATAGTGTCTAGATGAGAATGCAGTGTGAGTCCAGTGAGTGAGTGATTTCTGTGAGGAGAGTTTACCTGTGTTGATGTAATACCTGTGAATGAAGAACCTGAGAGTGAGTAGGGAGAGGGTATACTTATGTGAACTAGGGTGTATTCCTGTGTGTCCAGGTATCAGTGAGCAGGGTATAGATTAGTATGTGACTGTGTGTGTGTGCAGTAATTTAGGTATCAGTTAGATTGTGTAGTGCAGGTGTGTAGTGTGTGAGTGATTGCAGTGTAGGATTTATGCTGTGTATCAGTGTAAGTGAACCAGTGTGGCAGTGTAGGAATTTAGTTTCCTGTGTGTTTCAGTATATCAGTATATTTGAGCCAATGTAAATCATTATATTCCCTAGTTCTTCAGTTCAGTAAAACTAGGTATCTGTATGAGAGTGTAGTATAAGTGTGTATCAGGACACTGTGTCATTATGTGTATAGCAGTGTATCAGTGAGAGGTGTGTGAGTGTGTGTAGCAGTGTATCAGTGACTGTGTGGGTGCCAGTGAATGCACCAGTATGTAAGTGCATGTATGAAGTCTGAACCATTTCAGACTGTGAAACTGTGAAACTGTGTAGTGATTTCTCATATATGCCTGTGTTAAGTATCAGTCTCAGTATTTGGGAGAAAGAGTATCAGGATTTCTGTGAGCAGTGAGGGGAAACTACCTATTGATTCTACCAGTAGCTATACACTGTCTTAGAACTTAGCAAATGCCTGTACAAATCTGAATACCAAATCTAGACTGAGATACTGTGGATGGGTCATTGAATCAAAATCTAGGATCAATGTTTGTAGGAGTAGTATCTGTGAACTAAGTTCAGGTTTTGTTAATGTAGTTAGTGAACTGTAAGGGCTTTGCAATAGGTCCTGTACCCAACAATGTGTTAGTATGGGGTAGACTTTGGGTTGATTAGTAAATTATTCATTATTAGCTAAATGTATATAGTTAGTAGTGGACTGGTTATATATATATATATATATATATACATATATGGATAATGTGTAATGGGTGGTTAGTATGACCTAGATATCAAGGCCAGAACTAATATAGCTAGGGTTAAGAGTCATGTCTATCTAGTACCTATAAGGACCAGTGCTTACACATCTAATGAGTTTTGAAATACCCTAGTATCAATGACAATTCTAGTTAATATGACTAGTATGGTTATGTATGGCATGGACAGCTCACCAAAGACCTAGAATGGCCTAACACCCTCTTTTCAACTTAGCTATTCACTTTTATCATTCCAAACTCCATTTAACATTGATATCTTATATTAGGTCATTGTGATCCCGCTTTGGACATTGATCCTCACACTTTGCTCAGGACCACAGGCGAGTACATTCTCTGACAGTTTTCATTGTTGATTATTTCTATAATGCAGTTGTATTACATACTTGATTCCGACACTATGGATACACGGGTTAGCACCCTAGATCCCCATCATGAGGAGTCGTGATTGGAATCCATCGTGCTGGCTGGGAGATGGGGAACTATTAGTAGATTATGTGATCATATCCAGATCCTTCACATGCATCATAGCTCACCCCACTTCTCACGTTGGGTGCGGCCTGACCATCTTACATGCATCATAGCTGTTATATATGATTAACCTGACCACTACATGCATCATAGCTAACCATATGGTTAGACTGACCTACAAGAATCATAGTTAATCATATATAACCAGCCTGATCAAGTCCCAAGCCGATCACATGATAAACTGATAATTCAAACACTTAGCTAGATGTCTATTTTATTCAGATTCACCTGTTCCAGCATTCACTACTTATTGTCTAGCATTCACTATTTATTGTTCATTGCTAGATGCTCTATTGCCTATTTCCATTTTCTCCAGTACTTTACATTTCCAGCATTATTTTCCATCTTGTATTTCTTACACTGTTTATAGATTTTGTCAATTTAATGAAACTGCTGTTAGTGCTTGTGCTTCGCTCCAATCCTGACTGGATAACATTTTTCAGAGGACCTGGAGAGCTTGTGTCCCACTCATTACGGCCCAGGATTAGAGGGTGATTTCACTCCAGAAACCCCAGAGGAGTTGCCTAGCCTAGAGGAGAATGTACCTGGCAATTCTTAGATTATTTTTCTGCATTTATTGTTTTAGACTGAGACTGAGTTGTATTTATTATTTTGTGATTTTGTGAGGTCATCTAGACCCAGATTTGAGTTGGACTTATTGTGGTTGGTTTTTATAGAACTCTTTTCTATTCTCATCGTGCCATTATTTCTTATAGCTTGTGATTGAGTATATTATAGAACTGTGGATATTTATCATTGTCCTCCGTGCGGAGTTGAGACTATTGACAGGATATATTATATGTTGAGACCTAGACAGCGCTCTACCGCCGATGCTGCGGCGTAGGCTGGACGTACCCACGACTCATGCCCAAATTTCGGGTGCGGGTCGTGACACGTTTTTAGTGGTGGCCCATGCAGGTCTAGCTTCGCAAGTTGTGCGATGTCGTGGTAGTGCGACAACTTAGTTGTACTACTACGAGCCTGTTTTAGGAATAAGAATTAGGCCGAGGATATGCTCAATCACAATTAGGAATTTCCGATTCTTATAATACTACTCTTAATGATTTTCCTTTAGAAATTTACTGTCCTTCCTTGATGATATCGTATCTATTGCTTTAATTGATTCTTTCGATCTGTCTTCAGGATGCCGCCGAGGAGGTCCCAGAGACTTGGAGCAACAGATTCAGAGAGGTCTGCCACCTCTCGCCCTGCCGGACAGACATCCGCAGCACCTCCTACATCTCCAGTATATGTGGGAGTGTCTGCAGCATTCGGGGGTCCTCCACCACCAGTTCAGAGGGTCCCCACAGCTACGACGGGGCCTCTACCACCACCACCAGTTCAGCATCCAGGAGGTGTGCCCGTCGATGGGGTACAGGTGTTCGCCTTGATTCAGGGCATGGTCGATGCTCAGAGGACGTCGGCAGAGGCCCAGAGGGTGCAGGCTGAGGCACATCAGGCCCAGACAGAGATGATAAGGATGAACATGGAGAATGCTCACCAAGTGGCTCTCCAGGCTGTGGAGAGAGTTACTCAGCAGCAGCAGCGTCCTGATCAGCACCACCAGAGGCCGGACACCATTGTGGATTTCAAGAGGATGATGCCTCGGGAGTTCAAGGGGACAGAAGGGATACTCTACGCCGATGATTGGCTAGAGGACATCGAGAGGAACTTACGCTTGGCACAGCTTCCAGAGGCCCTCCAGATCGAGGCCGCTGGCAGCCAGATGTTCGACATTGCCTTGACGTAGTTTCGCACAGAGCCGAGACTCTTGCGCAGGGGACTCACTCGGGAGGATTTCAAGGAGCTCTTCAAAGAAAACTTCTTTCCTGATGTCACCCTGGGAGCTTTGGAGAGTCAGTTCCATGACTTAGCCCAGGGGAGCTCGTCCGTCGATGAGTATGCCGCGGAGTTTTCCCGCCTGAGTCGCTTCGCGCCATCGATGATTAGAGATCCGGGGGACAGGGCCCGGAAATTCAGAAAGGGGCTGACAAGGGAGATCAAGTCTCGCACGTCGGGACGTCGCACAGCTACCTACGAGGGCATATTGATGGATGCCCAGGTAGCCGAGGACGACTTGGGCCTCAGGCCCAAGAGGGGACGCGATGGTTCCGGAGGAGCAAACAGTAGTACAGGACCGGGCAAGCGTCCACACTTTCAGAAGCAGCAGCAGAGACCCTTTCAGCAGCAGCATCAGATACCAGCCCGAGGGCAGGTCCAGCAGCAGCAACAGAGACAGACTCAGCCCGCCATCCAGTATGCGTACTGCGGGAAGATGGGACATACTAGAGATATCTGCAGGAAGAGATTGGGCTCATGTCTGTCCTGCGGATCGACGACACACCAGCTGAAGGATTGTCCTACCTTTCGTCCAGGTCAGGGTGGAGCAGCCGCCCAGAGAGGATCAGACAGGATACCTACCGTACCAGGAGGCCAACAACAGAGGGGACCACTTCCACCACAACATCAGAAGTTCGCCCAGCATCAGCAGCAGAGAGGTGTACCCCAGGGGCGAGCGTACGCCATGGCAGTCGAGGAGATCGAGCCAGCAGGAGACTTGATCACAGGTTCGGTTCTTCTCGATTGTATTCCTGCATTTACCTTATTCGACTCTGGCGCTTCCCATAGTTTTGTGTCTGTATCTTATGCACTTCGACATCATTTAGACACAGAACCATTAGCTAGGACTTGCAAGATCACGACTGGTGGAGGTATTATCCTAGTCCGTGATCACTGCAAGGACCGAAGAGTGTCAGTAGGAGGCAGAGAGTTGAGCGTGAGCTTACTTGTCATGCCACTTCCGGGGTACGATATCGTGCTCGGAATGGACTGGTTGAGTAGGCATCATGCTACTATAGATTGTTATAGAGGCAGAGTATTATTTAGACCACCAGGAGAGCCGGAGTTTGAGGTCGTCAGAGGAGCAGCGGAACAGAGCAGGAGCACATTTTGCGGAGCCAGGGCGGAAGAAGAGGAGTTGCCACATCCTCTGATAGCGGAGTTCCTGGATGTATTTCCAGAGGAGTTGCCAGGCTTGCCGCCAGACAGAGATGTTGAATTCTCTATAGACTTGGTTCCAGGAGCGGAGCCCATTTCACAACATGTCTATAGAGTTAACAACAGCGAGCTGGCAGAACTGAAGAAGCAAGTTGAGGAGCTGCAGGACAAAGGTTTCATCAAATCCAGTTCATCACCATGGAGAGCTCCGGTATTGTTCGTACCGAAGAAGGACGGCACGGTGCGCATGTGCATTGATTATAGAGCTTTGAACAATATCACTATCAAGAACAAGTACCCGCTGCCGAGGATAGATAATCTTTTCGATCAGTTGAGCGGGGCGAGGGTGTTTTCAAAGATAGATCTGAGGTCAGGCTATCACCAGGTGAAGGTAAAGAAAGAAGATACGCCGAAGACAGCTTTTTGAACCAGATACAGCCAGTTTGAGTTCATGGTGATGCCATTTGGTTTAACCAATGCACCGGCAGTATTCATGAACCTGATGAACAAGGTGTTCCACCAGTACCTTGACAAGTTCGTGGTAGTGTTCATCGACGATATTCTTGTATATTCCAAGACCCCGGAGGAGCACGAAGAGCACCTGAGGTTGGTCTTAGAGACTCTCAGGAGGGAGAAGCTGTACGGGAAACTCTCTAAGTGTGAATTCTTCCTTAACAAGGTCAAATTTCTTGGGCATGTGGTATCGGGTGACGGAATCTCGGTTAACCCGCAGAAGATCGAGGCAGTGGAGTCGTGGGCTACCACCAGTTCGGTAGCTGAGATCAGGAGTTTTCTCGGGCTAGCAGGATACTACAGGAGGTTTGTACAAGACTTCTCCAGAATTGCAGCGCCGATGACCCGACTGACTAGGAAGGATATGGATTTTGTCTGGACGGAGGAGTGCCAGGCTGCATTTGATGAGCTGAAGAAGAGGTTGACGACAGCTCCAATTTTGACGTTGCCAGCAGGGACAGGTGGTTTCACCATCTACAGTGATGCTTCAGGGAAGGGTCTGGGATGTGTTCTTCAGAAGCACGGGAAGGTAATTGCCTATGCTTCCAGGCAGTTACGCCCTCATGAAAAGAACTACCCCACCCACGATTTGGAGTTGGCAGTAGTTATCTTTGCTCTAAAGCTGTGGAAACATTACCTGTACGGAGAGCGTGTGGAGATCTTCACCGACCACAAGAGCTTGAAGTACGTGTTCACACAGAAGGAGCTAAACATGAGGCAGAGGAGGTGGTTAGACTTGATGAAGGACTTTGACATTTCATTGCAGTACCACTCAGGGAAGGCCAATGTAGTCGCCGATGCCTTGAGCAGGTATCTGATGGCTATGTACTTGACGACAGATAAACATTTGTTGGCTGATTTGGAGAGCTTGGAGATTGAGGTGTTAGTTCCCGGTACAGAGATTCAGATGTGGGGATTGCAGATACAGTCCGAGCTGATGGACAGGATCAGAGCGGCGCAGTATGATGATGAGGCCTTGAGGAGTATCAGAGCACATGTTCAGGCAGGATTGTCGGACGACTTTACTATCGCAGAGGATGGTTCCTTACGGCACGACACGAGCATGTGTGTGCCGAGCGGGGAGCTGCGCGAGGAGGTTTTGCAGGAGGCACATCGCTCTCAGTACTCGATGCATCCCGGTGCCAACAAGATGTATCGAGACTTGAGGGAGCACGTATGGTGGTATGGAATAAAGCGCGAGGTAGCACGCTTCGTATCCCGATGTCTAGTGTGCCAGCAGGTAAAGGCAGACCGGCAAAGGCCAGGTGGTTTGCTTCAACCTTTACCGATCCCAGAGTGGAAATGGGAGCACGTGACCATGGATTTCGTTTCAGGGCTTCCACGTTCTCCAGGAGGGAAGGACGCGATTTGGGTCATCGTAGACAGGTTGACCAAATCAGTCCATTTCTTACCTTTCAAGGTGGGCACGTCGACAGAGAGGCTAGCAGAGATGTACATGCATCAGATCGTTAGACTTCATGGAGTTCCTATAAGCATCGTCTCGGATCGGGATAGTCGTTTCACTTCCCACTTCTGGAGGAGTCTACAGGCTAGCTTGGGCACTCAGCTCAAGTTCAGTACCGCATACCACCCCCAGACAGACGGGCAGTCTGAACGGACTATTCAGACTCTAGAGGATATGCTACGTACTTGTGTTCTAGATTTCGGAGGTTCTTGGGAGAATCATCTGCACCTGGTAGAGTTTGCTTACAACAACAGCTACCAGGCTAGCATCGAGATGTCACCATTTGAGGCTCTTTATGGAAGGAGGTGTCGTACACCGTTATCTTGGGACGACATTGGAGAGAGAGCCTTGCTAGGACCAGAAATGGTCGTGGATGCAGCAGAAAAGGTGAAACTCATCAGAGACAGACTGCGAGTGGCGCAGGACAGACAGCGGTATTGGGCCGACAGCCACCGTAGACCCCTTGAGTTTCAGGTATAGATTGTTAATTTTCTGGTTTGTGTTGTTGTTTAGACTGCGTGTTGAGACTGTTTGTTTTAGGTTGGCGATCTAGTATTCCTACGGATTTCTCCGAGGCGTGGCACGATTCATTTTGGTGGAGGCGGGAAGCTTAGCCCATGTTACATCGGACCCTTCGGTATTCTTGCGAGGGTAGGTGCAGTGGCATATAGACTTGACTTGCCGCCTGCATTAGAAGGAGTGCATGATGTGTTCCACGTGTCACAGCTGAGACGGTACGTGGCAGACCCTAGTCACGTACTTGATCACTCGGAGATTGAGGTTGGTCCGACGCTCAGCTACCCCGAGCAGCCCGTAGAGATCTTGGACCGCAGAGAGAAGGTGTTGCGGAACCAAACTATTCCTTTGGTTCGTGTTGCATGGAGACATCACTCTCCAGGGGAGTCGACCTGGGAGAGAGAGGACGAAATGCGCGAGCAATACCCGTATCTCTTCTAGACTTGAGGTATTTTTTCCTTTTTTCTGATTTCATTCTTGTTCTAGTTCAGTCTAATTTCGAGGACGAAATTTCTTTTAGGAGGGTAGACTTGTCACTACCACCTTTCCAGATAAGGGTATTTATGTAATTCCACTATTTTGAATAATTACGTATTAAACTAAATTGCTGAGTTTTATAAAGTAATTATATGTTGTTAATAATATTTGGTTTTAGGTCAACCCTAGAACTCATTAGGACAACCCTAATGACCAAACCCTAATTAGAAGACCCAGTTCTAGTGAAACCCTAGAATTCAAATTTTAGGGTGGAACCTCAAACCCTAGACTGACTAAACCTTAGTTAGTTAAGTTCCTATTGACCTAACCTGGGGGTTAAACCTAGACTATGTATTAGAAACCCTAACTTGGCCTTAATATAAAAGGGAACCCTCTCTTTCTTCATGTAGAAAGAAGAAACCCTAGCCTCCATCAAGAGAAAGCCATCTTCCCACTCCAGAATTCAAAATCTAGCCCTAGAGATCCCATTCTCCTCCTCCAAAGCAAGGAAAGCAAGGAACTTGGGTCAAAAAGCCTTGGGGAAGAAGAACTTCCATTGGAGAAACTATCCCTGCAGGTAAAACCCTATTTTTACTCATTTAATTTCTGTTTTCTGATGTTAATACCCATTAGGAACCCACCCTTGCTGTGTAGATCTCGATTTCTAGGGTTCTACATGGAGATTTAGGAGAAATTAGGGTTTAAGTGTCCCAACATTTGGTTTCCCCAATTTTTCGTGAACCCTAACCCTAGGTATTTGTATGTAGACTGATTTCATCTCATAGGTGTAGGTTGAACTCGATTTTTAGGGTTTTGATTTGAGAATTTATGGGTTCTTATGTAAAACCATTTTTTCTGTACTCCTTGTGTTTGAGAAAATGTTTCTTAGGGTTTTGCCTATCCTTGTATTTTATTTCCTGTATATATATTGATATACCTATCTATATTTATATATATAATTACTTGTGTACAGGTTGTGTGCAGTAGGGGTTACTGTACAGTCGGGATTGGGGATTCCCTGTGCAGTCGGGTTTGGGAGTGTAGTGCAGGATGTGCACAGTTGGGTTTTCTGTGGGTGAATCAGTGAGTTGTACAGTGTATTCGAATTCTGTGTATTGGTGCAAGGTTTTACCTATGTGTTGATGTGTAAATTCTGTGAGAGAAGGAGAACAGTGTATCAGGGTGCAACTAAGCAGTGAGAACTAGTGTGTGTTCTCAGTTGTCCTCAGTGAGGGAGTTCAGTGATTAGTTCTATGTGTCCCCAGTGAGGAGAGCCTGTGCCTGTGTGTGTTCTTGGGTGTGAGGGTTGGTTAATAACTTAGTAGAGTGTCAGTAGGTTTAGAATGTATCAGTATGTATCTACAAATAGGAATTGTGGCTACCTGAGTGTCCTAATTAGTTGTATCTAGTGTGTAGGTAAGTGAAATACCTGTGTGTCAGTGTGTTAGTTCTAGAGATATGTTGTGTGAGTGCAGCTGTGCAAATTAGAGTATCTGGGTGAACAGAGAGTGTGTATCTGTGTGTATCCTAGAACCTAGTCCCTGTGTGTAGGTAAATTTGTGCCTGTGTGTATATTTAACCCATGTGCTAGTGTTCTAGTGTGAGTCATATGTAGTGTATCAGTCAGAAATCAGTGTGTCCTTGTATTCAATTACTATGTGTTCTCAGGGTGGCTATTGTGTATAGTGTCTAGATGAGAATGCAGTGTGAGTCCAGTGAGTGAGTGATTTCTATGAGGAGAGTTTACCTGTGTTGATGTAATACCTGTGAATGAAGAACCTGAGAGTGAGTAGGGAGAGGGTATACTTATGTGAACTAGGGTGTATTCCTATGTGTCCAGGTATCAGTGAGCAGGGTATAGATTAGTATGTGACTGTGTGTGTGTGCAGTAATTTAGGTATCAGTTAGATTGTGTAGTGCAGGTGTGTAGTGTGTGAGTGATTGCAGTGTAGGATTTATGCTGTGTATCAGTATAAATGAACCAGTGTGGCAGTGTAGGAATTTAGTTTCCTGTGTGTTTTAGTACATCAGTATATTTGAGCCAATGTAAATCAGTATATTCCCTAGTGTTTCAGTTCAGAAAAACTAGGTGTCTGTATGAGAGTGTAGTATAAGTGTGTATCAGGACACTGTGTCAGTATGTGTATAGCAGTGTATCAGTGAGAGGTGTGTGAGTGTGTGTAGCAGTGTATCAGTGACTGTGTGGGTGCCAGTGAATGCACCAGTATGTAAGTGCATGTATGAAGTCTGAACCATTTCAGACTGTGAAACTGTGAAACTGTGTAGTGATTTCTCATATATGCCTGTGTTAAGTATCAGTCTCAGTATTTGGGAGAAAGAGTATCAGAATTTCTGTGAACAGTGAGGGGAAACTACCTATTGATTCTACCAGTAGCTATACACTGTCTTAGAACTTAGCAAATGCCTGTACAAATCTGAATACCAAATCTAGACTGAGATACTGTGGATGGGTCATTGAATCAAAATCTAGGATCAATGTTTGTAGGAGTAGTATCTGTGAACTAAGTTCAGGTTTTGTTAATGTAGTTAGTGAACTGTAAGGGCTTTGCAATAGGTCCTGTACCCAACAATGTGTTAGTATGGGGTAGACTTTGGGTTGATTAGTAAATTATTCATTATTAGCTAAATGTATATAGTTAGTAGTGGACTGGTTATATATATATATATACATATATGGATAATGTGTAATGGGTGTTAGTATGACCTAGATATCAAGGCCAGAACTAATATAGCTAGGGTTAAGAGTCATGTCTATCTAGTACCTATAAGGACCAGTGCTTACACATCTAATGAGTTTTGAAATACCCTAGTATCAATGACAATTCTAGTTAATATGACTAGTATGGTTATGTATGGCATGGACAGCTCACCAAAGACCTAGAATGGCCTAACACCCTCTTTTCAACTTAGCTATTCACTTTTATCATTCCAAACTCCATTTAACATTGATATCTTATATTAGGTCATTGTGATCCCGCTTTGGACATTGATCCTCACACTTTGCTCAGGACCACAGGCGAGTACATTCTCTGACAGTTTTCATTGTTGATTATTTCTATAATGCAGTTGTATTACATACTTGATTCCGACACTATGGATACACGGGTTAGCACCCTAGATCCCCATCATGAGGAGTCGTGATTGGAATCCATCGTGCTAGCTGGGAGATGGGGAACTATTAGTAGATTATGTGATCATATCCAGATCCTTCATGCATCATAGCTCACCCTACTTCTCACGTTGGGTGCGGCCTGACCATCTTACATGCATCATAGCTGTTATATATGATTAACCTGACCACTACATGCATCATAGCTAACCATATGGTTAGCCTGACCTACAAGAATCATAGTTAATCATATATAACCAGCCTGATCAAGTCCCAAGCCGATCACATGATAAACTGATAATTCAAACACTTAGCTAGATGTCTATTTTATTCAGATTCACCTGTTCCAGCATTCACTACTTATTGTCTAGCATTCACTATTTATTGTTCATTGCTAGATGCTCTATTGCCTATTTCCATTTTCTCCAGTACTTTACATTTCCAGCATTATTTTCCATCTTGTATTTCTTACACTGTTTATAGATTTTGTCAATTTAATGAAACTGCTGTTAGTGCTTGTGCTTCGCTCCAATCCTGACTGGATAACATTTTTCAGAGGACCTGGAGAGCTTGTGCCCCACTCATTACGGCCCAGGATTAGAGGGTGATTTCACTCCAGAAACCCCAGAGGAGTTGCCTAGCCTAGAGGAGAATGTACCTGGCAATTCTTAGATTATTTTTCTGCATTTATTGTTTTAGACTGAGACTGAGTTGTATTTATTATTTTGTGATTTTGTGAGGTCATCTAGACCCAGATTTGAGTTGGACTTATTGTGGTTGGTTTTTATAGAACTCTTTTCTATTCTCATCGTGCCATTATTTCTTATAGCTTGTGATTGAGTATATTATAGAACTGTGGATATTTATCATTGTCCTCCGTGCGGAGTTGAGACTATTGACAGGATATATTATATGTTGAGACCTAGACAGCGTTCTACCGCCGATGCTGCGGCGTAGGCTGGACGTACCCACGACTCATGCCCAAATTCCGGGTGCGGGTCGTGACACTGACGGCGGCGAGGTGGCGCCGACGGTGGAGGAAGGGCAGGGTGGTGGCGGTCCGGTGGCTGAGGCAGAGATCGGAGGAGGAGTTTCAAGGGGCGGCCGGAGGGGTTAAATAGGGCGGAGGAGAGGAAGCGGGGCCGAGCGGGGCGGAGGTCGTGGGGGTGAGGGCCGGGCGGAGCGGCGGGCGGCGCGGCGGGCGGCGCGGCCGGAGGCGCGGGGAGCGGCGGCAGAAGCGGGCGGTTGCACGGGTCGTGCGGGGAGGGGCTGTGCGGGTTTGCGGGTCGGGCGGAAGCGGGTTGGGCTGACCCGGCCCGACCCGCTAGGCGAAGCGGATTCGGGTTCGGCTTCGGGTCGGGTTCGGTCGGGCGGACCCGACCCAACCCGATAGCCCAACGGGCTTGGTTTGGGCCCAATGGGCCGGGCCGAAAACAGTAATTAATAATAATAATAATAAAAATCCATAAATAAATAATAACTAAATAAATAATTAAATAAATAGTTTTAGGTGTTTTAAAAATAGGTCCGGGGCCCAATAAATTCTAGAAAAATTATCCAAAGTCCAGTTTTTCATTTTACACCCAGAAATATTATTTCCATAATATTTTAATATCATTCATTATTAATTAAAAATCATTTAATAACTAAAACATTGTTTTTAAATTACAAAAAATTCTCAGAAAATTCCAGAAAATTATGAAAAATCCAGTTTTGAAAATTTTGAAAAAAATCAGGGGATTTACAGTTCTTGAGAGGACACCTGCACCTGCACTTGCGCCTGCACCTGCACCAGCACCTGTACCTGTTCAGACAGCTGGCACTGTTCGAGGATTTTGTTAGATGGGCTCGGATACCTTTTCGGGCAGCGAGACTGCAGAAGAGATCTCTGATTGGGTCGCCAACACAGAGATACTACTGGAGGCTTCTCAGCTACTTCCAGACCTTTGGATGACCGCAAAGAGGGCTCAACTGAAAGGCAACGCCCATCACTAGTGGGACTCCATAGAGCGCAGCATAGGCAAGACGCAGATGTGGGACCAGTTCTTAGAGTACTTCAATACGAAGTATTTCCCAACTACGGTCAGGAATGCCCTATACTCCCAGTTCCTGCACCTGGAGCAAGGGAATATGACCGTAGACGCATACAATGCAGAATTTAGTTGACTTAGCAGATTTGGTGCCGCCTTGATACCCAACGATCTGGAGAAGGCCAGGAGATTCCATTACGGCCTGACTTTTGAGCTGCAGAGGTACACCACCACCCAGGTGAGGATTTCTTATGAGAACGTTTTGTCAGAGGCTAGGATCCAGGAGGCTATTAGTAGAGGATCGAGACGTTCCAGTACAGCTGTACCAGCTAAGGCACAATCAGGAGCAGGAGGACCAATCCGTCATCCAGGAGTGCAGACGCAACAAAAGATTGTGTCGTATCAGCAGAGAGAGCTACCGACATATCACTTTTTTAGAAAGAAGGAACATATTCAGAAAGATTGCAGAAGGAGATTAAGACTGTGTTTGAGGTATGGATCAAACCAATATCAAGCTTAGGAGTGTTCCCAGTATGTCGATAAAGCCCAGCAGATAGTCCAAAGGCCAGCTCCACCAGTCCTAGGTATGCTCGTAGCATTGATTGATAAGTTATAGCTTATTATGTGTCTATTTTAATTTCGAGGACAAAATTCTTAAAAGTTGGGTAGATTGTAAAATCCCTCGACCAAATTTAGGCCTACTAAGCTTAGATAGAGAGACTAGGTTTAATTTGGAGCCAATTAGAATTAGAACACAGTGGTTTAGATTTATTGTGCAATAATTATATCACTTAGTGCACCTTACCGTTGCTTCGATATTTGGAGTGCTACACTAGCATTTGCTTCCAAACAAATTTTATACACTTTTCCTAGACGTGTCAGCCTACCATTCTGACCTTTTTGTAACTCATAAATACCCTCTCTTGTGCTTTATTTTAGTCGCATAATATTCGTTACAAACGTCCATGTTTAAACTAAATTAAATCCAACTTTGCATACTTGTCCGTTCCAATCGAAATTGGAGACACAATCTCAACCCGTTTTGTCCAACCCAAATTATGACATTATTCTATTCTAAGTCTACTACGTCCATGACACTAGTGTCCTACCCAATTTTAATCCCATGTATTTTCAATTAATTAAAGAGCACCACTTATACTAATTTTAATTTAATTTGGTGTAAGGACCCAACCTCACCCAAATCTTGACCCAACTCCAACCCAAACCCACACTCACACCCTCAAGGTTCATACTAAATACCACACACCATTTTAGCCCACTACATAACACCAAACATGGTGTTTTGCCTCATCCAATCCCAAATTCTATTAATTGTGCAATTTCCTAATTTTTAAGGGACTTTTATACAAATAAGCAATGAGGTGTCCCCCTCTTATTGGCCCCAACCCATGAAAAACTTCATTTTTTCCTTGACCGGTCCACCCTATATTTCCCCCTTATTTGTTGTACTTGCAACAACTTTCCACCCTCACATCTCCACCTTACATTTCAAATTCCCTCAATCTTAGCCCTCCCTTCATCATGTTGTGGTTTCCCAACTCCCGATAATTATTTCCAGCCGGCCCTAATCCCAAGGAGAGCCCCTCTCTCTCTCTCCTACATATACTATACACTCCCTCTCTCTAAAATAAACCACAGCCAAACACCTAAGGAAAACCCTAAGGAAAGATAACAACTTCCCCATCACCATCACCACCACCCGACCTCATCCCTGCCACCTCCCTCTCCCGACTTCGACGGCCACCACCAGTCCCCCGCCGACCTTCCTTCTCCACCACCACCAGCATCACCACCCCCTCCGCCTGTCCCAACTCCGGCCACCGCCAGCATCCCCACCAGTAGCCATTATTACCAACACCACCTCCGTTCATCACCAACCCGACGCCAACCTCCTTCCCCGACTCCCCTCCATGCGCCTCCGCTACCTCAGCCACCCTCGACACCGCCACTTTAGCCACCGTCACCCCCCCCTCTTATCGTCTCCACCACCATCAACGACCACCGCCACCGTCGTCACTACCCCCCCTCCGACATCACCGGTTGATCACCAACAACAACACCATCATCATCACCGTTACCAGCACCTATCCCCTATCCTCCATTCATCACCGGAGACTACCGCCACCATAACCGTCGACCTCCCATGACCCTTCCACGGTCGTTAGCGACCCGCCACCACCAACCCTGTCGCCGCCGGAGCCGCTGCACAGCTGCTGCTGCCAGAGTTGCTACTACTGCTGCTGTGACCCGTACCACCCTGTCGACCCCGTAGCCGCTGGAGACAGGCCGTCGACGAGCCTACTACCCCCCCCGAACATAAACTAGGTAACCATAATTATTGCCTTCATTTCGTTATATACGTGTATGTCGACGTAGTGTAGTGTATGTGGTAGGTATTTAATGTATTTATGTATTTATATATAATGTATTTATGTATTTACATATTTGTATTTATATGTATTTATGTATATATATATATATATATATATATATATGTGTGTGTGTGTGTGTGTGTGTGTGTATTTATGTATTTATGCACTAATGGGTATTTATGTATTTATGCATATATATTTATGTATTAATGCTTATTTATATGTATTTATGTATTTTAAGTATTAAATGCTATTATACATATTTAAGTATTAATATTTATTATATGTATTTATGTTAATAAATTATCTCATAGAAATTATGGTTAATTTATGTGAATACTTGTGTTGACCCAGAGCTTAGACAACTGACTTTATGCATTACCATGTTAGCTAGGACTGGTAGTTTGTATTATACATTATCGGATTTTGTAACGTGTTTTAGTAAGTCGTATTCTCGTTGTGCAGTGTATCTAAGGACATGACGTCCCCGTGCATGGAGACCTAGATGGCTACCCACATTCGACGTATCCTAGAAATAATTAAGGATACCTGGTACCCTTATTGTTGGAGGTGCGACTTAGCATCTACACTAATTATAGCGGTGACCGTAATTGTAACATGTGAGAAATGATACTAAGTGTACCCCTAACCCCCTTGACCTATGACTAGTCAACCCTAGCCAACATATTTAATTAGAAAGTTTATTTGATATATGCATAACTCATGACATTGCGATAGTATACTTGTGTACAACTTTAGCATAGTGTAATAAAATGTTTAATATTTATTGTTATTTATTCGTAGGCATCCAAGACGATATTACCTTGGCTGTTGGTTTCGGAGCATTGCTTGTGCACACCAGAGTTCCAGGCAAGTATACCTTGCCTTGTTGTACTGTTTAAATTCAAATATTATTTAGCTGCATGTTTTATTGTTTTAACATTAATTGTGTGCGTCCGATAAAGACTCGGGTGCAGTCAACGAAGGCGTTGACGTTAGGGTCTGACCTAGTGTCTAGTGGACCCACCTAAAGTTGTGGAGTTGTCGATATGACTCCCCAGGCCTTAACACGTATCATTACACGTCACAGAGTGAGCTCATGTAGGGACGTATGCTTCATGACTGTTTGGCCATCAGTATGAGCAGCACGTGTGATGGTATTTAGCTTAGATGTTCATTTCTATAGCGACTTGCATTATAGTACGAGATGTCCACGTCGTGTTTGCGACTGGTACATTGGCATTGGGCGGGGAAGACAATTAGTAGGCATATGGGACAGACATTTGGCTGCCATAGTTTCAGAGTAAACTGCGGGGCCGTGAGCCTCAATGTTACCCGGTTATGGGCCATGTATTACCCGGTTATGGGCTCAGGTTACCCGGTTATTAGCGTATATGCTTGTTGATACATCCAGCAGAGGTTACTAGCTGCACGCTATCATGATCGGTGATGTAGTCAGCATATACTCATGGCATCCAGTTTACAGCTAATGCTAGGTACTTAGCCTCTGGCTCGACGCTACGCTTTATACCTTTCACCTACCCATACGTACCAAGGTTATCTTTAAATGCATTTCACTTAGCTGGTTAGATCACCCTTGAGTTTACACAGTATTTACTTTATGGCATGCATTTTTGTATCTTGTTACGTCCCTCTGAGGACCTGGTTCCCTTCCAGATTCGGACGAGCACTTATACCCGACTATCTACGGAGCAGGAGTAGAGACAGGATTCGTGACTGAGGACTTAGAGGCATTTCCAGAGGAGTTCCTGTGATTTGGGTACGCAGCTATTTCGGACTAGGGCATTCTTATCTAGCTAGTTGATACTATAGTCTAGTTATCTTACTTCTTTCTGCACTTTTATTCCATTGCTGTATTTTAGTGGGTTTGTCCCCATAAGACTATTTCAGATGTATTATGGATATTCAGACTCTTGTATTTTATTGACCAGTACTTGTTTCAGTCTTTATTATATTGTATTCTATGGATGAGATTAGATATTTACCTGTTGTATGTTAGCATATTAGACTTGTTAGTATTTTAGGACAACGTAGTACGCTTCGTCCATTAAATTAGGAAATCCCTCGGAGTCGTATTAGCTGGCCATTGCCATATGGCCTGGTCCCGTGTATTTTGGGACTGGGACGTGATATGGTTTTAGTGGTGGCCCATGCAGGTCTCTGTTTATCGCTTGTGGTATGGTAACATACCCAGCGAGCCCGCGATAGGATAGAAATTATTAGATCTCATCCACTTTGATTACCACACTTGAACCTCCTTCGTATTTGATTATTTGAATATCTGCATCATGTTTGTTATTCCCGTGCGCTTTTAATGAAGTTCTATTTCTTGTAGCAAGATGAACTTGTGCAGCGGACGCAAGGCTTACGGTGAATATCTGCATCATGTTTGTTATTCCCGTTGTTCTCCCCACCCCATGCTCTAAGCATGTCACATCCTTGACACGATGATACCTCTAAATAACTGCCAGGTCTTCTAGAATATAAATTTCTATCAACAGTTATCCCTATCCGTCGCACGTCCTATACGTACCAGTGGCCAGCCAAATACGCAAGTCCGTGTCCTACATAAGACTCACACTCGTGTAATAATAGTGTCATGGCCAATGAAACATAAGAATGCCTCATAATAATGGGGTGGTCTCATAAACTAGGTCCACATGCATATATATAATAAAAACAGAATACGATGCCACCGTCGTTGCACCCAAGTTATCCTTGGATGCGCAGTTTATATAGCAGTTAAAATATATGAACTAAATGATAGAAATAAAATATATGCATCATATGGAAAGTAAATCACAGTACAATGGCAAGGTATACTTGCCTGGCAAGAAATCTGTATAGTGTAAGCGTCTAGACGTCAAGTACACAGGATCAGAAACTATGGCCTCCAAATAAACGTCTTCGGATGCTGAAATAAATATCATCAACGTTCCCAGAATCAGCAAGATAGCTAAAAAATACTACCCTTTCATCCAATTCGGACACAGGGGCAAAACGATAATTTTGGGTCAAAGCGGGGTCCATATGTGGCCTACTTTGCACCGAAACGCGTGCCAGAGGTAAAGGTCTCTAGATAGGATAAATTATAGGTCAAAATTTTTCTAAACGTCAGTACGAACTCAACGGTATGTCAAATTTTGGATTTTGGTGAGTCGAACACAATTTTGCCCTAAAAGTCAACCGTGGGGCCCACAAATAGGCGGCTTGGTCAACTATCTCGGAATTACGTGAAACTTGGGCCACAGGACCAGCGTGATACCACGAATCCAATGGTGCAAGTTTTTTTGTATTCCAACGAGCGTACACTAAATGGTGCGATGTTTTACAAAAGTTGCGATACAGAAACTTTTTACGGATACGGGTTGATTCTGACGCACAGACACGTCCAAATCAGTTTCTGTGAAAGCCCACACGTCAGGACATACCATTCACATCTTTCGGTACAATTGGTATGTGATAGGGCAGTCCCGTTTGGCGGGGTGTGCTCCGTATCGCAAATTCTAAAGTTTCAAAAATAAGTTTTTCATAATTTTTAACCCAATTTATCTCTGCATTTAACAAAAAATAAAATAATCTAATTAACAGAGAATGTTCTTGGTTAAATAGTCTTCATATAGCAAAAAGTATATTTGAGTTTGGATGTCTGTGGTGGGAGATAACAGCCTCTAAACATAGGTGGTCAAAACAGTTTTACTGTAGTTTAAACATGTGGTTTTTCTTCAACTTTGCCTCAATTTCTACCTTGTGTTAAGCGTTGTTCGATGGAAACTAATTGACAGAGTTGAGAGGGGGATAGGTCATGATCATACTGGTAAAGGCGTTTCAGAAATCGGTCATGAGATGGGACAGAAAACAAAGCGTGAAGTAGGGCACGTCGCTGCCAAATTCTGCTGTTGCTTATATGGCGTTGCGCGGCCGCGCGGTGTGCGGACGCTGACGGCCGGCGGCGCTCCGGTGGCTGCGCTGGGTGCTGCTGGAAGTCGGGGTCGGATAAGAGGAGGATAGAGATAGGTTTGGGGTTAGGGTTTATGACTAGGAGTATATATATATAAGGGGGCGGAGATGAGAAGGGCCGCGGGTTTTAGACTTAAGGGTTAGTTTTGGGTTAAGGGTTTAGTTTAAGGTTTTCTTTTTCTTTTATTTTTCTTTTCTCATTAATACTATTATTTATATATATATATGGTATAAAAAAATTCCAAAAAATTTTATTAGTACATTCTAAAAATCTATTACCCTTTACCAGACTTCCTAATAAAATAAAATAAAATAAAATAATAGTTTTGTTCAATAAATTCTAGATGAGTATTTACCTAGGTAATTAATTCAATTAAATTATATTTTCTAATTAACTAGGAAATAATGTAATTAAATTAAATGATTAATTAAATAATTAATATATTTAAAATTAGGGGGTTTTGTACTACTGGAGGTACGGGAATATCTGGAGCCCGTTGCTCTATCGCATATATCATGGTCTCAACTTGAATTCCTGGCCGTGGTTCTACAGGATCTCGTTCTACTGACAAATTTGCCTCTCTTATTGTTGCAACATCTGGGTGAGGAAAAAACCTAAAGAAGAGCACAAAACACATCAAGTACAAGACAAGAAGGAACAAAGAAACAACCAGCTAAATAATTCAAGTTGGGTATCGAAGTGGACGAATTCAAAATTTCAAGAAGGATCATGTTTGATAGAGACTCCTATGACCATGACACCCCACAAATCTGAAGAATAGACCTGCATGGGCCACCACTAAAATATTGTCATGCTCCAATACCAGAATACGGAGACGGACATGGCCAGCTACCCCATACAAGGTACTATACGTCGTACAACGATCATGGCTGTAACTAGACAAGGGGGTGCATGCAATAATCAGGCCACTTAGGGTCACACGAACAACTATGTCTCAATCAATCAAACAAGAAACAGTAAGCATAGAGCATATATGATAAAACATTAAGGTGTCCTAAATGCTCCATCAAAATATTCTGGAGACCAGCTGTACAAAATAAGAAACTGGTAAATAATAAAAGTACATGATATTATTACAACTGCTGTCTAATTTATATACAATAATGAAAAGGAAACTAAATGTCCAAACATGTTGGATAACAGGTGTCGGTGGGTAAACGCCCAAAAGAGTAAAATGTACAATGATGAGTGGGGAATAAGAAAACACACTCGTTATCCTCAGCAGCCATGTTCCTGGTGTACACCATGAGCCGGGGGAAGTACGTTGCATCCTTGGGTGATGGCTCGAAACCTGGCCATGCAAAACCAGTGGGGTTAGACCCCAAATAGCAAGTACCACAAAGGAGGCACGAAATAGAGAAAAAAAACCCAAGAAATAGATAGGGTATATATATATATTCTGTATCGTAGTTTTGGTCCACAGCCTATCCTAGCACAATGGCCCAACCCTACAACCAAACAAGGACAAGGGTTGAACCATCACACTATGATAGTCTATGTCCCTAGAATACTAACGGAATAATACAATCACAACCAAGTTCGATTATTATAAACATCCAATCAATTGTACGGCATGTTATTGTGGAGTTTGAGGCTATCTCAGAAATAATGCATAATAGGTATCCTCAGATCACGTCATTATCGAACAGAGTATGGGCACACTAGGTATGAATCCATGTATAGATCAAAATTTTATTCTTGGATTCACTCGAGCGTGTATGCAACATTCAGCAATCAATGTCATAACCACGCTTTGGTACTTGACTCGCATATCATGCCTGTACTGGGAAAAAAATATAATATCACGCGTTCACGAATTATAGGAGGCATTCTCGATGCACAACCTAAACATGAAAATCACTTAATACGTAACACTTTATGTCACACCATAATGCACATTAGATCATGTACACTTAGCACGAAATAATTGTATCATCACGGATACAAAAAATTAAGTTGAGGTTACAAAACTTAGTAGTTGTCATATAAATCATTATCACTTGTACAGGTAGCTCATATCATGCACATGGCTGGTGAGTCACTTATCACATAGTCTATTTCATGCAAAGTCTTTCTGCAACACATGTATATGCTACGCGCATCTTCAGTTCTAACACAAGGTTATGTCATGCACATAGTTAGTATAGCCACTTGGCGCATGGTCTAAGTCTTATTATGGTCGGGTCTAATACATGGTTTATTCTAGCACAGTTATACTTAATCCATATACACTTGCAATCACTAAGATCAACACATGAAATCACAAGGTCCAATGAAAATTCTAAAATCAAGATTGACACATTTTAGAAAACTAGGCATAAATCTCTCATCTGAACTCCAAATGAGGTGATTCAAAAACAAAAATCATACAATATTTAATGCTCTAACTCATGGAACTACTAGTGTCTGGAAACAACAAGTTTTAATAGATCAAAACCAAGAGAAACTCATAGAACCCATAAAAACTGAAGTTAGAATAAATGTAGATCGACACTAATCCATCCATCAAAACCGAAAGCACCAAGTATTAAACATGCTAAGAATCACACCACAAGTATAAAAGACGAATAATATGGAGGGTTTCTCTATTTCTCATACAAGGTGTACTTGCCTATGGAGGGAAAGAGAAACCTAAGAGAGAGTAAGGAAAGGAAAGTAATAAGGAAAGAGAGAGGTTTTGGTTTATATATGCTAGAGTTGAGGTTTGGACCAAGGGTTCAATTCATGATAAAACAACTCACAAAATGAACCAAAAACCAAGTTAAAACAAAAAAATGGGTCTAGTCTCCATGCAACATGCAACCATGCTAAAATAAAATATGTTCAATATGTATACCGGGAATAGGGAGGGACACAAAAGTTGATCAGTAGTTAAGCTCTTTCGCAAGGCCTTGCAAATTTAGTGTGTGAGGCTTAGCTCACTTACCTGAACATGATTTTGGACGTACCTATTTCGAATAAAAAGATCGATTAGGTGAATTAATGGTATACTTTATTTTACTCACTAGATGTAAGAGGGCCGGACTCTAAGAACCGTGCCACCCTACCACAGCCCTATCCATGGCCACGAAATTATTGTCAAAAAATTAAAAAGTGTGGGTATTCAAGGGTTGTTCTCCAAATTGCATCATCATATATGAAACTTGCTTGTGATTGTGGTAGTGATTTTTAAGATATATTGATTTTTCGAATACTAAGAGCACTAGATTAGGACGTAGATAGAGTCACAAAATTAAGTTATTGACATAAATCTTCTATGGAGTTCTACTATATCAATCCCTTTTTTAATTCATTCAATATTATCATATCTTCATTCTTTACCATTCTTAACCGAGGACTTGCATGTCATTTTTATGACTTAGTATTGTTCACTAGGGAAGATAAAGTTTTAGGCGAGACGCTACCTTTATACAGCGTGGACGAGGTTGAGGAATGATCATCGAGTGGCCTTTAAGAATACAGCAATAGCATTTTGTCGCTAGAAAGTTTGTGTAAATTAAAAGTTTTGGGTTCTTATTAGTGTGTTATACTTTTGGAACAGTCATGTTTAATAGTTATGTTTATAAAAATGAAGGTGTGTTTTACATGTATTTCCATTCTAGAATATTATAGGCAACAATTGCTGATACGGGTACTAGTGTATCTGTATGGAGCGTAGCCTGAAGATGTTAGTTACACACCCAGTCTACCGGATTCTGGGAGTGGGGCATGAAACATCTTTTAGTAGTGGCCCATGCAGGTCAGGATTTTAGGAAAACTTATGAAGGTCTAGTATTCTAGAAGCCTATATAGGTTTAGCTTAGACCCTAAGTTACTTTCTTAGAAAAGTTTAGAAAGAACCAAAGGATGAAAATACGAAGCAATATTCGAAGTGGAGCATAATATATATATATATATATATATATATATATATATATATATATATATATATATATATATATATATATATATATATATATATATACATACTTTATTGGGGTATTATTTCTACTCATACTTGCACTTAAGGATCAAAGCTATATGTTATTTCAGCATTCATAGTTGCATTAAGATATGTTTGAGGGTACTGATTTGAAGTTTCTTGGGTGTAGATCATACCTCGTTTTATGCCCTATACGAAGTTGGAAAATAGCAGTACTATCGCTTTATGAAAAGGAGATTGGGAGTAGCTCGAAGACAGATGATACGGGTGTATGGGTGCATTATAAGATTAATTATCCAGTAGTTTCGGACATAACGGATGAAAATAAGGTATATTTCAATAAGATAAATTACTACATACTCATCAAGTCTCAGTCATCTGCGGATCTAGACTCAAATAGGGGTGACTATGATGGTACTCTGCAAGATTGGATGGAACTTTATCCTGAGGCAACCATCCTCGGGATAAGAGAGATGTTGATCTCAAAGTGTTGTTACTAAGGAAGGTTGGGAAATACGTAGGCTAGTAAGTCCTTATTGTGAATATGAGATATTTTGTCTGTTGTACTTTATTTTATAAAATAGCTGATGTATATAGTAACTTGAAGAAAGGAAGGAAGGGTAGACATGTAAGGAGTATGTATATAGGTATGTAAGATGCCCGGTAGTCTCAGTTGCATATATTTGTATCATATTTTAACCCCAATGAATGAAATATGCACGTTCCTCAGCTTATTTTATTGTAATTCTTATAATTATTCCTTTATTCTGTATTCCTACAATTGCAAGATCCTTTATCTCTGAACATGAATAATGTTACCATCTCAATTTTATATACCTAAATTCGAATCATTCTTGAGAAATTTGTATATTCAAATTTTTTAGGAGAAGGCTAACCCAGACTCATCCCATACTTAATCTTCCCAAGGACAGTCTGAACCATCCATCGCGGACATGTACCGGCAATTCTAGCAAGTTCTAGGATCAAATAGCCTGCATGCCAATGTGGCCCACGTCACTACCGCTATAGTGCTAGAACAAATGCAGACGTCCACCAACTCAAAAGAAGGAATAATAATGAATTTTAAAAACCTCTAGCCACCCAAGTTCGATGGAACAGAAAGTCCAATGGAAGAAGGACAATGGATGTAAACCCCCAGATTTTTCAGAATTTAAAAAACAAATTTTCGGGATTTTTTGAGATTTTTACTAATTAAAATAAATGTTTTCTGGTATTAAATTAATTTTGTGATTTTATTAAATATTAAAATATTATGAAAATAATATTTTTGGGAGTAAACTAAAATATTAGACATAGTATTATTTTTCTGGAATTTATTGGACCCCAGAACTATTTTTAAAGACCTAAAAACTAATATTTTAATTAAACCAAATTGAACCAAATTAAACCAACCCGGTTTACTATTAAACCGAACCGAACCCATGCTGAACCGGACCAACCCTATTGGATCGGGTCACATTCGGATTTGAACCCGACCCGCTAACCCGAACCCGACCTATACCTTATTGCATCGAGTCGGATCCAGATCTAAAACCCGAAATCCGACCTAACCCGCTGCTACAGTAACTACCCAAACCCCTAATCCCCCGACCGTTCCTCTCCGGCAGTTTCGACCCGCCGCCCCAGCTGCGTCTCTCCGCCTTCTCGCTACCGTCGAACCCCTGACCCTTCGTCTCCCCCAACCGACATCGTCGGCCTCCACTTCCCCTTCACCTCCCCGCCAACGGCCTCCGCGACCTCCCTATAAAACCCAACACCACCGCCATCACCCTCCACCGATCCAGACACCATCTCCCACCGACGAACTTCCTGCGGTGACCTCCAACCCTCGACGAACACCTTTCACCACCGCCACTGTCATCCTCCGGCCACCCGATGTCCCCAAACCAAGCCTTCACCAACCACCACCACTTCTCCGGCCGCCACCTACCTCGACAGCCTTTCCGCTACCGCCATCAGCTCCCCGATCACCATCCACCACCGACCCCGACTCTGCAGCCACCACCCCTCCGGCAACGTCCCTCCGCCGTGACACAACGACCTCCGCCGACCACAGTCGACATAGCAGCCGCACAGCTCCGCCGTCGGCCGAGCTCCGTCACCCAGCAATCGCCGCGCCGTGTTGTCGCGTACAACATCAAGGTACCTGTTTTCCCGCTAGTGTAATTCCCTGTACGTTGATCCATTTTCCATTCTGTCAAATCATACACGTAGACCTCGTGAACCTCTCAAATCCCGTACAATTAGACTGGGGTATCGCGTCCTGTGTAGATCGCAAACTGCAACGCAAAAACAGGAAAATAATTCCCAATTTCTAAAAATTCAAAATTTATCCCAAACTCCCCAGTTCACGATCGTTTTGCGACCAACCTGCTAAATGTTTTCAAAATTTTCTTAAACAATAATTTAGACCGTATGACCAAGTTTTAAAACCCTATTTTAGTTTAATTTATCGTGTTGTAGATTGTATGTTATTTGAGGGTAAAAATAACCAAAATATTGGTTATTTAAAATCCCGATTTTCCCGGAACTGGGTGTGCCCTCCTAAATGAGACGACTTTGTCGTATGTGAACTTCACTGAAAGGTGCACACCGTTAATATGGATGTGTGGGAATTTGCAGAAGTTTATTTGGATGTGCGTGCACACCGGAATCAACGTGTATCCATCGACAACGCTCCGTATCGGCCATGTTCTGAAACTCGTTGTAACTTCATGTACGCTCGTCGTTTCAAAATAAAACTTACGCTATCAGACTCGTAGCAATACGCTGGTCCTGTGACCCAAGTTTGGTTCAATTCTGAGAACGTTGACAAAATCTTGTATCGTGGGCCCCACGGCTCCACTTGACGGGCGATTTTGTGATCGGCTCATCGGAATTCGGTTCTGGACATTCCGTTGGGTTCGTATCGTCATTCTGGACTTGTAGACACTAATTTTGATGAATTTGAAGAATATTGTCTCTGGCACATTTTTCAGTGCGAAGTGGGCCACATGTAGACCCCGCTTTGACCAGAAATTGTCAATTTTGCCCATGTGTCCAAATTGGACTTATGGACAGGTAATTCTAGCTATTTTATATCTTCTGAACATGATGGTAGTATTTATTTCAGCAACCGAAGGAGTACCTACAGATCCCGCTAATACCAAAGCAGCAGTTGGAAACCAAACCCCAGGCAAGTGTACCTTGCCATACTTGCAGCAATTTTATTATAATTTTTCCTTGAATTATTTACATGATGTATCGGTTCAACCTAGGACCATGTGACATTGCTTAGCGTCCGAATACTATTCGGGTGTCGATGCCGTATGCGGAGTCGTGTAACGTCACTAGAGATTGATATCACGACCCTATATATCTTCGTGCTTGCAATATCACGTACGTCATACCATAGGACACTTGACAATGTTCATTGACAGAATCTTCTGAGTTATTCATGGTGATTCTGTATAGGCTACAGGATTTATGACATAGATATTACATATGCATAGCTATCATTATGACTCACTGCATCAGTTAGAGGTCATGATCTTGCGTGTCATGGACATGAGAAGTGTGATTACATTCGGTGGGGGGAAACACACAGGCTACAGGCTGATTTTATATATATATTTATTATTGTGAGGCTCTAGACTCTACATCAGAGCTAGGCACTATACTAGTGATATCACTGATACGGCTTCCCGACACAGAGCTTGTAGTAGTCTCAGCCTGAGTTCTAGTGATGCTCTCAACTTGCATAACACCTAGCTGGTTATATAGTTTACCCTATTTATTACTTTACTGCATTTATTTGGCTTGAGTTATTCTTGTACCTTGCTATGTCCCCTGAGGACCTAGAATTCGGATTATGTCCCCAAGTTTAACAGAGGAGATCTACCCCAAGGTGTACGGAACAGGAGCAGGTGTTGGAGCAGTACCAGAACCAGAGGACGAGGTGATCGCCGAGAATTTCTCCTGAGTATCTGCTTTATTTATACTCAGTTAACTATTGTTTCCTGTTTATTGAATTGATGTATCAAACTCATTATCGGGTTATTCCCAGAGATATATTTTATTGAGACTTGATGTTGCTTTATATTTCATATTGATTGTATTTATTTCTGTTGATGAGATTAGTAGCATAGACCTTTATTGTTGTTTTACAGCTTAAGTACACCCTGATGGGTCCATTAAATTGGGTTTGCCCATAGGTGTGTGCTGCTGGCCATTGCCATGTGTCTAGTCCCTCGGTATTTTAGGACTGGGGCATGACAATGGATAAGAACTATTGAAGGATTGTTAAAGGCTACAAGAATTAGCCCTGAGAATATGGTGTCTATAATCTGTATTCAGTTAGAGGATGTGGACGAACATTAGTATAGTGCAGAACACTCTGAAGAATCTAATGAAGTGATATCATGGGAAGATTTTAAAAAGAAGTTCGAAGAAAGATTCTTAACAAAATTAGCTAGAATAGAGCTAGAACGGTAGTTCATTCACCTGAAGCAAGGAAATCTTACAGTAGATGAACATACTACAGAATTTTCTAGACTCAATCGTTTTGCTCCATATATGGTAGCTGATAAAGAAACAAAAATATCTTGATTTCTAAAAGGACTGGGGGGCAATTAAAAGTAAGGTCGCATCATATTTGTGCCAGACCTACTCCAAAGTAACAGAAGCTACGCGAAGTCAGGGAATGATGTTAAAAGAAGAAGAACTATTTCGAAAACAAGCCCAGAAGAGGACTTTGGAGATAGGGACTCCATCCTTTAGAAATCAATGTTAAGGACCATCCAAAAGTCCTCAAGTTGGTAATTCGGGAGGACAACGTATCTGTAATTATTGTCAAAATCTTGGGGATATGAAGACTAATTATAGGAGGTTCCTGGGGCTTTGTTTAAGGTGTAGATCAGCTAATCACCAAGCTGGTCAGTGTCAACAACAACCAACCATAGGGCCAGTGATGCAAAACCCTCAACATGGACCACAACCAATGCTTCGAGGAAATAATTACAGGTCCATAATTCAAGAAAATGGTCCTCGACCACTGATACAAGCACCATCACCTCAAGCCAAAATAACTTATAGAAATCAACGAAGACCACCCTTCATATCCTAAGCATACCAATTCCAACAAGCTGAGAAGGCAAAACAGCCTCAGTCTGGAAAAAAGAAGAAGCAAGGACAAGAATTATGATGATTACTAATGAAATAGAACTTGTTGGAGAAGTAGTAACAAGTACTATTCTAGTTTCAGCTTTTTCAGCATCAGTATTATTTGATTCTGGGGATACACATTCATTTATAGCATCTATATTTGTATCTCTATATAAAATAGAATCTCAACCATTACCTAAGAAATTGAGAATCCTTAAGGGTAATGGCACAGTAGAAGTCAGTCGGGTATGTAGAGCATGTCCAGTTAAATTAGGAGGTAGAGCTTTTTGGGTAAGGTTATTAGTCTTCCCAATGAATAACTATGAAATAGTACTTGGGATGGATAGGTAGACCAAGACACTAGCAAAT
Source organism: Iris macrosiphon (assembly GCA_036927795.1). Taxonomy (NCBI): domain Eukaryota; kingdom Viridiplantae; phylum Streptophyta; class Magnoliopsida; order Asparagales; family Iridaceae; genus Iris; species Iris macrosiphon. Next base: position 82,756,004 of record JAYESA010000003.1, read on the forward strand.
ATACACTACGTTCAAGGAAGATTTTATTTCAACTTCCAAATAAGGAAATATATGAATTGTTCGAGACCAGAAAGAATTTGATGTTGAAGAATTAGAAAATATTGAATTACCAAATAGAGAAAGATTTCAAGAACTGGAGGAGGAACAGTTTCCAATAATATTGGAAGATTTTAAGGATGTATTTCTAGAAGAACTACTAGGATTGCACCAGATAAAGCCGTATAATTCACTATCAATTTGGTACCTGGAGAAGCACCAATAGCTAAGAAAATATATCCAATGAACAAAGAAGAATTGGCCGAGGTAAATAAGCAAATAAATGAATTGTTATCAAAAGGATTTATTCAGCCAAGTGCTTCACCATGGGGTGCACTAATGTGATTTCTGAAAAAGAAAGATGGGACCCTACGATTGGTAATTAATTATAGGGCCTTAAATAAAGTAACAATCAAAAATAAATACGCCTTATCCCGGATTGATGAATTATTTGATCAACTAGAAGAAGCGAAGGTATTTTTGAAGAAGGTGAAAAAGGAAGATGTTCCAAAAACTGCTTTTAGAACTTGTTATAGATACTACGATTTTCTAGTTATGTCATTTAGGTTAACTTATGCTCCTGTTATATTTATGGATCTGATGAATCGAATATTCTAATAATATTTTGATAAATTTGTGATTATATTCATTGATGACATTCTCATATACTCCAAAACTGAGGAAGAGCATAGGAACATCTAAGTAAAGTACTGGAGATTTTAAGGCAAAAAGGGTTATATGCCAAACTTAGTAATATGAATTTTGGTTGGACCATATACCATTCTTAGGCCATATTATCAGTGGAGAAGGTATCTCAGTATATCCAAATAAGGTAGAAGTAGTTAAATCTTGGCCAATCCTAAAATTTGTATTAAAAATTCGAAGTTTCTTGGGATTAGCAGGGTATTATAGAATATTTATGGAAAAAAATTAGAGGATAGCAGTACCATTAACCCGCCTGAATCGAAAAGAATAAAAGTTTAATTGGACGGAGAAATATCAGGCAACTTTTGATGAATTAAAATAAAGATTGATTTCAGCACCAGTATTAGTATTACCGTCAGGGTCAGGAGGATATAAGATATATAATGTCACGCCCCGATCTCCTGCAGGTAATCGGCCGTCCCCACTAGGCGCGAATCACCGCGCTAGTGCTCCCGTGGGACGATCTTTTCCATCTGGATGTGATGTCGCACTAGCACAAGCTGTGCCCGTACAAGGCCATAATTCGAACAGGCGATAAATTGTCTAAGCCACAGAGTCGCACAGATAGTCCGAGTGCAGCAGAATAAGAAATAAACAAGCGATTGGTAACAAGTTCACAGAGTCGCCAATAGCAGAAGCATCGAATAACACAAGTAAGGAAGTAAATATGTTCTTTATTGATATTGAACAAGTATTACAAGCGGCGCTAGACCGAGATTATAAGTCGCTCAAGTCCTCTCTCTCGAAACAGTAAAAGCGTGCCAAGTGGCTGCATTATGGAATGATACATAGGTGATGTTCCAACATTATGTCATGTATATGTGCTTCAGTTCTGGACGCAACGTTCCAAGGCTCCAGAGCAAACTCTATGCCTTAGCTCATACGAAGGAGTTTTCGTACCGAACGAGGTTCTCCCGCACCCTACAAGTAATCTAGTGGGTTATAAGTATATGAATGCACTGGAGGGGAGGCTTCTCGCCCGCTCGATAAATCCAAACACGTTATAAAGGTTTCGTGCACCATCTATTAAGTTATCTTTCTATTCTTGCCTTAGGATCAGTTTTATGGCATAATATACAAGCCTACTCGTGTGGCAGTGCACCGTGCGATATAAAGGAACACGGTGAGACTTACCAACTTACCATTTGTCCTTCTTTATCCAAGGCAAACCAAGTTAAACCAAGTACGAGCATATATAATAAAATCCAGCACAATTTTATAAGCAAACACAAGTATCGTGAGTGAGATTCGGTTTCAGGTGCACGAGTTATACGGATCATCCAGAAGTATTACAGAAGATGTTCAATTGTTCGATTATGTACAAGTGTGTTATACTCATATTCGTTCAGGTGTTTCAGATGCAGTTATAGATACAAATATGTTACTCAGATCAGTCGCCTATAATGCAATAGCTCGTATGTGGGTTACCGTAATCTAGTCAACTTAATCTATATGACAGAAGGTCACTGGCATGACTTCCATTGTGGACGGTGTAGTCTCGAGATGAAGATGGTGTGCAAGCAGAATAATAATATGGTTGGAATTATACCCATTCCACCGATAACAGACGACTACCAGTTGGTTCCGTCTAGATCGGATCGGCCCTAGTGCCCCGGCGACCGTCTACGAAACTGGATTTGAAAACACACCTTGTGCACAAGTTGTCCGTGGACATGCATATCCTTAAGTTTTCAAGATTCTCGCAGGTACAGATACAGTTACAGATTCAGGTTCAGTCTTTACAGTATTGACTCCCCGAGCTGTCAGATTAAGAACAGGATGAGTATTAATTTTTCAGATATGTTGTAATATTATCTTACTTAACTGTCCATTGATGCAGTCCCCTAGTTTGAGAAATGCCTTAGCGATATAACGGTCCCGAATACTTTCAATGTTCTATACTTGGCTTGGAACAACTATCTTGATAGCCTTCCTGCCTCAACTCAGTGAATCACAGATAGTGAAGTACGATGAATTGTGGCATGCATATAAGTGACAAGCATTAAATTGAGGCAACGAGTACAAGTTAGCATATAAGCAGGAAATTATTTCATTTATGTAAACATAAGCATAAGAAAATATATAGTATAGCCTTTACATTTAGCACGGGTCTAAGGGGTAGTGCGAGGAGTGCAACCGTACAGGGATGTATCGAGCGACTTAGTTATTAAGGCGTACAGTATAAACAAGTGAAGTAGTGCACTATGAAGAGTATAATTTTCTACTCGAGCCATAGCAGGGTCTACTTGCATGAAGCAAAGGTAGCATGCGAGGGTCCAAGTCATAAGCCAAGTTTTATTTCCATGTTCTAACACAAGCAATACAAGATGGGATTATTCCCTTAGCTAGGTGCGTTGTATTATTTATTAGCATGCAGGGGGTAATTTACCTAGCAACTAGCATGTATCGTCCGTATTTTAAGTGTGCTGGCTAAGCAAAGATAAGTTCATCATAGCCACATGTCACGACCCGTACCCAATGTAGGGATGCAAGTCGGGAACAACGCCCAGCCTACATCGCAGAATCGATGGTAGAACGCTGTCTGGGTAATCTATCTAGCAATATAATGAACCACCAACAATATCAATATACTCAATCACAGATCTAAGATAAAAATAAGCATGAATAAGATAAAAGAATAGAATAGTCACATACAACTCATGAGTCTGAAATTATAACATCAATGAGTCTGAAAGAATAATAACAAAATAAGCTGGAGATAAATCCAGTACAAGAATACTAAGAAGCTACAAGTCCCGGGTCATCTGTCTCAGTCGGGATAGGTCCCTCCTAAGCCAGGATCTTTGACTCTAATCCCACAATATCCTGAGGTCCATAATGTGTAGGGTACCACTCCTCATTATCATCTGGGAAAAATATATCCAGTCAGGAAAGGAGAAGAGTACATCTCTAACAGTAGTTCTAATCAATGATAAAAACTATGTAACAGTAAATAGATGTGAATATACAAGATGCAACAATAGATATAAGAGATATACAATAAGGAAATACTAGAATAAATACAATAATGAATAATATGACAATTAATAAGAATACTAATGACTAAATGTGTGAGTACTAGCTTAACATATGATCGGCTTGGGAACTTGCACAAGAGTATAATGGCCTGGTTAATCATATGTGCGGTGTATGATCAACACTCACAAGGAACAATACATGCACAAGGAGGGTATGATCATATATCTACACTAAAATACTTCCTACCCCCGACTGGTATAGGAGATACAACCATGGTACGCTATGGCACGAGATTCCCTAAGAAGATAGCTAGTCTTCCCGAGAATCAGTGTCTGTACATGTACAAGATAATCAATAAAACAAGGCTTGCACAAGATACACCAATACCAAGGAATAACATCTCATGACGAGATCCGGATATACCAATCCGTATAACCATCGTGTCAAGAGAACAAGGATATCTACACTAGATAAAATGAACATAGAGGATATCATATATAAAAAACTATCAGAGAATGTACTCGTCTGAAGTCCAATAAATAGTCTCACAGATGTCTGATACGGTGCCTCGAAGACCTAGATATGGAATATAACATCAATATAAAGTTTCAGAAAAAAAAAAAGTTAAACTAGTCAACAATTAGGTCAACAGGTCAATTCTAAGTCAAAAAGTCAAACTAGGTCAACTCTAAGTCAAACTTAGTCAAACTTTGTCAAACAACCTATTTCTAGGTTGCATGAATCTATCTCAAGATAATGGGTTCAAACACTATGAATCTAGGTCATACAAGCTACATCTTGGGATACTAGGATACCGTATCTCAGGATACGTAAACAAGGGATAAAACATCATATATACCTATATCAAACAATATTACATATATAAAATCCAAATTACAAATGCTAAAAGGATACCTTGGTTTTGAACCAACTTGGTATCGCAACACTAAACCTCAATCTTGATACCCAAATCCAATACCTTGGGTATCCCCAAATACCTTGATACTTTCCTTGGTATCTCAAGGTAAATGCCACAACTTCATATATATATACTAACTACCCATAATAATTATATACTAACAACTAACTATTACAAATACAGTATAACAAAACATAAATATCAATTAGGAATATATATATACACTAATACTATATATATATATATATATATATATATATATATATATATATATATATATATATATATATATATATATATATATATATATATCCGCATAACTGTCGCTAAAGCCACTACTGCCCATCGCTAATGCTGCTGATACGGCTGCTGACACGGCTGCTGTTGTGACGGTTCCTGCTACTGTCGCTGTTGTTGAACTGCTGTTGTCGATGTTGCTGAATTGCTGCCGTCGCTATTGCTGCTGCAGTCGCAAATGCTGCTGCGGCTGCTGGTGCTAAATCTGATGCGGTTGCTGTTAATGCTGCTGCTGTTGCTATTTCCGTCACAAAAACTATTGTTCTCCCCTCTCTCACTCCTATATAATCACATTAATATGTATATATATATATATATATATATATATATATATATATATATATATATATATATATATATATATATAACACTATATATACGTACATATATATATATATTCATATAATATATATATAACATAACATATAATTATATATATATAACAACATATATACATATATCTACTCATAATATATACATATATATACTACTATATTTATATACACTATTATAATTACTAGCTACTACATATGCAAAGTATAGCTATATATATATATATATATATATATATATATATAACACTTAGGTACATAAATATATGACACTAACACACAAATATATATATACATAACAATATATACATACATATAATTATATATCACAATGATTAAGAACAATTGAGAAATAGATCTAGAAATAAATTACACAAACACGTGGAGCATATCACACCTGTATCCCACTAGATCAAGGATACGCTTGCGACACGAGTCCACCACACATCCAAATATACCCCGAAGGACATGAACAAGTCTAATATTTTATTTATGAACAATACGAAGAGTCAAACACAAATCTTCGTGTCCGTGTCAAAATATGATATGCACAAAGTCCCGTGTCGGAGAAAAATCCCCCAAATCAACACGTATCACCAAATTGTTGGGATACGACCTACATGTACCCAATTGTGGACACAACACTAGCTCCAAACATACAATCACATGCCAAATTGATCTATAGGACCAATTGACACACACAATAATTGTCAATCTCGGAATTTTCCCAAAATTGACACAAAAAAGCACCATAACTTTCTCAATAGGCTTCCTATGAACACAAAACCAAATCATACGGGTAGCCTATGCATATGGGTTAATTTCTTTTGGTTAAATCTCATATTTAGAACCTAAATTAAGGGGAAAAACTGAATTATACCTATTGGGAGATGGATTCCTAATGAAACCTCCAAATGTTATGAAATTAGTCTCCAACTTGTAGATCATTGCTCCTCTTTGTAGATCTTGCTTCCTCCTTTTAGATCCTTTCTCCACTATTCTCCAATGGTGATTTGGGAAAGAATTGGGATAAAATTTGATAGAAAATGATGTGGAAATGAAGAAATTTGGTTGAGAAAAATTCTAGATCTAGTTTTCAAGTGAAAAGAGGGGAGAGAAACTTTTCTCCTCTTTTTATATAGGCCGGCCCCCTCTACCCCTTCCACAAGCTACTATGTAATATACAATATACCCCTTGGGGCCTCTCATAAAAAAATAATTAAGGAGAAAAGCTTCTAGTCTAAAGGTTTAATTAAATTAATTCTCCTCCTAATCAATGGGCTTTCTAGTTGGGCTCAATTCTAACAATTAATACATGTTGGTCCATGAGTCTAAACTAAACTAGTTAGGTCCACTAATACAAGTCCAAAATAAATAACTAACATCTAACAATAATTAAATAATACAAAAAATAATTATTTAACAAGCACAATATTTAATTAATTATAAAATTACTAAAATACCCTTTCCTAGAAAATATGGTTTTGACAAGTCTACCCTCCTTAAAATAATTTTGTCCTTGAAATTCAAATATGAAAACTACCCCCAGAAAATAATAGAACATAACAAAAGAACAGAGCTAAAGAACATAACTAACTATGAAAGAACATACCTCAAGGCACAAACAAATATCGATGACGCTCTCATATTTTATCTTCTCTATCCCAGGTAGACTCCCCCGAAGAGTGATGCCTACATACGATACGTACCAAAGGAATAGTCTGGTTCCTCAGCACCTTCTCTCTCTGATCCAGAATCTCAACTGGCTGCTCCGGATAGCTAAGAGTAGGGCCTACCACTATCTTTGAGTGATCCAATACATGACTAGAATCTGCCACGTACCGTCTCAACTGCGATACGTGAAACAAGTTGTGCACTCCCTCCAATGTAGATGGCAAGTCCAGTCTATACGCAATAGCACCGACCCTCTCTAGAATAGTGAAAGGTCTGATGAATCGTGGACTAAGCTTCCCGCCTCCACCGAAGCGAATCGTGCCTCTTATCGGAGAAATCCTCAGAAACACCAAGCCACCTACCTAGAACAAAACACAACCTTAAGAACTTAATCTATAACAAACAACCAATAACAAGCACAAAACAAAAATCTAAAACTATACCTCAAACTCCAAAGGTCTCCGGTAGCTATCGGCCCAATGTCGTTGTCTGTCCTGTGCCACTCGAAGTCTGTCTCTGATCAACTGAACCTTCTTTGCTGCATTCACAACCATCTTTGGCCCAAGCAAACTCTCTCTCTAATATCGTCCCATGACAAGGGAGTACGACATCTCCGACCGTACAGAGCTTCAAAAGGTGACATCTCTATACTAGCCTGGTAGATGTTGTTGTAAGCAAAATCTACCAAATTGAGATGGTCCTCCCAAGAACCCTCAAAATCTAGTACACAAGTGCGCAACATATCCTCGAGAGTCTGAATAGTCCTTTCTGACTGCCCATCTGTCTGGGGATGATATGTAGTACTGAACTTGAGCTGAGTGCCCAAACTCACCTGTAAACTCCTCCAGAAATTAGAAGTGAAACGACTATCCCGATCCGAGACTATGCTGACGGGAACTCCATATATCCTGACGATCTGCCTCACATACATCTCTGCCAGCTTCTCCGTAGACAAACCCACCTCGAAAGGCAAAAAGTGGGCCGACTTGGTCAACCTATCAACGATGACCCAAATTGCGTCTTTCCTTCCTGGAGATCGTGGAAGTCCGGACACAAAATCCATATTAATGTGCTCTCACTTTCATTCTGGAATGGTTAATGGCTTAAGTAAACCTCCTGGTCTCTGCCTCTCGACTTTTACCTACTGGCACACTAAGCATCTGGATACAAACTATGCCACTTCCTTCTTCATGACATACCACCACACACTCTCTCGCATATCCCGATACATCTTGTTAGCACCTGGATGTATGGAATACTGAGAGCGATGCGCTTCCTGTAACTCCTCCTCACGCAGCTCCCCACTAGGCACACACAATCTAACTCTATGCCGCAAAGAACCATCAACGTCAATGGTGAACTCATCCTCCAATCCTGCTCTCACCTGAGCTTTGATGCTCCTTAGAAATACATTCTCATACTGGGCTGCCTTGATCCTGTCCATCAACTCTGAATGTATCAGCAATCCCCATATCTGTATAGCACAACCAGGAACTATCACCTCAATGCCCAAGCTCTCCAAGTCCTCCAATAAATATCGATCATACGTCAAGAACATAGCTACCGGATACCTGCTCAAGGCATCGACAACTATATTAGCTTTCCCAGGATAATATTGTAAAGATATATCAAAATCCTTCATCAGTTATAACCACCGACGTTGCCTCATATTCAACTTCTTCTGTGTGAAAACGTACTTCAAGCTCTTGGTCTGTGAAGATCTCCACACGCTCTCCGTACAAATAGTCTTTCCACAACTTCAGGGCTAAGATGACTACTGCCAACTCTAAATCATGGGTAGGATAGTTTTTCTCATGAGGATGCAATTGCTTAGATGCATAGGCAATCACTTTCCCATTCTGCGGAAGAAAATAACCCAAACATTTTCTCGATACATCACTATAAATAGTGAAACCTCCAGACCCTGATGGCAATGTCAAAATAGGAGCAGACGTCAACCTCTTCTTCAATTCCTCAAAAGCAACATGTCAATCCTTCGTCCAAACAAACTCTACATCCTTTCTAGTGAGTCTGGTCATCGGCTCGGCAATCCTCGAAAACTCCTGCACAAACTTCTTGTAGTATCCTGCCAATCCCAAGAAACTCCTAATCTCTTCTACCGAACTCGGGGTCTTCCAAGACTCCACTACTGCGATCTTCTTCAGATCCACTGAAATACCATCACCAGTCACAATATGCCCCTAGAACTCTACCTTGTCCAGGAAGAACTCACACTTTGATAGCTTCCCATACAGCTTCTCCTTCATCAGCACATCTAACACAATCCGTAAATGCTCCTCATGCTCCTCCGGTGTCTTCGAGTATATGAGTATGTCGTCGATGAACACCACTACGAACTTATCAAGGTACTGATGGAACACCTTGTTCATCAAGTTCATAAATATCGCTGGTGCATTAGTCAACCCAAACGGCATCACCATAAACTCGTACTGACCATACCGAGTTCTAAAAGCAGTCTTCGATATGTCCTCCGGCTTCACTTTCACTGGGTGGTAGTCTGATCTCAAATCTATCTTAGAAAACACCTTGGCACCACTCAACTGATCGAACAGATCATCAATTTGTGGCAAAGGGTACTTATTCTTGATAGTGAGATTATTTAATGCCCTGTAATCAATGCACATGCACACTGATCCATCTTTCTTCGGTACAAACAATATCGGGGCTCCCCATGGTGAAGAACTCGATCTGATAAACCCCTTATCCTGTAATTCGTCCACCTGCTTCTTTAGCTTGACCAGATCGCTGTTGTTTACTCTATAGACATATTGTGAAATTGGTTCTACACCTGGCACCAAGTCTATAGAGAATTCAATATCTCGATCTGGCGGCAATCCTGGCAATTCCTCAGGAAACACATCCAAGAACTTTGCTATCAACAGATGCGGCAACTCCTTGTCTTCCACCATATCTCCATAAATAATGCCTTCTTCCTGCTCTGCATCTCCTCTAGCAAACTCGAACTCTGGCTCTCTTGGCAGACCAAACAAAACTCTACCTCCTCTACAATCTATCCTAGCATAGTGCCTACTCAACCAATCTATCCCGAGTACAATATTGTAGCTCGAAAGTGGCATTACAAGTAGACACGCACTCAACTCCCGGCCTCCCAGAGTAACTCTTTGATCCTTTCAAATATCATTAACTAGGATAATGCCTCCCCCGATCATGATCTTGCAAGTCCTAAGCAAAGACTCAGCTACCAAACTATGCTTCAGAGCAAAAGAAACAAATATAAAACTATAAGAAGCACCACTATCAAACAAAGCTAAAGCTGGAATAGAATCAAGAAGAATAGAACCTGCGATGACATCTCCGGTGGGCTCGTCCTCCTCGACGGTTATAGCAAACGCTCATCCCTGACGTGCACCTCCCTGCTGCTGATGCTAGACATAGCGCTGCTGCTGGGTCAGAAGCAGTCCCTTCGGCTGTACTGCAGGTGGTCTCGCCTATGCCCTCAGAGCTGAAGCTGCTCCCTGAACTGCACGACAAGGACACTCTCTCATCTGATGCCCTTCAGTACCACAGTACAAAAAAACTCCCAACCACTTTCTGCAAACTTCCCAAATGTGGCTGGACTTTCTATAGAAATGGCAGAAAGATTGTTGTAACTGTCTCTACTGTTGTGGTGCCTAGTGAAACGGTGCCCTAGCTGGTGTCTGGTGCTGTTGCGGCTGCTGGAAAGGCCTGGACTGGAAATGAGGATGTTTGGCAGATACTGCACTGTTGTTGGCCCCTAGAAAAGAATCACGGTCTCTCTTGGGCTTCAAACCCAACTCCCGCTCAACCTTGCATACCTCTATAATTATCTCTGAGTATGTCTGATAAAAAGATGAAATAAGGATCTTTACTTCCTAGTTTAGACCCTCATGAAAATAAATAGCCCGAACCTCCGTCTCTCTCACCAAATACTCTGCAAATCAGCTCAACCTGTCGAACTTCGCAGCTTACTCCTCCACAGACATGCTCCCTTGAATGAGGCTCTCAAACTGCCTCCCCAAGTCTAGCCTGTCTGCCTGAGCGAAAAACTTTTTCTTAAAGAGGTCCTTGAATACCTCCCAAGACTGTCCTGCGTTAACAAGAATTGGCTTATTCCTGAACCAAATGTGGGCAACGTCGAACAGTTGAAGTCCTACCGCCTCAACCTTCAGATCCTCAGAAAGGCGGGACACCCTCATAAGATGCTCAATGTCCTTGAGCTAATCATCAGCATAGAAGATGTCCTTCGGCCCCTTGAATACCCTAGGCTCCAACTTCTTGAAGTCCTGAATGTTGCCTGGCCGAAGCTGAGCAACCTGAGGAGCAACCTGCTGCTGGACCAAAACTTCTCTCTCTCTACTACGGCACGAGCAAGCTGACGAGCACTCTCGATGCCCTGCCATAAAACATCGGTCTGCGTCTAATATGCCTCAGACTGAGCCCTCTGTGCCTCGAGCATCTCACAAAATAGTATAAATATCTGTGTTGCCTCTGTTGGCACTGAAGGTGGAGGTGGAAGCCCCTCAGATACAGCTGGCATAATCCTCTGAGTAGGTAGTGGACCTCCGAAAGCAGCTGATACTCCAATCACAGGAGAAGTGACTGGTGCAGGCCCTCGGGATATCGCAGACCTCTCAGAAGCTTCTCTCCACTGCTGTGATCTAGTCTTAGGCGGCATCCTGAGATAAAGCAAAAGAAAGAATCAATATGGTACATGATGTAAGACACTCAAGGAAAGGACAGTTTAAAGATCAAGTATCAATATCAAAGAAGAATAGTTGAATGAATCAAAAGAATCTTTTCTAGATGTGATTGAGTATTCTCATTCTATAGCGTATATCCTATATCCTGAACAGGCTCGTAACAGTACTCAATTCAGAGCACCACTACGAATTATACTAATTGCGACCTCGAAGAGAGACCTGCATAGGCTACCACTAAAAATATGTCATGACCCTCACCCGATGTAGGGATGCAAGTCAGGAACAACGTCCAGCCTAGCTGCGGAATCGGTGGTAGAACGTTGTCTGGGTAATCTATCTAGCAATATAATGAACCACAAACAATATCAATATATTCAATCACAGATCTAAGATGGAAATAAGCATGAATAAGATAAAATAATATAATAGTCACATACAACTCATGAGTCTGAAATTATAACATCAATGAGTCTGAAAGAATACTAACAAAATAAGCTGGGGACAAATTCAGTACAAGAATACTAAGAAGCTACAAGTTCCGGGTTATTTGTCTCAGTCGGGATAAGTCCCTCCTAAGCCAGGGTCTCTGACTCTAATCCTACAATATCCCGAGGTCCATAATGTGTAGGGTACCACTCCTCAGTGTCATTTGGGAAAAATATATTTAGTCAGGAAAGGAGCAGAGTACATCTCTAATAGCAGTTCTAATCAATGATAAAAACTATGTAACAGTAAATAGATGTGAATATACAAGATGCAATAATAGATACAAGAGATATACAATAAGAAAATAATGGAATAAATACAATAATGAATAATATGACAATAAAAAAGAATACTAATGACTAAGTGTGTGAGTACTAGCTTAACATGTGATCGGCTTGGAAACTTGCACAAGAGTATAATGGCCAGGTTAATCATACGTGCAGTGTATGATCAACACTCACAAGGAACAAGACATGCACAAGGAGGGTATGATCATATATCTACACTAAAATACTCTTCACCCCCGACTGGTATAGTAGATCCAACTATGGTACGCTATGGCACGAGATTCTCCAAGAAGATAGCTAGTCTTTCCGAGAATCAGTGTATGTACATGTACAAGATAATCAATGAAACAAGGTTTGCACAAGATACACCATATACTAAGGAATAACATCTCATGACGAGATTCGGATATACCAATCCGTGTAACCATCGTGTCAAGAGAACAAGGATATCTACACTAGATACAATGAACATAGAGGATATCATATATGAGAAACTATCAAAGAATGTACTCGCCTGAAGTCTAATGAATAGTCTCACAGATGTCTGATACGGTGCCTCGAAGAGAATAAGGATATCTACACTAAACCTCAATCTTGATACCCAAACCCAATACCTTGGGTATCCCCAAATACCTTGATACTTACCTTGGTATCTTAAGGTAAATGCCACAACTTCATATATATATACTAACTACCCATAATAATTATATACTAACAACTAACTATTACAAATACAGTATAATAAAACATAAATATCAATTACGAATATATATATACACTAATACTATATATATATATATATATATATTATTAATATTACATAATATATATATAGTCGCATAACTGTCGCTAAAGCCACTGCTGCCCGTCGCTAATGCTGCTGATACCACTGCTGATACGGCTGTTGTTGCGACGGTTCCTGCTGCTGTCGTTATTGCTGAACTGCTGTTGTTGTTGTTGCTGAACTGCTGTCATTGCTATTGCTGCTGTTGTCGCAAATGCTGTTGTTGCTAAATCTGCTGCGGCTGCTACTGTGCTACTGTTAATGCTGCTCCTGTCGCTATTTCCGTCACAAAAATTGCTGTTCTCCCCTCTCTCACTCCTATATAATCACAATAATATATATATATATATATATATATATATATATATATATATATATATATATATATATATATATATATATATATATATATATATATATATATATACTCTAACTACTAATATATGTACTTGCTACATATATTTATATATATATATATATATATACAAGCTCCTCCACATACATATATACGTATCCTCACAAATACACATATAGTAACATATATATATATATATATATATATATATATATATATATATATATATATATATATATATATATATATATATATATATATATATATATATATATTCATATAATATATATATAACATAACATATAATTATATATATAGAACAACATATATACATATATATACTCATAATATATACATATGTATATACTACTATATTTACATACACTATTATAATTACTAGCTACTACATATGCAAAGTATAGCTACATATATATATAACACTTAGGTACATAAATATATGACACACTAACACATAAATATATATATACATAACAATATATACATACATATAATTTTATATCATAATGATTAAGAACAATTGAGAAATAGATCTAGAAAAAAATTGCACAAACACATGGAGCGTATCACACCCGTATCCCACTACATCTAGGATACGCTTGAAACACGAGTCCACCACACATCCAAACGTACCCCGAAGGACACGAAAAAGTCTAATATATTATTTATGAATAATACGAAGAGTCAAACACAAATCTACGTGTCCGTGTAAAAATATGATATGCACAAAGTCCCGTGTCAGAGGAAAAACCCCCAAATCAACGCGTATCACCAAATTATTGGGATACGACCTACACGTACCCAATTATGGATACTACACTAGACCCAAACACACAAGCACATGCCAAATTGATCTATAGGACCAATTGACACACATAACAATTGTCAATCTCGGAATTTTCCCAAAATTGACACAAAAAGTACCATAACTTTCTCAATATGCCTCCTTTGAAAAAAAACCAAATCCTATGGGTAGCCTATGCATATGGGTTAATTTCTCATGGTTAAATCTCATATTTAGAACCTAAATTAAGGGAAAAAATTGAATTGTACCTATTGGAAGATAGATTCCCAATGAAACCTCCAAATATGATGAAATTGGCCTCCAACTTGTAGATCCTTGCTCCTCTTTGTAGATCTTGCTTTCTCCTTCTAGATCCTTGCTCCACTAGTCTCCAATGGTAATTTGGGAAGGAATTGAGATGAAATTTGGTAGAGAAATGATGTGAAAATGGAGGAATTTGGTTGAGGGAAATTCTAGATCTAGTTTTCAAATAAAAAGAAAAGAAAGAAACTTTCTCCCTCTTTTTATATAGGCCAGCCCCCTCTACCCCTTCCTCAAGCTACTATGTATTGTCCAATATACCCCTTGGGGCCTCTCATGAAGAAATAATTAAGGAGGAAAGCTTCTAGTCTAAAGGTTTAATTAAATTAATCATCCTTCTAATCAATGGGCTTTCTAGTTGGGCTCAATTCTAACAATTGATACATATTGGTCCATGAGTCTAAACTAAACTAGTTATGTCCACTAACACAAGTCCAAATAAATAACTAACATCTAAAAATAATTAAATAATATAACACATAATTATTTAACATGCACAATATTTAATTAATTATGAAATTACTAAAATACCCTTTCCTAGAAAATATGGTAGTGACACCACCCACCTTAGTGACGATTTGCCTCGATCGAGCGATACTCCGAGCGAACCTTTCAAAGTCTAAATCTGAACTCCTGAAGGGCCAAGTCTATAATCCTTCGCCTTAAATGAGTCTTCTCGCTGAGCAAAGCGGGTCGGGTCATTGCACTTGCGCCATTTGAATCAGTTGTCCGCTTGAACAAAACGGGTCATTACATTATACACCACTCAGAAAAAGTCTCATTCACGAGACTTCCTGAGTGCAAGCCGTTCTAATGCACTATCGAATCTATCTCAAGCATAGCAATCGGTACCACTAGATTCGTTCGAACACATTTTTTTACTCGTTCGTTATACCGTGTCGTGTGTAGGCTGGGCCTATCTTATTAAATGACTATATCATTCAATCCAAGCTCTGACTCGATATCTACTGCACCTTAACGCAAAACATATATCGCTTAACGTAGGGTACGGTATGATCCATCTTGAATAATGTTCTAGGGCTGAGGCAAACTTATCCAAATTGTTATACTCGTTCATGCGAATCTAACATATTCACTTGCACTAGCATTCGAGATCAGTATATCACGAGTCTGGATCGTGCACATATTCAAAGCGTCCCTCAAACATATGCATATCAACCAACTTAGTGATCGCGAAGTCTTTGTACTCGAGTTTAACATATCATTGAGTCTTGGATCGTGCACATGTTCAAGACATCCCTCAAACATATACATTCAACCAAACTTAGTGATAGTGAAATCAGACAAGCTACTTGCGAAAATCTGAAGAGTTCTCGTCTCATGAATCACGATGATACTTCCAACAGGGTCAACCAAAATCCAAGTTATTTCTATTTCAACTCAAATCAAGTTTTGCACTACCGTAAAGCATGATCCATCTAATTAATCGACTAGCGTCCATGTCCATTTGTGTCAAACACAATACACATTTACCGTTCCAAGTCTAACTCTAAGTCTTGCTGCCCCAGTTCAATGGCTTGCTCAAGCAAATGTTCTAAAGCCGGTTACACCAGTTCTTTCACTCGGCACTGGGTCGTCTGCCAAATTACTAGGTCATCTCATAAGGTCATAAGTAAAAGTTCAAGCACACGATTCATCGTAAAAATTTGTCGCACGATGTTCGACCTAATTTCTAAGGTCAAACAATTGTTCATTTTGTACGGGATATTCTACCCAAGCTCGTTCCACTCAGATTTCTAAACATCAATCATAGATCATCCTACTCACATTAATACATTTTTTTTGTAAAGGGTTCAAGTCCATTCAGTCAAATCCATGATATATCCAAGATGCATGACAAGCCTAACAATACACATAGTCTATCTCCTTAAACATGCTTTGATAGAATCCATATATCCATTCCAAGTCTAAACCACCAAGCCATGATTTAATTCTAAATTCCTGATCATAACTCCAAGTCATCCAACAAGATTCATGTATCCGTTCACGAAACCATCAAGCGTGACTTACTCCAGGTTCTAGACTAACTCATCCATAAAACTTCCGATTCACTTATAGTTCTAAATTTGTCGTATCGTGTCGAACCATAAGTCAAGACGATACATCAGTTATCAAACTCTGGTCTTCCGCAAGTTTGATCATCCTCGTTCACGCCAACGTTCCCGCTAGATAATCGTCCTAATCCGGACGTGACGCATGTACGAGCATAGAGTTACGCTCGCACAAGACAAGAACGCCAAAAGTTATGATTTTCATCGAAACGATTGAGACATCTTATTATTTCTCTTTGCTCCATCCAAGTTTTATATATATATATGTATATATATATATATATATATATATATATATATATATATATATATATATATATATATATATACCAAGTCTTGTACGTTCATGTCGTGATTATAATTCGTCTAGCAAAATTATCCTACTTCAATATTACCGTTTAATAAATCTATAGTCTATTTCTGGCATTCCTCAAGCAACTAAGTTTAATACTCAAGCCAAAGTCTATCCACTTTTGATACGTTCTATTTCGTCGAGTTCGTTTGAATAATCGTTGAACATTTTCCCGTGAGTTCGATCATCCCCACCATACGTGAACTCACCACGCAGGCGCTCCCGCAGGATAATCATTCTCGTTGGGACTGATTATCGAGAGTTATCCTTTCGAACTAGATTCAAGATCGTTCTTCCAAACTCCAGATCAAATCCGTTATCGCTTACATCTTTCATCGAACCATAATATTTCTTTCTCAAGCTAACTTCTACCGAGCGATATTCTACTCAAGTTTAATCTGTTTGATTCAATTTAAAGTTGCTCGCACAATCCATCAAGTTTCCACCAAGTTTTCTTGACCTGGATATTGATTTCACTACCCTGAATCCCTATTTGATATAAGCCTTATCACTTGTTCAAGATATTCTCAATCGTTCAAACCAACTATCGCACGAGACCTATGAATTCGTTTTAACATTTCCAAAATTATCCATACACCACTCAAGAATTGAGTCACCCAATTAAATCCTCAATCAGTGTTCGTATCACTAGCTAGCATATTCACCAAGTCGTTCCTTAGATTTCATACATGATACCTAGCATCGCCTGGTAAATCTTAGTCTCGTATATATCATGTTGATAATCATCCAAGTAAACCATATCTGACTTGTATCTGCCGACACAAAATATCGTTCGAGCTATTTTCCAAAATCCAAGTACGATTCTCTATGTTCGCCTTAGCGATAATTAGATAATATTTCTATTAGTTGCCATTCTAAGTTTTACTTATCCTTATCTGAACGATATCACAATCTCGCTTGCAACTAGCTTGCACCAAAAGGGTCTTGGCGCGCGATACTCTACACAACTTAGCCGAAAGGCTATGTGCATAGCTAATCGTCTGAACGATATTCTATCTCACATACTAACCAGCTGGAAAATCACGTATAGGTATTCAGGTTTTTATATAACTTATATTTTTTTGCACGAGTATATTCCCATAAAGTCTAACACAGGTCGGCACAAAGGCCATCGAGTAACTATCTAGTACAAGCGATCATATCAATCACATACAACTTTTAAAAGTATTTAGACTCATTGTATGGAATATCCCAATTGGGTCAACGAGAGAGAGTGTATGCACATAACCCACGAACAACCTTTCAAAACTGAGAAAATTGATATAAAGTCCAAAGGCATAAATCCATGCTCTGATACCAATATGTCATGCCCCGATCTCCCGCAGGTAACCTGCCATCCTCGCTAGGCGCGAATCACCGCACCAGTGCTCCGGCGGGACGATCTTTCCTATCTGGCCGTGATGCCGCACGAGTACAAGTTGTGCCCGTGCAATGCCATGATCCGAACAGGCGATAAAATATCTAAGCCGCAGAGTCGCACAGATAGTCCGAGTGCAGCAGAATAAGAAACGAACAGGCGATTGGTAACAAGTTTATAGAGTCGTCAATAGCAGAAGCATTGAATAACACAAGTATGGAAATAAAATATTCTCTTTATTGATATTGAACAAGTATTACAAGCGACGTTAGGCCTAGATTACAAGTTGCTCAAGTCCTATCTCTCGAAACAATAAAAGCGTGCCAAGTGGCTACATTTGTGGAATGATACATAGGCGATGTTCCAACATTATATCTTATATATGTGCTTCAGTTCTCGACACAACGTTCTAAGGCCCCAGAGTAAACTCCATGCCTTAGCTCGCACGAAGGGGTTTTCGTACCGAACGAGGTTCTTCCGCACCCTGCAAACAATCTGGTGGGTATCAGTACATGAATGCACTGGTAGGAAGGCTTCTCGTCCGCTCAAAAAATCCAAACACATTATAAAGATTTCGTGCACCATCTATTAAGTTATCTTTCTATTCTTGCCTTAGGATCAGTTTTATGGTATAAAGTACAAGCCTACTCGTGTGGCAGTATATCGTACAATATAAAGGAACACGATGATACTTACCAACTTACCATTCGTCCTTACCTGTCCAAGGCAAACCAAGTTAAACCAAGCACGAGCATATATAAAAATATCCAGGGGTAATTTCATACGCAATCACAAGTGTCGTGAGCGAGATTCTATTTCATGTGCACGAGTTATAAGGATTATCCAGAAGTATTGCAGAAGATGATCAATTATTCGATTATGTACAAGTATATTATTCTCATATCCGTTCAGGTATTTTATACGCAGTTATGGATACAAATGTGTTACTCAGAGTAGTCTCCTACAATGCAATGGCTCGCACGTGGGTTGCCGTAATCGAGTCAACTTAATCTATATGACAGAAGGTCACTGGCATGACTTCTATAGTAGATGGTGTAGTCTCGAGACAAAGATGGTGTGCAAACAGAATAATAATACGATTGGCATTGCACCCATCATGCCGATAACAGATGACTACCAATTGGTTCTGTCTAGATTGGATTGGCCCCAGTGCCCCGACGACCGTCCGCGAAACTGGATTCAAAAACCCACCTTGTGCACAAGTTGTCCGTGACCATGCGTATTCTCAAGTTTTTCAGATTCTCCCAGGTACAGATATAGTTACAGATTCAAGTTCAGTCAGTACAGAATTGACTCTCCGAGCCGTCAGATTAAGTACAGGACGAGTATAAATTTTTCAGAGATGTTATAATATTTTCTTGCTTAACTGTCCATTGATGCAGTCCCCTAGTTCAAAAAATGCCTTGGCGATCTAACGGTCCCGAATACTTTTAATGTTCTATACTTGGCTCAGAACGACTATCTTGATAGCCTTCCTGCCTCAACTGAGTGAATCACAGATAGTGAAGTACGATGAATTATGGCATGCATATAAGTGACAAGCATTAAATTGAGGCAACGAGTACAAGTTAGCATATAACCAGGCAAGCATTTTATTTTTGTGAACATAAGCATAAGGAAACATATAGTATAGCCTTTACGTTTAGCACAGGTCTAAGGGGTAGTGCGAGGAGTACAACCATACAGGGACGTATCGAGCGACTTAGTTCTTAAGGCGTGCAGTATAAACAAGTGAAGTAGTGCACTACGAAGAGTCTAATATTCTACTCGAGGCATAGCAGGGTCTACTTGCACGAAGCAAAGGTAGCATACGAGGGTCCAAGTCATAAGCCAAGTTTTATTTCCATGTTCTAACACAAGCAATACAAGATAGGATTATTCCCTTAGCTAGGTGTGTTATATTCTTTATTAGCATGCAGGGGGTAATTCACTTAATGACTAGCATGTATCGTCCATATTTTAAGTGTGCTGGCTAAGCAAAGACAAGTTCATCGTAGCCACCCACCTTACTGATGATTCGCCTCGGTCAAGCGATACTTCGAGCGAGCATTTGAAAGTCTAAGTATGAACTCCTGAAGGGCCAAGTCTGGAATCATTTACCTCAAACGAGCCTTTTCGCTGAGCAAAGCGGGTCGGGTCATTGCACTTGTGCCATTTGAATCGGATGTCCGCTTGAACGGATGGGTCATTACATATAGTGATGCATCAGGTAAAGGGATAGGTTGTGTGTTAATGCATCATGGAAGGGTTATAGCCTATTCCTCTTGACAACTAAAACAACATGAGAGAAATTACCCAACTCACGACTTAGAGGTTGCAGCTGTTGTGTTTGCACTTAAATTATGGAGGCATTATTTATATGGGAAAGGAATCAAAATATATACAGACCATAAGAGTTTGAAGTATATGTTTACTCAGAAGGAAATTAATATGAGACAAAGAGATGGCTAGAGTTACTTAAAGATTTTGATATGGAATTAGAATATCATCTGGGTAAAGCTAATAAAGTGGCAGATGTTCTGAGTAGAAAATTAATGGCATTCTTTAAGAATATACCGAAGGAAATTCTGGAAGACTTTAAGAAGATGGGAATCAAAGTGATATATCCAATGTCAGAAGGATTATGGGAAAATCTGCAAGTACAATCCTCTTTAATAAACATAATCAAAGAAGCTCAACAAGGAGACGCAAAACTTCAAAATTTTGGGAACAGACAAAAGAAGGACTTCAGACTGGAATAACAATTATGATGGATTATTAAGATTTAGAGAGCGATTGTGTATGCCCAGTGGAGATTTGAGAACATAAGTAATGTCAGAAGCTCACAATTCTCAATATTATATCCATCCAGGAAGTACCAAAATATATTAGGATTTGAAACAAAAAAATTGGTGGCATGGAATAAAAAAAGAAATTGCCAGGTTTATATCCAGATGTCTAGTTTGCCAGCAAGTAAAAGCTGAACACCAAAGAATCGCAAGACTTGTACAACCTTTACCAATACTAGAATGGAAATGGGAGCATATTATAATAGATTTTATGACAGGACTACCTAAGACTCAAAGGAGTAATAATGCAATTTGGTTTATAATTGATAGACTCACTAAGTTGTTTGCCATAAACAAAAAAGTTGAACGAACTTTTGTTTATAAACTATCAAAGAAATAAGAGTACAATAAATCCTATATAAGAATCTAAAGTACGATGATTCTGAAGAAATATAGCTATGGAGATATGATCTGCGGTCGATCACTTTACTCCTTGGACCACACGACACAAAGGAAGAAATGCTAGAACTTAAACTCGGACACTTAGAGATCTCAGCAACAAGAAAGTTTTGACAGCACTGGCACGTAGAGCTTCTGTCATTCTCTCTATGTCTGTGTCTGTGTAAGATGTACTGATCTTATATTTATAGTACTTAGGAACGGTTATAGGGGTGTACGCATACAAACGAACAATATGAACCATATTTGCTATTGTGCACACACATTTGAACAAACAACATCATACATTCTGATTTGTGGGTGCACAACTTACTACCTGCATAAGATGTGGCTTCCCTATACGAGAAAAGCGTAGGTCATGGGAAAAGTTATTTGTGCATATTTCAGAAGAAACATGACATGAAAGACATGTAATCATAACCGCTCAATGCCAGTTAGGATCGTAGGCACATAATTTGAAGGAGTTCAGAGAGACGGGCGCACTTTGATGAAGTTTGGAGACAGTAGCCATGCTGGCGTACTCTGATAATTTTTAAAGACAGTAGCCATGCTAGCGTCCTTTGGTAAAGTTTGAAGACAGTAACCATGTAAGCGTACTTTGGTAAAGTTTGACACTTTGGCGCACTTTGATCGATGAGATTGATATTCCAATATTTCTTCTTAGAACGTATTGATTTGACCCCATAAGCGGGACCACCACCCAATAGCATGTTGCCACCAGAAGCAGAACCCCATATTTCTTCCAGAGAATCTCCTAATTGTAAGAGTTTAGGACACCGTCCACTAAACGATAACCTGGGTCAGCGTGCCAGATATCTTCTGCATTAAATGACTCTGATCTCCTCGTTTTCTACGTTTGTCATATGTCATGTTCATTGCATTAAATATGGGGGAGAAGGAAGGAAGATTGTACACACCCCTATGTTAAATTGAACCAAAATGGCATAAGTGTGCGCCTCTGCTCTACTCTTTAGGAAAGTGCACCATAATTCTTTTAGGCTTGTTTTGTGAAGGAATACTCCACTTCTCTCTTATATATGGAGGCATACTTTTTATAATTTTAGATAAGTCAGCTCGATTCCTACCATTCAAAGTTGGGCAAACAACCGAAGTATTAGCATATATGTATATGAAACAGATAATCACTCAATACGGGGCACTGGTAAGTATAGTTTCAGATAGAGACACCATATTTACTTCACACTTCTAGAAAAGTTTGCAAGATAAGCTCGGTACTCAGTTAAAATTTAGCTCAACATATCATCCTCAAACAGATGGTCAGTCAGAAAGGATAATTCAAACTCTAGAAGACATGTTAAGGGCCTATGCGTTAGATTTTGGAGGATCATGGGACGATCATTTACATTTGGTAAAATTCTCTTATAATAATAGTTATTAAGCCAGTATCAAAATTTCACCTTTTGAAGCTTTATATGGACAAAAATGTAGATCACCTGTATGTTTGAGTGATGTAGGAGAACGACAACTATTGGGTCCCGAACTAGTGACACAAATAGTAGACAAAATCAAAGCAATAATAAGTCATTTTCAAGCAGCACAAGATAGGCAAAAAATATGGCTTGACAAACATCGAAGAATCTTGGAATTTTAACCCGATGATCATGTATTTCTAAATATTTCACCAACTTGGGGAACAATTAGATTTGGGACTCAAGGAAAGCAAAGTCCGAGATACATTGGTCCATTTGATATTCTAGAGAAAGTTGGAAGTGTATCTCACAAGCTAGCCCTACCACCGACACTAGAGGGAGTGCATAATATATTTTATATGTCACAACTTTGAAAGTATGTACCAGATATGAATCGTATACTAGATCATCCGGCGATAATTGTCGGGCTAACTCTACGTATTGAGCAGAGACCAGTTAGAATTCTAGAACGTAGAGACAAGATACTCCAAAATCGGATCATTCCATTAGTTCGGGTAGCATGGAGAAAGGATTCACCTGGAGAATCTACTTAGGAGAAAGAAGAAGATATACGAAATCAGTATCCGTATTTCTTCACCGAACAAGGTTAGTTATGCTTTAGATTCATAAAACTTTTTCTTATAATTTAAATTTTTAGTACAAAATTTTTCTAAGGAGGGTAGAGTGTCATAATCGCATATAAAAATATCATAACATAATTCGTAATTTAGATAAGGTCTTACACCTTCAATGTACATATATAAATATAGATTCATGTATATCGTAAATAATACTAATATATGGTAAACCAAATAGGGGCTCTTGTGCAAATACCAAATTCACAAGGTTTGCTTCAAACAATAAAAAAAGGAAACCCATTGGTCGGGAGAGAGGCGCCGCCTCCTCTCTCTCCCGACCGAACCCTCCCTTCATGAGTCAGCTAGGCAACAACATTACTGGCTTTACATCATCCTTTCTCTATTTCCCATAACTCTACTTGTCATCTTCTCAACCCATCTACTTATAAACCCTCACTAGCAACCCCAACCTCCCTCATTTTCTCCTTCTTTTCTTACTCTTCATCCTTTCCCCACCATCATCCATAACACTACATAACACCACCATCTCCATCATGAACATCACAACCTTCACCAACTTCATCGTCCGCCGATCGCCGTGTATCATCCGCCGGCCGCCGGGCCCTCTAGTTCATCTCCTCCCTTCAACAACCACCAACACTTCCCTTCTATGTCCTTAACCATAGGTATAATCTATTTTTTCCCAATATCTTTCAATTTTCAACCTAGGTTAGAATTTTGAACTCAAAACTAAGAAAGAGGAAGGCAATAGGAGAATCAAGGATCAAATTAAGATTTGGGAAAAGAAAATTATAGGTTTTGCTTAAAACCCAAAGGCAAGTCCTCAACTAAATTGCTCTAATCTCTAATCCAAGTTTTTATTTTATATACTTGAATTGTATTATAATTATATTCTTAATTTTAATTTTTATTATACACATGGATAGATGGAAACAAGTGAATTAGTAGTAATTGTTAACAAATTTGATTAATGGAAAATTTTATTTCATAATACTTGTATTGACATTTGGTTAAAGAATTTTGACATGATATGAAATTTGGGTATTAGGATATGGTACGGACACTCTGACACAAGAATAGTACCATATTTATTTTATGGCTTGATAAGAATTAAAAGCTTCACATTTATAGTTATATATAAACCAAGTAATAGCGTTTATATGTGTCAACTATATATATCCATTTTATCAATTCTTGTAATAACATATACAAACTTAAATATAGGTATGTTTTGGGATTCCATAAATTTTTCTTTATCTATTAAGATCTATGTAATTATACCCAAGAATTCAGTTGACATATTATAATACTAATATAGCTAAATCTCAACCCGGTTAGTATTGAAATTTTTATTCCCCGAGGCTTAACCAAAGATGGAAGAACGCGTGGTTGAGATCAGAGGTTCACACAAAAGTTCCCACTATGACTATTCTCAATTTTTACGAAGAACTATATAACGATTCTGATTACAACTTGCTCTCAAGATTACAAAGGAATCAGAAAAAATAAACTTCACATTCTTCCTTACACTTGTAGTTGCAGACGGACAGAATGGAACTAGCAGAAGAGAAAAGAAAGGAGAAGAAGGAAATTTGCTTGCTGGGGTGATAAAGATCATCGTTGCTCAAAACAAGATTTGCCCCCACATTATATGCTTTCAGGAACCAGCAAGTACACGTAGAACTTCTGAAACACTCATTGTCATCTTTTTTCCGGACTTGTACGAACTTCTAGGACTCCAATGGCGACGGTAGCAGCAACTCTCTTCGTCTCCTAATTTTTGAAGTAAGTTCTCTCAAAGAGGCACGAAAATAGTATTTATAGAGAGAGGGTGAAAACCCTAGCCGCCTATTAGTTACAGAAAGATAGGAACAAATTAATTGTACATTCCTAAAGATAGGCACAAATTAAATCAAATCCCATAAAAAATGAATCTAAATAACAGTCCATATCTTTCCATCACCGTTTAAATATTTCTGAAAGCAGCGGTCACGCAATCAACCTTACATGCAGCCTCTCACGCAGCAGCATTCCATGAGGCAACGCATGCGGCGCCCAAGCGGCCACACATGCGGCCAGCCCATCGCGCATACGGCAAGCCATGCGGTCGCGCATGCGGCTACTGCATATCCGAGCACATAAGCGCATCAAATACGCTCAAGCGCCATACGACGATGCTGACGTGCTAAGAGTAAAGTGTGCCAACAAAGTGCCACCTTACGCCCGAGCCCGAGTTTGAGTCCGAGTTTGAGTCGCTAAGCCCCTTTGGGGCTTATCTCCTATGAAAATAATTCCAAGAGCATGACAAAAGGCATAAATGCTTTCATGAGGAGTTAATCCTTTTTCCTCCTAGAAAATACTCATGTATGGCACCAATATGACTTACCATACCCCATGTGCACATCTCAACTCATACAAAGTATTATATTGAGATACCCACTTGGTGGTGTAGCCAATGTGGGACTATCTTTACTAGTCCAAAGGAAATAACACCAATAATCTTCCACATATCTCAATATATATGGTTTAAGCGTTCCCCGCAGTGACTACCTATCATGCATTAGGATAGTTTCACTTCGACTTGAATCTTCCCGCATGGATCGAATAGTAGTTTGATACAAGAATAGACTAAGCCTTAAATTATGTACCAAAGCTGTAATTTTTTCCACTCAAACAATGACATCAATTGTGCTTCTGGTTGCACATTTAAGGCCCTGTGCATGCCTAGTTTCGGTGTATGAATTTTGGTTGTCTATAAGTTTTTCCTCAAGAGACGACATGTATCTCTTTCCATACATTATATGTGAGTTCTTTTAAAGAGTCCTTTACATAAAGACTTGTGCTACCTTACGGTGCTACGCTACTATGACATGGCCTAAAACCGAGGTTCACTCCCTCATGTGGTGTCATCCACTATAGCATGAGGTCTCAGCCTCTTTGTAGTGCCAAACTATCCACCATGAAGCCTTGCGCTTCCTTGCGGTATTACGCTGTTGTGATATGGCTTTCTGTCGAGGACTTACATCTTTTACCTCTGTGGTGTCACACCACTGTAACATGAGGTCATCGACCTCTTTGTAGAACTGCCTACTACTCTTAATTCTATAGCATTAGGCTACTTGCCTATGTGCGGTGCTACGTCGCTATGACATGACTTAATAGCGAGGATTTACATCTTCTACCTTTGTGGTGTCATGCCACTGTGGCATGGGATACAAGTCCCTTGAAGTGTTGAAACTACG
Organism: Iris macrosiphon; assembly: GCA_036927795.1. Taxonomy (NCBI): domain Eukaryota; kingdom Viridiplantae; phylum Streptophyta; class Magnoliopsida; order Asparagales; family Iridaceae; genus Iris; species Iris macrosiphon. The sequence continues at coordinate 82,783,005 of JAYESA010000003.1, forward strand.
TGCTTCCTGTAATGCACACCGAAAATTTACTGTCTGAGAACTCATTAAGGTGTCAAAGCCATCCTTCCACAGGAAATATCCTGTTCAAGAACAAATAGTAGACCACAGTGGTTCCGAGTACGAATCCTACAATGTCCCTGAGGACTACCCACTGTAACTGATATTCTCCTAGTCAATGGTCCTTTTTTGAACCAAAAGCTAGATGCCTAGTAGATTTCTCTTTGAACTAATAGCATAAAACTTTATGGTAGAATTATAAAGACTCAATATCATAATATCTTCAAGCCCATTTTTCTTGTTGTCTCCTCGACCAGCTGAAGCTTGAGACCCTTGGTGAACGGATCCGCCAGGTTTTCCTGGCTACGAACAACATTCACGGCAATGACTCCAGTCTTTATCAGATCATTCACTGCCATGTGCCTCAACAGCACAGTCCTTTTTTCTTACCATTGAAGAGGTTATTTGATGCCACTGCTACAGTCACCTGATTGTCATAGTATATCGGTATCGTCAGAATCTGTGCACCAACCAATGGTAGATCATATATGAGCTCCCAAAGCTATTCTGCTTTATCTTCTACAGCCGTCAGTGCATAAAACTCAGATTCCTTCAAGGAATGAGAGAGCATAGTCTGCTTCTTCGACTTCCATGATATAGTAGCTCCACCCATAGAAAAGTTGTATCCTCATGTGGACCTTTCGTTTTCTACTTCTGAACACCAGCTTGCATCACTGAAGCCTTCCACTACTGTCGGATACCCACTGTAGTGCAGCCATACTTCTGAGTCCTCCTAAGATATCTTATCACTCTCTTCACAGCCTTCCAGTGTTCCATACCTGGGTTGCTCGTAAATTGACTCAGCATCCCCACGACGAAAGAGATGTCTAGCCTTATGGCAGTTGTTGCATACATCAAACCCCTAATTACGATTGAATACTACAGCGGTCTGGCACTTTCCCTAGGATTTGGCTTCAACTTCTTGTCATACCTATACGAAGTATCGATCCCTGAAAGATCCTGATATCTATCGTGTGTGAGCATCTTCGCAATATAATAGGACTGAGACAGTACCACTCTAGTGTCCGTTAAGATAATCTTTATCCCGAGGATAACATCAGCTTCCCCTAAGTCCTTCATACTGAACTTAGATGAGAGGAACTTCTTTGTCTCAGTAACACGTGCTAGATCCATACCTAGGATCAGCATGTCGTCCACGTACAGACAAACAATGACTCCTCTCCCGTCAGAAAACTTTGTGTAAATACACTTGTCCTTCTCACTAACCTTGTAGCAGTTTGACCTTATGACTTTGTTAAAATTCTCATGCCACATCTTGGGAGCTTGCTTCAGACCGTATACTAATTTTACCAACTTGTAGACTTTGTCTTCAAGCCCTTTGACGACAAATCCTTCTGGCTGTTGCAGGTAAATCTCTTCGATCAACTCTTTATTCAAAAATGTTGTTTTAACATCCATCTGGTGAATAACTAGCTTGTGAATTACACTCAGAGAAATTAACATCCTGATGGTCATCATCCGCGCTACTGGAGCATATGTGTCGAAGTAGTCGATCCTCTGCTTCTGAGAAAACCTTTTGGCCACTAACCTTGCCTTGAACTTGTCAACAGTTCCATCACTTTTCATCTTCTTCTTGAAGATCCATTTGCATCCAATTAGTTTAGCTCCTTCAGGCAGATCGACCAACACCCAAGGGTTATTGGAGGTTAATGAGTCATACTCATCATTGATAGCCTTCCTTAGAAGACAACATCTCTGGTCTTCATTGCCTCATCATAGGTAAGTGGATTTGGTTCCACGTGATAGGTGACAAAATCTTCTCCGAAGTCCTTCGGTCTCCTCACTCGCTCAGACACCGGTTCTGTAAGTTCTAGTTCGAACGTTATCTCTGGTATGATAATTTTTTCTTGGACTACATCTTCTTTGGAAGCGTTAGCCTCCTGTGCACCCACATTATTCTTTAGAATATCCGTGATTATAATATTCTTGTTCCTTGCAAATTTATCTTCAACGAATTCTGCGTCGTGAGATTCAATGATATGATTTGATTCTTATTAAGAAACCTTTGAGCATCACTCTTCTCAGCATAACCCAGGAAGATGGTCTTCGTATTCCTTGTACCCAGCTTCTGTATCTTCAAGTCTGGGAGCTTCATATACGCCAGATACTCCTATACTCGAATGACATTCAAGTTGGGTCTGACTTTGAACCAGAGTTCATGGGGAGTGACATCGAAACTTGCGTACGACACTCTGTTCAGAATAAACGTAGCCGTCAACGCAGCTTCTTCCTATAAGTAGTTTGGGAGACACATTGTCAACGATATTGAGTTCAGCATCTCTGTTAATGTCCTGTTTTTCCTCTCAGCTACTCTATATGATTGAGGAGAATACAGAGCATTCATCTCATTGACAATTCTATGTTCTTTACAGAACGATACGAATTCAATAGACCTATACTCTCTACCTTGATCACTTTTAAGTCTCTTGAGTTGTTGCCCTGTCTGACGTTCAGCTTCAGCCCTGAACTCCTTGAACTTCTTGAATTATTTGTCCTTTGACTTAAGAAGATAGACAAAGGCATACTTCGAGTAATCATTGATGAATGTAATGAAATACTTTATCTTGGCCTTTGTGGAGAACTGCTTGAAGTCACAGATATCTTAGTGTACTAACTCCAGAATATATGTGCTTCGGTTAACCCATTTGAACAGCCTTCTGGTGATCTTTGTATGTGCACAGACCTCACACATCTCCACCTCCTTACCCCCACATTTGGAAATAAGCCCTAGATTAGACATTTTTTTTATTCTTTTACAATGAATATGTCCTAGTCTATTATGCCATAACTCAAGAGAATAACCAGAAAAATAGACTATATTTATTATTGCAGCAGGGATTACAAGTTGAAGTTTAAAAATCCCTTCGGTACAAAATACTTTTTCGAAGTATATTCTTTTATATGACATCACCATCTGTCCAGCATTGATGTCCATCCTCAAGCCTGCTTACAGAGAAGACTTCCTGAGACAAGGTTCTTGGCTATCATCAGTACGTGCTTCACATCCTGAAGCATCAGCGACTTCAACAAAGTCAGGTTCAGTACCACCGTTCCAGTCCCAATTAATTCAGCTTGTGCCTGCTTTGCCACCATAACCTTCTCAGATGTAGGCTTGTAAGTGGTGAATGACTCCTTCTTTGAGCAAACATAGGCTTGATGCGCCAGTGTCCACCTACCAGTCGGTGTCGACACCAGTCGTGATAACCTGTGTAATCATAGCAACCTTGTTAGATTCACCTTGCTCTGTCTATTTGGGATTGGATGTCACGCCCCAGTACCAAAATACTGAGGGACTAGCCACATGGCAATGACCAGCAGCATAACTCCAATGGGCAAACCCAATTTAATAGACCCATTAGAGTGTACTTAAGCTGTAATAAATATAAATACAGTCTATATCATCTATCACAGAATAATTCTAATCTCATCCAAAGAAAGAAGCATAACTAAATATGATAGACTAATCAAGATAATAGATAAAAAGAAATATAGCCTATCAACAAGTCCAAATAAATAGTGTCTCGGGGAACAACCCGATAAAATAAGTTAATACATAAATCCAAGAGTCAATATATAAAACAACTGGAAGCAGAAATAACTAAGTATATAACAGAATACTCAGGAGAAATCATCTGGCATAACCTCGTCCTCTGGTGCCAGTACTGCTCCAGCGTCAGCTCCTGTCCCGTATATCTGGGGGTATTCCTCTTCTGCTGTACATGGGGACATAATCCGGATTCAGGTCCTCAGGGGACATAGCAAGGTACAAGAATAACTCAAGCCAAATAAAATTCAGTATATAAAAATAGATCCTCAGGGCAAGCTATGTAACCAGCTATGTGAAATACAATTTGAGAGCATCACTAGTACTCAGGCTGAAACTACTACAAGCTCTGTGTCGGGGAGCCGGTAGCAGTAATATCACGAAGGGCCAAATACATATGTCAAAGCTCTGGTACAGAGACTAAGGCATTCTCCAGTAACATAAGTATATATATATACATATAATTAGCCTGTAGCCTGTGTGTCTCTCCCCACCCAATGTAACTTCATATCTCATATCCATAACACGCAAGATCATGACCTCTAGCTAGTACAATGAGTCATAATGATATCTATATATGCAAGTCTTATGTCACGAATCATGTAAACCTATACAGAATCACCATGAATAACTCAGAAAAGATTTTGTCACATGAATAGTGTCAAGTGTCCTATGGTATGACATACTTGGTAAAGCAAGCACGTAAAATATAGGATCGTGGAATTAACTCTCTAAGTGACGTTACACGACTCCGCGTACGGCGTTGACACCCGAATCTTGTTCGGACATTAAGCAACGTCTCACAGTCCTAGGTTGAACAGGTATATCACAGAATATATATATATATATATATATATATATATATATATATATATATATATATATATATATATATATATATATAAAAAGAACTCAAATAATAAAGTCACAGGATCTACTGCAAGTTGGCAAGGTACACTTGCCTGTGTTCTGAGCTCTGTCAGTTGCTCTGAGATAAGTGGATGCTGAAACAAACATTATCATTACTCTCACACTACTTAAAATAGCTAGGATTGACTACCCAAAAGTCCAATTTGAACACAGGGACAGAATTAACAGTTTCTGGTTAAAGCGGGGTCCACATGTGGCCCACTTTGCACCAAAAAATGTATCAGAGACAAAGTTCTCCAAATTCGTCAAACTTAGTGTCTATAAGTCCAGAACGATGATACGAACCCAAAGTAATTTCCAAAACTAAATTCAGATGAGCCGGTCACGAAATTGGCCGTCAAATAGAATTATGGGGCCCACAAAACGGTGTTTCGTCAATGTTCTCAGAATCAAACCAAACTTGGATCACAGGACCAGCGTAATGCTACAAATTCGATGGCATAATTTTCGTTGCAAAATAACAAGCACACACGAAATTATGACGAGCGTCAGAACAGGCCGATACAAAAAATTTTGACGGATACGCGTTGATTCCGGTGTACACGCACATCCAAATCAACTTTCTCAAAATCCTATGCATCCACGTTAACGATACGCACCTTTCGATGTAATTCATACACGTTGAAGTCGCCTTGTTTAGCGGGTCACATCCCATTTAGGGAAAATTCGGGTTTAGAAAACTAAGTTTTTGGTCAATTTCAACCGCGAATAAAACACAACATATAATAAATTAAAATAAACTAATTAAAGAGATTAAATCTCGGTTATGTTGTCTAAATTACTGTTTAAGTAAAATTTTAAAAATTAACTAGGTTAGAAGAAAAATAGCCATGAACATGGGTGTTTGGGACAGTTTCTGAACTACCAAATTGGGTCATTTTTTCCTGTTTTGCGTCGAGAATTATGACCGACATAGGATACGATACACCAAACTAATTATACAGGGTTCAAGAGGGTCATATGGTCTTCACATAGGATTTAGTGGGTCAACATTTGGATTATTGTGCAGGTAGATATAAGGGTGAGAAGTAGGGTACCTCATGTTACTGCTGCTGCTCGAATTGGGCGGCATGTCTTTGCGGTGGTGGAGCACGGCAGTCCGACGACTGACGACGGTAGTAATGGTCGAGAATGAGAGAGGAGATATTGGTGGGGAGGGTCGGCTAGGCTAGGGGTTTTATAGGGTGTTGGGGTGGGCGTTACAAGGAGCTAAAGTAAGGGGTTTCGGCTATTGTTGGGAGGGAAAGGGATCGGTTACGCGCGAGTTTGGGAATATCCACTGTAGCAGGGGGGAAATGGGTTTGTGGGTACAGGTTCTGGTCTGGGTATGGGTCGGATCCGATTGGTTTAGTATGGGTTGGGTTGGTTTGGGTTGGTTTTTATATATATGGTCATTAAAAATAGTTTTAGACCCTAATAAATTCCAGAAAAATTACACAATACTCTATTATTAATTATACACCCAAAAATATAATTTTTTCACTATTTTAATAATTAATTTAATTCACAAAAATATAAATCCATGAAAGAACATTTATTATAATTAACTAAAAATTAAAAAAAAATTCTACAATAATAATTAGTAAAAAATTTAAATTAAATTTTAGAAATCAGGGTATTTAAAATCTACCCACCTTAAAAGAATTGCGTCCTCGCAATTAAGAAAATGAAACATAACCGGTCAAGAAAGGTTTGCTCCAGAAGAGATGATGTGATTGCAAGACATATTTGTTGAAGCATGACACAAAGGATAAGGAACCATGAACAAGGAAAAATCAAGAGAAAGGGTGAGGGTATTGTTCAAGCAGAACACGTAGGAAAACAATAAAAACTTTTTCCTAAGCAATGAGAGATAAGTAACTAAAGAGTAAAGGAGTATGGTTAGAACGAAGATCAAATACAACTTATGAAAGCTTGGGTACCATTGACATATTACTAATCTAGACTAACAAGTTCATGTTACATAATACTTGGTTTAGGCTAGGGAATGGAACTAACAGGCACAGGCTAAAGTATTACCAAGAATATTCGCTATTATAGCTAGCTAAGATAAAACTAAATCTTACACATATTCGCTATTCCTCGAGTCTGTGCCTCCTCCAATGTCATCGCAAATGTCTGTCTATGTCCCTGTGGTAGTGCCCTCTGCTATTGTTGGGCCTGCTAAAAGAGTGTTGCCTGTGGTGCCAAGGGTAGCCTCGGATGATATCCTCCGGTGCTGGTAAAGTTTGTCGGTTAACTATCGGTGCTCCTTCTCGATGCTCAAGGCAATCCTGGCTGAATGTTGGCTGGATCCGCAAGCTAAACATAATTCCCATTTGCGTCTGCATTCCTTCTCAATATGGCCTACCTTGCCACAGTAGTAACAAGTAGGAAGGACTAGTGCTAGTGGTGTAAATATTCTCGGTGATGGAATCATCTGTGGTCGCTTTGTAACTCCTCCCTGCTGTGCTCGGTCAAGTGCTAGTGCATGCGGCTGCTTCTGGCTGGACTCTCTCCTGATGACGCATTCTATGCGTTAGGCTGCAGCAAGGACGTCCATATAAGAAGTAGGTACGACAGAGCCAATCTGTCTCTGTAGCTCAAAGTTTAGTCCATCAAAGAATATCTCAGCCTTCTCTTCTTCTGTCAAAATTAGTGTAGGTGCAAAGCGGCTCAAACGGATGAACTCCAAAGTATATTCTTCTATTGTCATATTGTCTTGAGTGAGGCGATTGAACTTGTCCCAAAGTTTCGATCGAGCAATAGATGAAATGTACATCTCCTAAAAGAGTCTAGATAACTTCTCCCATGTGACTCGGTCTGGTCCGAGCCGTCTCTCCTCAGATATCCAACAGTGATGTGCATTTTACGTCAACTGAATTCTGACGACAGTCATCCAATGCTCCATTGGAAGCTCAGCTGCTTCTAATTGGTATGGAGTGGTTGTGAGCCATTCATGAACTTCAGTGGGATCCTCCTTCCCTGAAAAGGTATGGGGCTTCAGTTAGAGGAAATTAGTGATAGATCCCATCGATGGCCGTCTAGCTGGTGGGTTTACCTGCTCCAGTGCGGTCACTATAATGTTTCTCAGGTTCTCTGCCTCGTGACGTTGAGCCTCTTGATGAATTTTTGTTGGGCTTGCATCATTACATAGAATATTTGGAATATCTGATGTCCGTCCATAGGCTGTCCTAGTGAAAAAATGAACATTGGTGGAGTAAACTGTGGCGGTGGTGGAATATCGTCTCGCCGAAACTTCGAGACGTGTTGATCTGCTTGATTGCTTTGTTGAGTGGAGGGATCTCCACCCAATGGTGTCACTCCAACATCATAAGTGACCACAACACCTTGTGGTATACTTGTGGGATTCTCGTCCCTGGCTCGTGGATCCATTACTCTGCATCCAAATTAAACTATCAGAGGCACACAAAGGAATCAAGGCAGGATGCAAGTCAAAAAATTATTTTGAAGTCGATATAGAGGTCAAGAATAGATCAATAAGTGGATAAGATCCTATAATTCTTCATATCCTAATTACAGGATTGCTCGATTCCTTAGTTGAAATTGAAGCAATATAGTCGTAGACCTGCATGGGCCACCACAAAAACTATGTTACACCCCAGTCCCAAAATACCGAGGGACTAGCCACGTGGCAATGGCCAACAGCACAACTCCAATGGACAAACCCAATTTAATGGATCCATTAGAGTGTATTTTAGCTGTAATAAATATAAATGCAGTCTATACCATCTATCATAGAATAATTCTAATCTCATCCACAGAAGGAAGCATAACTAAATATGATAGACTAATCAAGGTAATAGATAAAATAAAATATAGTCTATCAACAAGTCCAAATAAATTATGTCTCGGGGAACCCGATAAAATAAGTTAATACATAAATCCAAGAGTCAAGATATGAAATAACTGGAAACAGAAATAACTGAGTATATAACAGAATACTCAAGAGAAATCCTCTGGCACAACCTCTTCCTCTGGTGCTAGTACTGCTCCAACGTCAGCTCCTGTCCCGTATATCTCAGGGTATTCCTCCTCTGTTGTACCTGGGAACATAATCCGGATCCAGGTCCTCAGGGGACATAGCAAGGTACAAGAATAACTCAAGCCAAATAAAATGCAGTATATAAAAATAGATCCGCAGGGCAAGCAATGTAACCAGCTATGTGAAATATAATTTGAGAGCATCACTAGTACTTAGGCTGAAACTACTATAAGCTCTGTGTCGGGGAGCCGGTAGCAGTAATATCACGAAGGGCCAAATACATATACCAAAGCTCTGGTACAGAGACTAAGGCACTCTCCAGTGTGGTGCCCTGTTCCCCCTATTCGGGGAGCGCGGCTAAGAAATACAAAGACGAAATCATTAGATCGAGATAGATTGAAACAAGATCTTATCCTCGTTATGGATTTGCTTCTTCGGAATAAATTCCCATATTTAGTGGACAGTGCCCCCAGGATCGACTTAGCGTCAGAGTTAGGAGGGACCTCTCCACTGTATCTTTGTTGCCTAGTTTTCGCTGTCGCTTGTTGCTTTCGTGCCTTGAGTTAGTTTTCGGATTTGCTTGCTTTTTCTTGAACGGTTTCGCTGGATTTTATTATTTTCGTTCGTTGAACTGCACTTCAATTTCGAGATTGGAAAGAGTGGAAGAGGTATTGATCAGCTGTTCGTGGCAATGCAGGTGAACGAGCAGTAGGCGACCCGCGAGCGGAGTCCTGAAGCACCTCTTTCCTTCCTCTCCCCAACCAACTTGTGAGTGGCATATATTCGATTCAGTTGGCCCTTCTTCTAAGTCTTCACATCTAAAATCTTGTATTATTGCTTGCCCCGATCAAACGATACCAAGTAATAACTAAAGATGTCAAGATAAAAAGGAATAGACTTTGACTACTTTATGCTTGTCAATCAAACTTGTGAACGGTTACTATATTGCATACTAGCTCGTTTGGAATGTTCTTCATATGCTTCATATTCAAGTTAGAATGTATACTTCTTATATAATTATGCTATACATATAGAACATACTTGCTATGCGATATATTGGACAGTAAGATTATGCAAAAATCGTTTATGCTATGGAACCCGTATCGTGCTCGTATTGTCTTAAACTGCATAAATTGATTGAAAACGTAATAGATGTCGTTTGATCACGGACAACTTGTGCACAAGGTCTCGGTTCCGCGGACGGTAGTCGGGGCACTAGGACCGATCTGATCCGGACGGAACATATGTATTAGTCGAATATTGGAGAAAGAAATGGCATGCAGCGGGGCTCGCCACCTGCGTTGCATATCATTGTTGTCCCGTGACTATAACTCATCATTCGTGGCATTATGCCAGTGATCCATTCGTATATTTAAACCTGTGCAAATTAACTTGTGTCTTCGTGGCAGGGAAGGACATGGTAAGTATTGTGCAGGTGGTTCAGACGGGTAGGTAAAAGTCACTGAATGATAGCAAGTTTATTTCAGTAATTTCTATATATTGCTTGCTTATAAAATGAACTAAGGCAAGATAGAAAGAACACAAATAATATGCATGCTTCATAAAAATAACGTGTTGATTGGTATAGTTGGGTTAGCTTGCCTTCACCATTACGTTTTGATGTACTGACCCTCGTTGAAACAGGTTTCCCGCAGTAAGAAGATCCGAGCGAGGAGCTGAAGTCGTTTTTCCAATCCAGTCCAGATGTCGGCGCGTCCTGATCGTGTCATCTTTTGAAGTATTTTGAAGCAAGGAGCTAGCAACCCAAACCTAATGCATCTCCGAGGGAAAGCCATAATCCCGCCTGGAGGTCCTTTATTTTGAGTTTTAAGTAAAGGATGTAATGTACAGGACAACTATCTCATTTTGTGTCAACTTTTGTAAGCCCGTGAGGCAACCTTATGACTCGTTCAAGAGTTTGAAATAGATGTCCATTATCAATAAAGAGAACTTTTCCAGGTTTCAACTTGTGTTTCAATTTATCTGCGTACTCTGAATATGTGCTCGTAATACAAAATACCTTAGCCTTGTGCGGTGCGCAAGCTAGGCCCGCACGGCGTCACGCCCGGGGAACGAATATCGATTCCACGAAATCGAGGTGTGACATCCAGTAACATAAGTATATATATATAATCAGCATGTAGCCTGTGTGTCTCTTTCCACCCAATGTAACCTCACGTCTCATGTCCATAACACGCAAGATCATGACCTCTAGTTAGTACAACGAGTTATAATGATATCTATGTATACAAGTCTTGTGTTACGAATCCTATAAACCTATACAGAATCGCCATGAATAACTCAGAAAAGATTTTATTACATGAATAGTGTCTAGTATCCTATGGTATGACGTACTTGGTAAAGCAAGCACGTAAAATATAGGATCGTAGAATCAACTCTCTAAGTGACATTACACGACTCCGCGTACGGCGTCATCACCCGAATCTTGTTCGAAAGTTAAACAACATCTCACAGTCCTAGGTTGAACAAGTATATCATATAATATATATATATAGAAAGAACTCAAACAATAAAGTCACAGGATCTACTGCAAGTTGGCAAGGTACACTTGCTTATGTTCTGAGCTCCGTCAGTTGCTCTGAGATAAGTGGAATCTCCAAGTACGCCTTCGGATGCTGAAATAAACATTACCACTGCTCTAAGAATACTTAAAATAGCTAGGATTGACTATCCATAAGTCCAATTTGAACCAAGGGCAGAATTGACAGTTTCTGGTCAAAGCGGGATCCACATATGGCCCACTTTGCACCAAAAAATGTGCCAGAGACAAAGTTTTCCAAATTTGTCAAACTTAGTGTCTATGAGTTTAAAACGATGATACGAACCCAACGAAATGTCCAAAACTGGATTTCGATGAGCCGATCACGAAATCACCCGTCAAATAGAATTGTCGGGCCCACAAAATGGTGTTTCGTCAACGTTCTCAGAATCAAACCAAACTTGGGCCACAGGACCAGTGTAAAGCTATGAATCCGATGGTGCAAGTTTTGTTGCGAAATAACATGTACACACAAAATTATGACGAGTGTCAAAATAGGACGATACGAGATTTTTCGACGGATACGCGTTGATTCCAGTGTGCACGCACATCCAAATCAAATTCCGTGAAATCTCACACATCCATGTTGATGATACGTACCTTTTGGTGCAATTCACACATGACAAAGTTGCCTCGTTTAGCGGGTTGTACCCCATTTCAGGAAAATTTAGGTTTAGAAAACCAAGTTTTTGGTCAATTTCAACCACGAATAAAATACAGCATACAACGAATTAAAATAAACTAATTAAAGAGATTAAATCTCGGTTATGTTGTCTAAATTACTGTTTAAGTAAAATTAAAAATATTAACTAGGTTGGAAGAAAAATAGCTATGAACATGGTTGTTTGGGACAGTTTCTGAACTACCAAATTGGGTTATTTTTTCCTGTTTTGTATCACAAATTACGACCGACACAGGACACGATACACCGAACTAATTATACAGAGTTCAAGAGGGTCATGTGGTCTTCATATAGGATTCTACAGGTTGATATTTGGATTATTGTGCAGGTAGATACAAGGGTGGGAAGTAGAGTACCTCACGTTACTGCTGCTGCTCGAATTGGGCGGTCTGTCTTCGCGGTGGTGGTACGCGGTGGTCCAGCGGCTAACGGGGGCGGCGATGGTCGGGAATGAGAGAGGAGATATTGGTGGTAAGGGTCGGCTAGGTTGGGGGGTTTTATAGGGTGTTGGGGTGGGCGTTACAAGAAGCTGAAGTGAGGGGGTTTGGCCATTGTTGGGAGGGGAAGGGATCGATCGCACGGGGGTTTAGGAATATCTACTGTAGCAGTGGGAGGGGATGGGTTTGCGGGTACGGGTTCTGGTCTGGGTATGGGACAGATCCGATTGGTTTAGTATGTGTTGGGTTGGTTTGGGTTGGTTTTTATATATATGGTCAATAAAAATAGTTTTAGACCCCAATAAATTTCAGAAAAATTACACAATACTTTATTATTAATTATACATCCAAAAATATAATTTTTGTACTATTTTAATATTTAATTTAATATACACAAATATAAATCCATGAAAGAACATTTATTATAATTAACTAAAAAAAATTATAATAGTAATTAATAAAAAAATTAAATTAAATTTTAAAAATTAGGGTGTTTACATTAGATCTACAATCACTCCGGTAGTGGCCTTGCTTACCACAGTTAAAACAAGTCACTTCTGACTTGGGCTTTGACTTTGGCTTTGGCTTGAACGAAGCCGACTTCACCTTCAGATGGGTAAAGTCCTTTTTCTTGTTGTGAGAAGCCTTATGCTTCCCCCTAGAATCACTAATATGTACCAAGTTGGCCTTTGCCAACTACTTGGACAGGGAGTCCAACTTTAGTTTTCCCCTCGCTTTATCTTCTGTGTGAATCCAATAAAGAAGATCTTCGATATGGATCTTCATCTTCATATGGTACATGTTAGTCTTGAAGTTGATCTAGTATGGAGGAAGCTTGGTGACTATAGCCCCTACCATGAACTTATTTTTCTTCTTCATGCCTTCTTTCTCTAGTTTCTGCTACATCTTCAGAAGTTCTTTGACTTGTGGTAGCATTACCTTCTCGTCTTCAAATTGCATAGTGAAGAATTTCTCTATGAGATAGATTTTTGATATTTTCTCTCAAGAGATTCCCAGACATCTCTTGCCTTCCCTTTCTTGTTATAGGACTCTACCATTGAGTCGTCCATTGCATTAAGGATCAACAACCTGCAGAGGTCATTGTCCTCCTTCCACTTGGAGTGCGCATCCTACGCCATACCTACTTCGATCTCTCCTCCATCTTTAGGGATGGTAGCTTCAGGATCAACCAACACATAAGCAACTTTGACAAAATAAAGATTCAGGAAGATCTTCCTCTTCCAAAAGTTGTAGTGTTCGCCATCAAACTTCTTAAACTTGTGACAGCTGGTATAGAGAAGGTTTGATCAGTTCTCCATCTAACTCGGATCTTGCTTTGAGATTTTTATTCCCGAGGTTTAACCAAAGATGGAATAATGTGTGGTCTAGATCAAAGGTTCACACAAAAGTTTCCACTCTGACTATTCCCGATTTCCACGAAAAACTATATAATGATTCCGATTACAACTTGCTCTCAAGATTACAAAGAAATCAAAAAAAATAAACTTCACGTTCTTTCTTACACTCGCAGTTGCAGACGGACATGACAAAACTAGCATAAGAGAAGAAAAAAATATGCTTACTGGGGTGATGAAGATCATCGTTGCTCAAAGAAAGATTCGTCCCCACACGATCTGCTTCAAGGAACCAGCAAGTTCATGTAGAACTTCTGGAACGCTCGTTGTCACCTCTTTTTTGGACTCGCACGAACTTCCTGGACTCCAATGGCGACGGCAGCACAACTCTCTTCGTCTCTGATTTTTGAAGTAAGTTCTCAAAGAGGCACGAAAAGAGTATTTATAGAGAGAGGGTGGAAACCCTAGCCGCCCACTAGTTACAAAAAGATAGGAATAAATCAATTACAAATTTCTAAAAGATAGGCACGAATTAATTCAAATCCCACAAAAAATGGATCTGAATAACAGTCCATATATTTCCCTAACCATTCAAATATTTCTGAAAGCAGCGACCACGTAAGCAACCTCATATGCGACCACTCACGCAGTAGTAGTCCATACGGCAGTGCATACAGTCACATGCGGCCATGCATGCGGCTCGCTCATATCCGAGCACATGAGCGCATCAAATGCGCACAAGCGTCATGCGACGATGATGATGTTCTAAGTGCAAAGTGCGCCAACAAAGCGCCACTTTGCGCCCTTAAGCCTGAGTCTGATTTTGAGTCGCTAAGCCCCTTTGGGGCTTAGCTCCTATGGAAATAATTCTTAGAGCATGAAAAAAAGCATAAATGCTTTCATGAGGAGTTAATCATTTTTTCTCCTAGGAAAATACCCCCACATGGAACCCATGTGCCCCACCTCACCCCATGTACATACTTTAACTCATACAAAGTATTATATTGAGATACCCACTTGGTGTTGTAGCCAACGTGAGACTATCTTTAATAGTCCAAAGGAAACAACAACAACAAAAATAGTGTATAACTAGTCCAAATTATGGTATTAATAGAATTATTTATAACTTCGATTTCTGGAAAAACCTTATATATATATATATATATATAAAGTTAAATATAGGTATGTTTTGGATTCCTTAAAATTTTCTTTGTGTATTAAGATCTATGTAATCATACCTTAGAATTCAGTTTACATATTATAATACAAATATAGCTAAATCTCAACCTGGTTAGTATTGAAATAGGGTATAACTAGTCCAAATTATGGTATTAATAGAATTATTCATAACTCTGATTTCTGGAGTAACATTAAGGCTTGGATTATTGACATAGTTCATCTATTATTTTCAAACCTTTATAGTTATATGATTAATTCCAATTTAATTAGTATTCTTAGCATACAAGTCTTAAGGAAATTGCTAGAGACACATTTAAGTATCAACCTAAGGTTGACTTGAGTCCAATTTGAATTGGTTTGGAAAAAAAAGTTTATGACTTCAAATACGGTATTATTTCTAACTAGAAATCTAGATTTACCTATAATAAAGGACTCTAGAATTTTGAAAGTATCAAGGAACTCAGCTTGTCCATTTTCCTAGTGATTTGTTAAATCAATTTATAAAAATGGAACATCTGAAGTTGTATCTTTAGTAATGAATATTTTATAAATCATTTCGAAGTTGTGAATTTGGTTAATACGTAGATTTGAACTTGATTGTGTTTGTTTATTTAGAAATTAAATTTTGTTATAAATTTCTATGTTTCTAATCTTTGGATTGCTTTTGATATAATATAGCAAGTATAGCTAGAAAGTTGCATAACTATGTTATAGTAGCCAAACTGCCAAGGTAAGAAGAAATTCTTTTTAAATCTATATTTTGTCAATATATACTACTTGTGTGCGTTCCGATGTTGAGATGTTCCACCGAAGGGGTCGACAAGCCCTGAAATTCTATGGAGGGTTGCTCCGGGTCTAAAATAGATAAATTGTTAAAATTTTGGAACTCGAAAATATAAAGTAGACTCTGCCAAAAAATTTAAAAATTTTGAGAGTTAACCAAACTTTCGATATCCAAAAATTATCGCTTATATTAAACCCTAAATTCCAGGATGTTATACACTAGATAATGATGGACTCACGATAATCCTTAAATAAATTTATTAGGGGACGACTAGTAAGAGTTCCACATCGGTCAATTTGCTCTCCAGAATGTTCTTTTAGAGGGAAGGGGGGTCCTGGGGGGAAACCATCCCCTCCAGGTAAGCCAGCAACAGGAGCGACTTTAGGAGCGGATGTACGAGCGAATCACGGAGGCTTACCCCGTGAGACCATAAAGTTATATTAAAGAATGAGCTAGAAGCTCAGTTTTTTAAGCTGATATAACAAAGTACATAAACTAGGGTATAAATCGATTAGAGATCGATTTATGACCATCAGAGATGGATTTATCGATCGACAATAAAGCATGTGTGTGTCATAACACACGCATGCGTGTTCTATTATCACGCCCAGGGGCGCATACACGGCTAGCCAAGGCAAGAAAGATGGATATTGCTTCCAGGTTAGCTTTATACTAAACCATCGGATAGCCTTATATATACAAAGAGAATTTCCATGTTGATTGAGCGGATTTGCTCGGAACAAGGTTTGAGGGAAGAAGGAGAGGCAAAAACCTCATTATAATCGGTTACAAGTTTATCTTTAAGCTTCTCCAAGGCCCTAGATCTGTGGTTTACCCTCTGAACTCCTTCAATTCGAGCAAGTAGGACACGGACACAAGTCACGCAATCGAAACCCAAAAATTAATTTTTAATATTTCTACTATGTGTCAATTGGAAGAGGTTATTTTTGAAACGCAATATTCCCATATCCGTGATCATTCCAAGATTGGAATAAAGTATATATTTAAAATCCAAAAATTAGTGCATCCTTGATTTCTGGGATTGTGAACAAGAGGTAAACTTCTATGTTGAGAATTATGGGATTAGATATAGAGCAAAATAAAGTAAGATAATAAAATAGGAATTGCTTGTAGTCTAGGTTAGAGCATGGGACACGGGAGAACAACTCGAATACCTCATACGAAATCCTTGCAACATAATAACAACAAAAGCTGATCAGTAGTTAAGCACTTTCACAAGGCCTTGTGAAGTAAGTGTGTGAGGCTTAGCTCACTTACCTGAACTTGATTTTGGACGTACCTATTTTGATTAAAAATATCGATTAGGTGAGTTAATGGTATACTTTATTTTACTCACTGCATGTGAGAGGGCCAGACTCTAACCACCGTGCCACCCTGCCACAATCAGATCCCTGGCCATGGGATTATTGTCAGAAAATTAGAATGTGTGGATATTCAAGGGGAAGATAAAGTTTCATGCAAGATGCTTCCTTTATACAACGCATACGAGATTGAGGAATGATCATCGAGTAGCCTTAAGAATACAGTAATAGCATTTTGTAGCTGGAAAGTTTATGTAAATTAAAGGTTTTGGGGGTTCTTACTAGTGTGATGTACTTTTGGAAAAATCATGTTTAATATTTATGTTTGTAAAAATGAAGGTGTGTTTTACTTGTATTTCCATCCTAGAATATTACAGGCAATAATTGCTAATATGGGTATTGGTGTATCTGTATGGAGTATAGCCTAGAGATGTTAGTTACGCACTCAGTCTAATGTAATCTGGAAGCGGGACATGACACCTCATAAAGTAATTTTTTTAGTAGACCCAAATATTATGTCATCTACATAAATTTGCACTAAGAGAAGAGTGTCATCAAGTGCCTTAATAAACAATGCCGTGTCAACCTTCCCTTTTGAAAATCCTTTTTCAAGTATAAAGGAACTGAGGCGCTCATACCAAGAATGTGGAGCTTGTTTGAGTCCATACAAAGCCTTATACAATTTGAAAACATGATTAAAAAATTTAAAATCTTCAAAATCAGGGAGTTGTTCAACAAAAACTTCTTCTTTTATAAAATTATTTTAAAAAATACTTTTTACATCCATTTGAAAAATTTTAAAATTATAAAAACTATCAAAGGCATAAAGCATGTGAATGGTCTCAAGTCTCGTAATAGGAGCACATATTTCGTCATAGTCAATGCATTCTTTTTGGTTAAAGAATTGAGCGATGAGACGTGCTTTATTACGTATGACTTGTCCATCCTTACTGAGTTTATTTTTGAATACCCATTTGGTAACAATAATTGAATAATCATTGGGTCTAAGAACAAGTTTCCAAACTTGATTTCTTTCAAATTGGTTTAATTACTCTTACATAGCATAAATCTAAAATTCATTAGTGAAAACTTCTTTAACATTTCTAGTGAAATTAAAGCTATATTTGCAATAATATTTCTATTTGAAGAATAAGTACTTACTCCCTTTGATACATCATCTATGATTAACTCCTCTGGATGATCGGGTATGAAACGCAGCTTCCTAGGAAGACTTTCCAGATAACTTGTACCGGTTGTTGCTTCTTCAAGAGCTATTTTCTTGTTTGGTGTAGTTATGACATCTTCATCATCACTATCACTTGATAATTGATAGTTTATCTCATCAAAAGTAATATTTATTGATTCTTCAACAATTAAAGAATGCTTATTGAAAACTCAAAAACCCTTGCTCTCTCGGATGCATAACCAAGAAAAATTCCTTCATCAGCTTTTGCATCAAACATACCAAGTTATCCTTGGTGTTCAAACTAAAACATCTGCAACCAAAAACTTTGAAATAACCAATAGAAGTAACTCTACCAAACTAAAGTTCATAGGGAGTCTTCTTCGATATAGGTCGAATAAGAACCCTATTTAAAACATGACATATTGTATTGACAGCCTCTACCCAAAAATATTTTAGAAGTTTAATTATTTAACATAACTCTAGTCATATCGCCAAGAGTTTTATTCTTCTGCTCCATAATACTATTTTGTTGAGGGGTTTAGGGACAAGAAAATTTATGTGAAAATT
The DNA here is from genome assembly GCA_036927795.1 of Iris macrosiphon. Taxonomy (NCBI): domain Eukaryota; kingdom Viridiplantae; phylum Streptophyta; class Magnoliopsida; order Asparagales; family Iridaceae; genus Iris; species Iris macrosiphon. Next base: position 82,801,614 of record JAYESA010000003.1, read on the forward strand.
TATTTAAATCAGAAAAAATTTTAAAATCAGCATTTTCGAATTCGCCTCCATGATCACTTCAGATACGAGTAATCATAAAACCATTTTTGTTTTATACTTTTTTGCAAAATATAATAAATTTAGAAAATGCTTCACATTTGTTTGCAAGAAAGAAAATCCGAGTAAAACGTGAAAAATCATCAAGTGGTCCGCATATAACTTACCGCCAAGACTGACGACTCTACTAGGTCCAAATAAATCAATATGTAAAAGGTCTAGAGGTACTTACAACGTTGATGGATTTTAAAGTGGATTTGGTTTGTTTATTCTTTTCACAATCAGCACAAACCATATCATTTTTAAATGATATTTTCGGCAAACCTCTCACCAAATTCTATAATGACAGTCTTACAATAGTATTAATGTTTGCGTGTCCTAATCGCATATGTCATAGCCAACTCTCATCTTTGTTAGCATAAAAGCACCTACCTGCATTGTTAGTATCATTTGATAGATAAAATAGCGTAGATGTTATCTTCTCTAACACCTTCATAAATAATCTTACCATTCGATCTATTATATATAGAATATTTGTTATTCACAAAATTAATGCCATAACCATTATCAGCCAGGTGACTAATGCTTAGTAGGTTATGCGTTAATTTTGTTACTAAATTGACATTCTTTATTACAGGATAGGAAGATATACAAATATCACCATTACCTATGTATAACCTTTTAAGTTATTATCGAAGGAGACATATCCTTCTTTCTTCATTGATAGCATCACAAAAAAGGTAGCATCACCAGTCATATGTCGTGAGCAACCGCTATCGAGGATCTACTTACTTCTAGCATGTGAAGGTCGGTCCACCTACAATACAAGTTGAAGATGTAATCTTTGGTACCTATTTCTTTGAGGGTCCTTCACTACTAGTCTTTGAAACCTACATATATGTTCATATCAACCTATTTTCTAATCTTACATTGATAAGAAATATGTCCTTTTAGTCTACAATAATGACAAGTAGCATAAACATTAGTACTATGTGTAGCAGAATAAACATGAGTACATGATGTGGTACAATATGTCTTTCGTGGATATTTGTAATAAAAAAATATAATTGTATGAAACCTTATCTTTGCTTGCTGCTTTTGCAAATGGTCTGTGATGGGTGACTTTGTGCTGATCATGTGACTTGTGTTAGATTGAGTCATAGACTGCATTACCTATTTTTCCTATCTAATCTCTAACTTTTTAGAGCAAGCATATAGATCATTGTATTTAGCAGCGAGTGCATCTATCCTTTGTGCAGCAATGTTATATTTCATTTTCTCTAACTCATGGTCTTTATTAAGTTTTGTATATTCATTTTAATACATTCTAGAGCATCATGTAAACTTAATTTTAATGGAAAATTTTCATCCATGTCACTAGAAGAGGGTGTCTCTCTAATTTTATTTAATAGATAAGAGAGACTTTCATTTTCAAGCTTATGTAATTGAATCTCTTTTTGATCATGCTTGTATTTCTCTATAAGCTTCTTGCTATCTTCAAAAAGATCATTAGAAGTATCAGAAAGTTTATTATAAGAGAAATCTTCATAAAGAGGATTTGTTGTTACCTCATTTGTTAATGCCATTAGGCATAGATTTGCAGCATTACGAGGACTTTCTTCTTCTTCAGAGTCTCTTGTTTCTCTCTCATGCCATATGCTTATGTTTGCGTATTTGCGAGACGAATATCCTTATTTGCTTGTATATTCATAATGATTCCCCTTTTTGTAGTAGGATAATCCTTCTTTATGTGGCATATCCTTTTTGCAGTTGTGGCACATGTAACACACCGTTCCGCTCAAGCGGACTGCCGTCTCAAACGGCAATAGTGCAACTGTCCCGACCTGCTTTGCCTCAAACGAGAAGCAAAGGATATCCAGACTTGTCCCTACAGGAATCCCGGCTTAGGCTTTCAGAGGCTCGCTTGACGTATCGCTCTACCGAGGCGAATCATCGCTAAGGTGGGTGGCTACGGTGAACTTGTCTTTGCTTAGCCAGCACACATAAAATCTGGAATATTCATGCTAGTCGCTCGGTGAATCACCCCCTGCATGCTAATAAATCCAACGTACCTAGCTAAGGGAATAATCTCAACATGTATTGCTTGATAGAACATGGAAATGAAATACTGATTATATTAAGACCCTCGCATGCTAAGTTCCTTAACGGTTTCATCTCTCGGCTTACCTTCGGGTCCGAGCAATCGTGTTTACTTGTGTCCCTTAGAAACGCGTGCTTGTCTGCTTATAAATGTCTAACGTTATTATATTGTGCAATGTTTAAGCAATCCTGAACGCATGAATGGAATGTAGATGCAATATAAATGAATCATGCTACTGCTTGTCTTGTACTCACGTAGCCTCCGGGCGATAATCACGTAGCCTACGGGCGATATTCACGTAGCCTCCGGGCGATAGCCACGTAGCCTACGAGCGCACGTAGACTACGGGCGATAATCACGTAGCCTTCGAGCGAATGAATGTTATTGTTCGATCACGGACAACTTGTACACAAGGTATAGTTCCTGCGGGCGACTGCTGGGGCACTGGCACCGTTCCGGCTCCGGACGGAACTAACGTTTAGTCTCATGTACTAGGACAGGGTGGTATACGGTGCCTCACGTTCTTGCACGTAGCAAACCATCTTCGTCACAGACTAGTGTCCATTATGGCATACGCCAGTTATCACCTTGTACTTAACTTGTTGCATGCTTGCTTGTAAACGAAAGATAAACAATTCATCCTCGCTTAGCGGCTATCCGCGGGCGAGATACTGTATCGCATGAAACAAATAAACTGAACACCTGAACGATCTTGAAATAAGTACTCGTGTTTGCATATGATATGCCTCCTGAATGTTTATACATGCCCCTGCTTAAATTAACAATGTTTGCCTTGGACAGGGAAAGATAAATGGTAAGTTGGTAAGTCTCGCCGTGTTCCCTCAAACATCGCACGGCGCACTGCCCGACATGTTAGGCTATTCAATGTTTGCATGAAACTGATCCTAAGGCAACTAGAAAGACAACTTAATAGTTGTGCACGGAACCTGTATTACGTGTTTGGATTTGTCGAGCGGGAGAGTAGCTTCCCCACCAGTGCATTCAATGTACTGATAATCCATCAGTTTGTATGTAGGGTGCGGGAGAACCTCGTTCGGTGCGGATGCCTCCAACGTGCGTGCTAAGGCCAGGAGTTCCCTCTGAAGCCTTGCAACGGTGCGTCCGGGACTGAAGCACATATACAAGACATAATATTGGTGCGTCGCCTGACCATCGCCTGTACAATCATTCCACAGTTGTAGCCACTTGGCACACTTTATGTTTCAGAAAGAGAGGCTTGAGCGACTTGTAATCTTGGCTATACGCCGCCTGTAACACATGTTCATATCAATAAATGAGTTGCTTTACTTCAAACTTATGTTTCAATGCTTCCGCTATATTGTCGACTCAGTGAACCTGTTATCGATCGCCTATGCGTTCATGACTCTGCTGCATTCGGACAATCTGTGCGACTCTGTGGCTTAGAACTTTTGCCGCCAGCCAATGAACCATGGCCTTGCACGGGCGTGGATCACGCTCGTGCGGCATCACGCCCGGATGGGTCAAAGCGATCGTTCTGCGGGAGCGCTAGCGAGGGTGATTCCCGCCTAGCGGGAACGGCCGAAATAGCCTGCGGGAGATCGGGGCATGACAGCACATAGGTTCTTCATCTTTATAGTCCTTATTCTTTCGGTTTGATTTCTCAAAATTCAAGAATCTTTTGAAGTTCCTAGAAATTAGGGCCAACTCCTCTTCGTCTGAATCATCGTCTTCAGTTTCATCTTCAGAGACCTTCTTATGATGTTTTTTGAATGTAATAGTTTTCTCCTTGGGCATTGATTCTTCTTGCTCCTTGAGATCCATTTCATGTGTCATTAACTTATCCATGAGTGTCTCAAGAGTCATGATGTTGAGATCGTTTCCTTCTATGCTCGTCGTTGCTTGAGGATTCCAGTTCTTGGTAAGTCCTCGAAGCACTTTGCAAATATTTTCATGATTTGTATATTTCTTGCCAAGAGACGAAAAAGGATTAATAATATTAAGAAAATGTGTGAACATTTGTGTAATGGTCTCATTATGCTTTATTTTGAAGGCTTCATATTCTTGTGACAACCTACTAATTTTGGATTCCTTCACTTGTAAAGTTCCTTCATGAGCTACCTCAAGAAGTTTCCAAACATCATGAGAAGATGTACATGTAGATACTCTGTGAAATTTAGTTCGGTCTAGAGCACAAAATAATGCATTTATAGTTTTAGCATCAAAGACTAGATTATTTCTTCTCAAGTTTCGTGTATTTTTCATGTGGTTTTTCAATAAGAGTGCCTTCTACAATAATTTTTGTAGGCTTTTTGTTGCCATCAATAACAATAGAACATAAATTAAAATCCAGTGGCCTAAGATAGAAACTCATGCGTGTTTTCTAATACATGTAGTTGGTACCATTAAATAGAGGTGGCCTATTTATGGATTGGCCTTCACCATTGTTGTTGTAGATGGATTTGATAGTTTCCATAGATCTACTCAAGAATGTTAATCTTGTTCAAGTTCCCTTGCTCTAATACCAATTGTAGGCAACCCTAGAGGGGGGAGAATAGGGTGAAGCAATAAAAATAATAAAACCAATATTAATTACCAACTAAAGAACTTAGCAAGCAATTGTAAGAAAATATTCATAGTATAAGAAGTCAGAAACGCAAATACTTCGATGTATATTGGTATCCTTCATGGAAGGCAATCCAATTCTGAAAACTCTTGTCCAGTATTAATCCACTATTTGAACAAATAACATACACCACAACCATTGATCCAAAGTTCTCGTCGACTTCTTACGACTACATGCTTTGATCCGACGGATACGCCGACTACAACAACAAAATAGAAGACAAACTTGGAGATCCAAGATTTTATAACTCTTTGTAGACTTCTAACCAAGATCGCACTTGGCACTTAGAAGGCTTTGGGAGTTGTTCTTGGGAGTAGGAAGGTTTAGTGCTCAGAATTTTATAGGTTTGCAAGTGAATGAGTTGGTAAAAATTGAGTGAAACACATAATTATCTATAGGCTATGGTTTTGGCTGCTGGGGAGCGAGTTCATGCAGAGTTTGATATCCATAACGTTCAAAAATTTAAATGTTGGCAATCTGTTCTCTGGAAAGAAAGAGCCAAATACTGATAAGTTGAAAACTGGGTCTTTATAGGGGTACAACTCGGGAGGGCTAAACCCAAGCCCGATTGGATAAACTCGTTAATGGGTTGGGATATAGTTGAAGATACTCGGATTCGGGTTAAAATATTTGAACCCAATTAAAAATTGGGTTGGGCTCGAGTTCATGTGTCGGGTTACCCAAAGAACCCAAAACCCAACAAATACACACACATATTATATATATATATATATATATATATATATATATATATATATATATATATATATATATATATATATATATATATAGTTTCATACTTCTTAAATAAAAAAAGTTTAAATCCTAAATTTTCCACCCAAACTCTTCAACTCCTTATCCTATATCTTATTTCAGTTTGTATTTTGTAATAATTGAATCTTGATTGCTATTTGATTATGTGTTTAATATTATTCTTGTTTAAAATTGTTTTAAGTATCTTATTAGCGCCCGATAAACCCGATGGACCCGACCCAACCCGATCCTTCGGGTTTGGTCTTGGGCTATACATGTTGAACCCGAGGTCAGCTCAGACTTAGGCTCAGGCTAGGCTTATGATTCATCGGGTTGGTCTCGAGTTGAGCTCAAGCCTGACCAACCCACCCGAGTTGCACCCCTAGGTCCGTAGGCACCGATTTCGGCCAGTGTTCGGCTAGGGGCAGAACTCGATCGACCCTAGTTCGGTCTATATAGGCCAATTTGGTTTTGGGTGAGTTATATGGTTTTTGGCAAACATGTTTTTGGTTTTGAAACGTGGGTTTGGGTCTAGTTGAACTGGACTATATTTGTATGTGTTTTGATATTTCTAATTGCCAATGCGACTCGATGTACATGAGTCCTAAAAATAAAGATCAAAAATACATATATAAAAATAAAAGACTAGACGACCAAACTTTCATCCTTTGTCATGTGAGCATGTACCAGTGTTGTCTTCATGTGATGGTCTTCAGTTTGTGTTGTATCGAGTCATATCAGACCATGGTTTAGTCGAGTACCAAAATCGAGTTGATCGTTGCTAATTTGGGCAAACACAAGCAACTAGAACTTGCAACTCGCCATCGACCGTACCACTGTTCTTTGTCTTGAGTTACTTATCTTCTTCTGTATTCACAGTCTCGTATCATTTTTCTAGCAAATCATTCGAATTACGTGAGTGATCAGAGTTTTTATTCATTTTTGTGTGTGTCTTAATCTTAAAAACTACCCCCTCTTTATGTCATATGTCCATACCACTGTAGGTTACAAATCCTCTTTCCATCCCAAATTCCCTTGACCAAATTTTTAATTTTGCATAATGACTTAATTTCTCATACGAATTCCTAATTTGTCCCTATCTTCCATAATCCAATCCTATGTAAATAATTCTTGAACTTACAATAATTTCTCCTCATCGTGGAATATAAATCTTCTTTTACGTTTTTCTCATAACTTTTGTTATGTAATCATCCATTCCACACTATGACCGAATCCCTCAGTACTACCTTGCCCCAGTTGACATTCGATCAAGTCATTCTTTCTGACTCATTGAAGATAAAATCTATAAGTAATAAGAGTAGTGTTGGATTGATGGTCACAATAACATTTTTTTTCCTGAGAATTATTAACCCAATAGCTCCATAACAAACCTAGGCCTTTTGTGAGTTCTTGACTAGGGTCAGTGGTACCTAAATTTACTTTATTTTTCTTGGAAATAGAATTTTTCCAGAAACCTTGTAAGTAGAACCATGCCAATGCGACTCGACGTACATGAGTCCTAAAAATAAAGATCAAAAATACATATATAAAAATAAAAGACTAGACGACCAAACTTTCATCCTTTGTCATGTGAGCATGTACCAGTGTTGTCTTCATGTGATGGTCTTCAGTTTGTGTTGTATCAAGTCATATCAGACCATGGTTTAGTCAAGTACCAAAATCGAGTTGATCGTTGCTAATTTGGGCTAACACAAGCAACTAGAACTTGCAACTCGCCATCGACCGTACCACTGTTCTTTGTCTTGAGTTACTTATCTTCTTCTGTATTCACAGTCTCGTATCATTTTTTTAGAAAATCATTCGAATTACGTGAGTGATCAGAGTTTTTATTCATTTTTGTGTGTGTCTTAATCTCAAAAACTACCCCCTCTTTATGTCATATGTCCATACCACTGTAGGTTATAAATCCTCTTTCCATCCCAAATTCCCTTGACCAAATTTTTAATTTTGCAAAATGACTTAATTTCTCATACGAATTCCTAATTTGTCCGTATCTTCCAGAATCCAATCCTATGTAAATAATTCTTGAACTTACAATAATTCCTCCTCATCGTGGGATATAAATCTTCTTTTACGTGATTCTCATAACTTTTGTTATGTAATCATCCATTCCACACTATGACCGAATCCCTCAGTACTACCTTGCCCCAGTTGACATTCGATCAAGTCATTCTTTCTGACTCATTGAAGATAAAATCTATAAGTAATAAGAGTAGTGTTGGATTGATGGTCACAATAACATTTTTTCCTCAGAATTATTAACCCAATAGCTCCATAACAAACCTAGGCCTTTTGTGAGTTCTTGACTAGGGTCAGTGGTACCTAAATTTACTGTATTTTTCTTGGAAATAGAATTTTTCTAGAAACCTTGTAAGTAGAACCATGACAACACTTTTCACTGCTAACTAAATTCTTATTAGTTGGGTAGCATGTTGAACTAAGTGTACCCTTGCTCTTAGGATGTGATGTCAAACTAGGAACATGTCTGTAACTACTTCCCCATCGTTCCAAGAATCAAGATACGAATTGACGTACTTGATATTCATCTTCTGCATTTAGTTTCTTTGTTCATTCATATCGTGTTACAGTTTAATTTCGAGGACAAAAATTTTATTAGTTTGGTAGGATGTGATCCTCCTCATTCTTATTTCATATTACCCTATAATTTTAGTTAACCTAGATAAATACTCTAGTATATATATACTTTAAGAGTGATTAATTTTTCTAACAATTCCTAATAATTTATTGTTTACCCAGTGTCCTAATTAAATTCCCTTAAATCTTTTTTCTCACTTCCTTAATTCCTAACAAAAATGATCCAAAGTCATTTACTTGAACCTAACAACTCAACAATCCACATGAGTTTTCCTTATCAAAATATCTTGCATCCCATTTAATTTCCCACTAACAAAATTTCTATTAAAACTACCCACAGACCCGCACTCCAGGGGGATCTTCTTCTTGATTTTTTTGCAGGAGAATAGGCAAAAACCTATTCTCGAGCCTAACCTCATTCCACTCTTTAATGTTTCCCTCTTCCTTTCCTACAAATTCTTCCTTCTCCCACATACCACCTCCCATCATTCTCCTTTATTACACACACCCAAGCAACCACCTAGAACCTGATGACGTTAAGACCCATCGACGACCGTTGACAACATCATTTTCGTGCACGAGCACTACCAATAGCTGCGTTGAGTCGCCCCCGACCCAGGCGCGCATACGTAGACATGCCTTGGCCATTGTACGATGTTGTGGACCACCCTAATAGTTCTGCACATAACAGAGGCGTAGACTCAGAACCGCCCTGTTGAGCTACTTTCAAGTACTACATTCTTCCTCTTCGAAAAAATAAACCTCGATCCAACTTCTCAGATGCACACCCTATTTAACCCCCTTGGTTTCGATATCATTCATAGAAATAATTTTTAGTTAAAACCTAGTTAAATTACACATCCAAAATCATGTAAAAACATAACTACATTGAGAATTAATTCAGAATTCTGTGGTTTTTTATCAAGTTCAAATAAGCATAACTTACCGTTCATTCGACAAAATCTAGAAAAAAATTGCACAGATAAAATCTTGTTTAACTTAACTTTGATCCTACCAATTTTTAGAACTTAATTCAACTTGTAAATAGATCAAAACTAGGGCTAAACTAGCCCGTTGAAACAGTTTTCTTTATTAAAATAGTCCTGAACGAGGTCCATCCTGAAAACTAGACAACCCTAGCTTAAAGAATTTGCACCAAAAGATGTGTGTGGTATTCCTCGACGTGTGGGCTTTGATGTAATTCAAATTAGTTGTGTATGCACGACGAATTTGACCAGTATCCGTTGAAAATTACCGAATCGAATTTTTTCAAGAAATTGTAATTACTTTATGTATGCTTGTTGTGTTATGAAGAACCTTGTGTTGTGGACTCGCAGCATTTGACATATCTTGTGAGCCAAGTTTCATCCAATTCTTAGACATTTGACCGGAACATCTTATTGTGGGCTCCACGATCCGAATCGATATGCATTTTTATGATCGGGTCATCAAAATTCAAATCTGGATGTACCATTGAGTTTGTATGATCATTTAGACTTTATTTAACATATAATTTTTTGAATTTAGAGACCTTTAGCTCTGACAGGTTTTTTGGTGCAAAGTGGACTACCGATGGAGCCCATTTTGACCTGAAACTGTCATTTTTGTCCCTACATCCAAATTGTACTTATGCGTAAGATTTTATGACTATCTCAGTTATTCTGGACATTTTGTTGATGTTTATTTCAGCATCCAGATTTATTTGTTCCATTCTCAGTTTTTGTGCTATTCATGACTTGACGGGTTCACTGCCAAAATATTATCACAACTCCTTCCAACTCCAGGCAAGTATACCTTGCTATTATTATTGTTTATATATACTTATTTTATTATGTCACATATTTACTTCTTATTTTCTTTAGTACTATGATATAAACTGTGCGTCCAAGCTAGACTTGAGTGCGAACTACGGAGTTCATCGTCATGCATGCTTACTAGCTATTTTATGCATATTGACTTAGTTTTAGTGGACTGCCTTTTTATTGTGGGATATTATTATATCTTCTTTGACTATGACACACACATGACATATATGAGACTCATGATAGGGGCACGAACATTGTATCTGATTGATCATCGATACATATGGAACATATGATAGTTAGAAATGTAACTCCTTTGAATTATTTCATTAGAGACTCAAGTAGTTACAAGATGGACATGTTGTGTATACGACTTGGTCAGTATGGAGATTAAGGGAGAGACAGTCACCAGGCATATGGGCTATTCAAATCGGTAAACCATAGGGTCTGATGGAACTATGGGTTGATGACCCATATTTGCAGATATCCTCTAACAATCGTCGATCATTCTGAAAGTTTACAGATGACTGTGATATATTATATGTGTACCACTAGTCTCGACCTACTTGAAGATCCTATTTCAGCCTACACATGCCCATGCGTTGAACGTTATCCTCTAAATATGCACGTATGAGGTTAGAACTCCCGGTTATATATATATATATATATATATATATATATATATATATATATATATATATCATTTTGTTTGTATCTTATTACGTCCCTCTGAGGACATGGTTTCCTTCCAAGTTTAATTGAGAGGTTCCATGGAGTTCATGATGGATTGATGAATATTTTTAGATTTAGGTATCTTTCATGTTTACGTATTTATTCACATTATGTGATTCTTCTAATTAAATGAGTTTTATAGACACATTTATTCTTTCGAGTCTATTCAGATATATATGCTAGTGGACTGCAAACCATGACACATATTGTTCATTTTTATTTTTTATTATTTATTCTTTATGTGGATTGAGATATAGTTTGACTTGCCATACTAGACATAATACCCTATTATAGACAACGTTTACATATTCGAGTTGGATTGAAGTCCACTTGATACGTAGTTGACCATTGTCATATAACCTGGTCCTACGTATTTTGGGACTGGGACGTGACACTTTGCTAGTATATTTATATGTATTTTTGGCCTTTTAGTATTTTTTTTGTATCCCGTGTTGATACTGTATCATGTTTAGAAGTCGAGCATGTACATTTCAATATTATACATGACATTATCTAGTACCACTCCATTCATGATAGTCCTATTACCTCTTGTTAGTCTTATCAATTAGGCTATCTATATAAAATGTACACAATTCTTGTTATACATGATGGCCACATCACGACATCTTTCTATTCGTGCTTTACATATTTATATCAATGTTTTAAAAATTGGACTGATGATTGAACCAAAAACCTTTAGTACAGGTCTAATTGGGGTTCAACCGAGGTTTCAAATAGGCCCTTTTACGAGAACCAAATAATTTTAGACCTGTAAGATATCCACATTTACTTCTTAGTTTAGTTTGGTTTGGTTTGGTTTGGTTTGGTTTGGTTTGGTTTGGTTTGGTTTACAACTATAAGGTCTCTCAAAACGAAACCAAGAACTAAATGGTCGAAATCTCAAGTAATAAACTTTTTTGACCTTTTTTATAAATAAAAAAAAGAATCAGTTGGTTCAATTGTGTACCAGTTTGGACGGTTCACCAGTTAAACCCCGGTTCTAAAAAAAATTGTCGGTTCTTAAAAAACCTAGTTCAAGTCAACCAGACCAATTTTTTGGCAAAATTCTGTCAGACCAGTCCGGTTCTGACAATACTGGTTTATATGGATTATCTGTTTTAGTCCTTGTTTGGTATTCTTTCTTTTATCATGACTGGATAACATTGACAACTTTGGTAACTCTACCTCGTTCGGTGATTCTTAATTGATATTGAGGTTCATGGTCTTTCCCACTTTTATATTTAAAGTCGAAAGTGTGTATATTTCATTTATAGGAATTTTGGTCTTTATATATCTTAGTTTTTGTTATCATCTTGCTAATAGGCCATACCATCTTAGTTATTATGGATGTTGTATGATATTATGGACATGATTGTTAGTGAGATATAGATAGCATACTACGTTGATACCACAGTGTAGAGCGGACTTACTCACACACTCGTATCTAAATAGTGGACGTTGGCCATGACACGATAGTAATAAAACAAGGAAGAGGGGACGAATGAACATGTCTGGTACCACTAGTGGAGCCAAAGGAAGCAAGCAATAGATGCATATATTAGGCACCAAAACTACTACCAAAAAAGAGGCTTACGTCATAAGTTGGCTATCCAATTAAGGAAGGGTCCAGCTTCATGATTCCTTATTCTAGTTCGAGAAAAGAGTAGGAAAAAAAGAAGTATGGCGACAAGGTAAGCAAAGAAGGGCTGTTGAGCAACTATAGACTTTGACAGGAAAGGTAAAAAGTGTGTAAGACCAAGTGGCAGTGAGGCAAAGTAGAATAGAATAAATAATTTTGGATGATTTAATGTTCCATCTACTCCACTTATTATTTTTATTTTTTATTTATAGTATGAAAATGCATTTATTTTCTCTGCATCAATATTGATCTATGATACTATCTGAGCGAAACAAACAGAGCAAAGATAGTGAAAGCATGACTATTAAAAATCTTATATAAAAGAAGGGAGAAGGCTAAGATCTCAAATTTGGAGAAAGAGGAGGTATCCAGTCAGAACAATAATCATTGTTGCTTTCTTTCTAAACTTATGAATTTGAATCTTTAGGAAGCAAAAGAGTACTGAGATGACTAGCCTCAACTGTCACTCCCCATTCCTGATATTTGTATCTTTGCTAGTATTTTTATATATTTTTTGGCTTTTTAGTATTTTTTATATCATGTGTTGTCTGTATCATGTTTTAAAGTTGGGCACGTTGTCACGACCTACACCCGGATGACCGGGCACGAGTATGTGGGTACGTCTAGTCTACGCTGCAGAGTCGACGGTAAAACGTTGTCTAGTCCTCAATGTGAATCATACTAATACAATTAGTTATATCATGTACTCAATCACAATATTCTAAAAGAATAATGAATAAGAAAGATAATCTAATCAACAATCTAAAAGAAATAAAACTAAGGCATGGTATTGAGATATATAAATACTAGCCTAGATCTTACTAGAGGTCACCTTTAGGTCCACAGTACAAAAGTAGTCTCGACCATAGCATGACTTTGAACCCAGGAACGTGGAGTACAACAATGCCTAAAAATATGTATCCAGTCATGATAGAAAGAGTACAACTCTAACAGCAGTTTCAATTACATGATAAAGACTATAAAACAGTAATAGTAAATGTAGTCCATGATAATAAAGTAAAATTGATATCATGGTAATGGCAACTAATAAACTATAAGTAGACAGGAACAAATATGTGGTCGAATTGGAAATTTATAGAATGTCTAATAAGATATGGCTAATCATACGTGAGGTGTATGATTAGCTATCACAATGTCTACACTACAACAATGTCTAAGGATGTGATTACATATCTAACTAGCACTTCTCTGCCCTTACTAGTACAATGGATCAAACCATGACACGTCACAACATATGAATCACAATGCAATGTCTAATATTAGTACGATGAGCAATGTCTAATATCAATACCATAAACAATGTATAAATACCAATATAATGAATAATGTCCAAATATGAAAGTAACATCTCATGACTAAGGATCTAGTATATACTAATTCGTGTACCATCGTATCAAGAATCAAGTATAACATCACTAAGTACATATATTATAGTAATTATCAAGTAAAGAAAACTATCAGAGAATGTACTTGCATGTGGTCCTAAGTAGCAAACTCAAATTAGTCTCCGAACTGGAGTCCAAGTGACCTACATATGAATTTTTATGTGAATGAGTGATTTGGAATCATAAACAAGCTTGACTAGCCCTAATTTAGGTTTCTAGGTCAATCAGGTAAAACTATGTCAATACCTAATTTTGGGTTCCCAAGTTCCTATTTGGTTGGCCAATGTAGTTATATTAGCTAATATTAGCTATTTCTAGGTTTTCTATGGCAATACCTATAGGTCTAGGTATTCTAGGTATCATATTCTATATATATAATTATCTCGACTCATATATACTAATAACTCATAATACCTTAGCTATTTACCTAATACCTTAACATGTATCCTAGTATCTCACCTATTACCTTGATCACTACCCAATACCTAGCTCATATCCTAGACACTTACCTATTACCTTGATACTATAATATTCTAACCCAATACCTTTGTACTAACTAGAATACTTTATCTCAACTTACCTTACTAAGCCTACTCATATAATACATGGGTATCATGGTACCACATAAGAATATCTCGTGATACCAAGGTACCCCAACTCATGGATAACCCAAGTATCACAAGAGACAACCATACTCCACTGCAACTATATATCCATCCTATACCCAAGTATCTCACATAAACACCACCCACCATGCCTACACTTGATACTTAATACTAACTCACTTGTATCACCTATATACTCTAGGTACTACCCCTCACACTAGCTCTTATGGTTAACACTCACACGCATTACCTCCTTACACTTGATACTTCACACACTAACACTCAAACACATCACTAAGCATCAACTCACCTCTACATACACTCACTTATGCACCTCACCTTATCTCACACCCAAACTTACAACTGATACCACACTCCAAGATACTCTCTCCCAACAACACCTACACTCTACTTCAAGCATTTACCCTCACTGGACACAAGATACTTTATCTTTGATACACACCCTACCCTCTAAAACATAACTTGACACCTACATATTCCCATGTACCATACTGGTACCAACATACCCAACCTTCATTCTGCTGATTCCTTATTACCTAGATGCATGTACTATTGGTTGCTGCCTGGAAGGCACTGCACTACACAAGTCTTCCTCCTCTCCACTTCTTGCTGGCCATATAGCAACTGTTGTTGTGCTCCTAGTGTGCTACAGTTGCTAGGCTTGATGCAAGCATGTTGCCATTGCACACGTATATTTCAATATTATACATGACAGTCTATTATCTAGTACCACCCCCATTCATGACAGTCCTATTACCTCTTGTTAGTCTTATCAATTAGGCTATCTATATAGACTGTACATAATTCTTGTTATACATGATGGTCACATCACGACACCTTTCTATTCATACTTCACATTTTTATATAAATTATTTGCTTTAGTCCTTATTTGGTATTCTTCCTTCTATCATGACTGGATAATATTGACAACTTAGGCAACTCTACCTGGTTTATTACTTCTTAATTGATATTGAGGTTCATGGCCTTTCCTACTTTTATATCTTAAGGTCGGAAGTGTGTATATTTCATTCATTTGATTTTCGATCTTTCTATATCTTAGTTTTTGTTATCACATTGCTAATAGGCCATACCGTCTTATTTATTATGGATGTTGTATGGACATACTTATTAATGAAATATAGATAGCATAGTACATTGATACCATGCACAAAATGGACATACTCACATACTCGTATCCCAAAAGTTGGAGTGGGTCGTGACACGATGGCAAGAAAACAAGGAAGAGAGGACGAAGGACCATGTCTGGTACCATAAGTGGAGCCAAACGAAGCAAGCATAAATGCATATATTAGGCACCAAAGCTACCAAAAAAAAAGAGGCTTTTATCTATACGTTGACTGTCTAATTAAGGAAGGTTCCATCTTCATGATTCCATGCTCTAGTTCGGGAAAATAGTGGGAAAAGAAAGAAACATGACGACAAGGTAAGCAAAAAAAAAAAAGGACTGTTAAATAATTATAGACTTTGACTAGTAAGATAAGAAATGTGAAAGATCGAGTGGCAGTGAGGCGAAGTAGAATACAATAAATAATGTGGGACAATTTAGTGTTCTATATACTCCGCTTATTTTTTATTCTTTATTTTTATTTATAGTATGGAAATGCATTTATTTCCTCTATATCAATACTGATCTATGCTGAGAGAAACAAGTGGAGCAAAGACAGTAAAAGCATAACTAATAAAAATCTTATATAAATCTATACTACTATATAATGAGAAAATTTTAGTTATTTCCAAATATAGCCTTGCATATATTTATCAACTAATATTGTTCACTAAATTAATGGATATGGTTATATAATGACAAAGATGTCTTTTAGTCTTCCTAGGCGACCTTAAAAAGATTAGAATAATTACAACATGTATTTTTTAGTCTTTCTAATAATAATTTAAGAAATATGTGCAACGTGCGTACATATATACTAGTAGATAGTAAGAAGGAAGAAGGCTAAGATCTCAAATATAGAGAAAGATGAGGCAGTCACCCAGAATAATAACCCTTGTTGCTTTCTTTCTAAACTTTTGACTTCAAATTTTTAGGAAGTAAAAGAGGACTGAGATGACTAGCCTCTATTGTCACTCCCCATTCCTGATATTTGTATTTTTTATATGTATTATGGCTGTTCATCATTTTTCTGTATTCCGTGTTGATACTGTATCATGTATAAAGTCGGGCACATGCATTGCACGTATTTTTTGTCTGTATTTTACCTTACTTTTGACAAATATTATGAAATAGTATAAAATATTTTGAAATAAATTTATTTTTTGGTTGATGAATATATATTGTAGTTGAAAGTGTATAATTATTAGCGAAAATTAATTATGTTAACAAGTCACGTTCATGTGTGTTGCATGTACCATAAAGAAAAAAACTATGATATTATTGAAAAATTAGATAGAAATTTAAATTTATTAAAATATTTTAAATATGATTTTATTATAGTTTAATTAGAATTTATAATAAATATTTTTTAAAACTTAAGATAAGTGTTTGGTTTGATAATACTATGTATTTAGTTTAAATATAATTTAAATATTGAGATTTTAGGATTTGCTATATGTTGAGGTAGTTAATTTTTTTTCTTAATTAAGTGAGAAGATAACATATGCGGTAGTTAAAAAGTGTTTTACTTTTTTTTTATATTATACACACACACGGCTTAGACAACTTATTTTTGAGCCATTTCTATGTCGCACTTTAACAGTAGAGATGGGGAGGTGTGTAATTTATATATTTTATTTCTAGTTAATTTAAACATACTAGTCATTTCATACACATACGTATTTTTTTAATATTATTGAAAACTAGATAGAAATTTAAATTATATTAAAATATTTTAAATATAATTTGAATATATTTTATTTAAAATTTATTCTTTGTAGAACTTTGGATATATGTTTAGATAATACCATGTAGTTAGTTTAAATATAATTTAAATTTTAAATATATTTTACTTTGGATTTTGATATATGTGTTTATAACATTTTCTACGTATGTTTATATAGTTATATTGATTTTAAGTTTTTTTAAGCAAGTGATATACATACGGTGGTAGTTAGTTATAAGATTTTTTAAAATATTAATTACATGAGGATATGCATATGGCATATACGGTGATCGTTAGTTATAAGAATTTTAATTTTTTTATTAATCAATTAGTCATTTCACATTCAATGTGCGTACGAAAAATATTTTGTTATTATTATTAAAAAATTAGATAAAAATTTAAATTATATTAAAATAGTTTAAATATGATTTGAATATATTTTAATCATTTTTTTAGAACTTTTATATATGTTTATAACATTTTCTAGATTTTAAGTTTTTGTCTGTAAAGGATATACATACGATGGTAGTTAGTTATATAATTTTAAAAAAAATTAATTACACAAGGATATACGTACGCCACATATGGTGGTAGTTAGTTATAAATATTTAAAATTATATTTATTAATTAATAGAGGATATACAAACGACTTAGACTATTCACTTTTTATCCGTTTGTAAACCATATTATAATAGTAGAGATTTTGATATATAAGGTTGAATAAGAACACTTTTGGAACATAAAAATTCCACTAACGAATCATATGAATTTTTGGTTAAATTTGAACTTAATACCCTTAACTACTTAAGTTTTTTAACTTGGTACCATAAACTTTAATACTAAACAACTTAGTACCTCAACTACAATTGTACAATTTAATATTCTAACAGTGTTAATGAAAAATCATAAATGAAAAAAATATTCTCACCCTCATTTGTGGTCCCTTCAAATACCCTAAAGGAGACGGGGGATAATTTGGTCAAAAAATTATTATTTATTTTGTTAAAACAAAAAAAATTAATCTGTCGTATCGACTTGAAAATATTTAATAGTTGAGGGTGGTGATTGATATGATATTAAAATTTGAGTTTTTATCGGAACATTACAAAACTTACTTGGGGCTAGCACAGTTTAGAGGAACTTTTACTCGGGGCAACTATTTTCTTACTAGGGGTTGCCCCCCAACCCCCAACTCAATCATTCTAACTTTCTCTCTCTCTCTCTCTCTCTCTCTCTTTTCAAAATCCTAAAGTTCTTTCTTATCCACCTCCTTCATCTTCTCAAAAACCCTAAACTTCTTCATTCTAACTTTGATGTCACCCTTTGTTTCTTCAGAATCAAGGTACAACTTATCTTCCTAATCTTCTTCCTCCATCTTCTTCATATCTAATTTTAGGGTTTGTACTTTTATTTTATTTTCTTAAATCTTCTTTCCAATCCTTGTTAATGCCCAAAATATCATAATCTAGTAACATAAAATAGGTTTAGGATTAATTTTGGGCAAATTTGCCACAATCGTGGGCAGATATAATCATGACAGTAGAAAATTTCTACAGTCCTATTTTTTGTCAGGACTGTAAAAATTTACTACAGTCCTGACATTATAAATGATTTATGAAATAATATATATGGAATATTTTTAGGGCATATTTTTTTATACAGTCTTGTATGTTTATGTTTTTTTTCTTTTATTTGAATCTTTAATCTCTTATTTTGGTGGAACTTGTAGTGAAGCAAATTGGTTTAAAGCCATGGATACATGAGATTCAAATAATGTTTGTTTAGTGAAAACAACTAGAGTTTTTGTGTAAAGAAACTTTGATGTTTGTGTTGTGAAAATTTGATTTGTGGAACTTTGATGTTGGCTGTAATATTCTAAAATGTAAAATTGTTGCGATGGGTTTTTGATCTAATGTAAAGTTGCTAATTTTTTGGAACTTTGATGAGTACAATAAAATGTTGGTAACAGATGAATACATGATTTCCTGCTACTTGATATTGGTTGTGTGATTGGTGTTTAATCTAATGTGAAATTGCTATATTGTGAGTATCCTAAGAATTGCAAAGAATTTGGACAAATAACAAGTATCATAGAAAATTTTGAGTATTCTAGGACTGTCAAATTTTTTGACAGTCCTAGTTTATAGTAAGTTTTCACTTGGACTAGCAAAAAATTTGACAGTCCTAGGATACTATAATTTTTTAATTTTGACAGTCCTTGAATTTTTATTTTTTTTTGAATTTTTTAAGATTCACTAGGAATACTATTTTTTTTAAATCTACCGTAATTGAAAGTTAATTACGATTACTAAATTATTATAAATAGATACTTTTGTTATTATAAAAAATATAAATAAAATTTTTTGTCCCATTTTTAGTCTTCTTCACACTAATATTTTATATGATAACATTTGAACGTCCAGAGATACAAATTTTTACTCGTTAACAACGAAATACTCGAAGAAAATCCGAGAAAAATTAATCAAAGTAAAATTCAGATATCGAAACATCATTATTTTGTGATTTTAAAATCACGAAAAGTCCGTCAAATGGTGAATCGGCTTCATCCCATACAAATTGACCTATTGTTTGACGAAAAATGATTTTTGAGCAAATAGTTATGGTCACTTGAAGCCTGCTCGACGATATACGTTAATTTCTTACTGTCACGCTCCAGTCCCAAAATACATGGGACCAGGCCACCTGGCATTGGCCAGCTGACACAACTCTGAAGGATATCCTAATTTAATGGATCCTATCGAAGTGTGCTACTCTGTCCTAAAATACTAACAAGTCTAATATGCTAATATACAGCAGGTAATGTCTAATCTCATCCATAGAATACAATATCATAAAAACTGAAACAAATGCCGGTAAATAAAATACAAGAGTCTAAATATCCATAATACATCTGAAATAGTCTGATGGGGACAAACCCACTGAAATACAACAATGGAATAAAAGTGCAGAAAGAAGTAAGATAACTAGACTAGAGTATCAACTAGCTAGATACGAAAACTCTAGTCCGAAACAGCTGCGTACTCAAATCACGGGAACTCCTCTGGAAATGCATAGAAGTCCTCAATCAGGAATCCTGTCTTTACTCCTGCTCCGTAGATGGTCGGATACAAGTGCTCGTCCAGATCTGGAAGGGAACCAGGTCCTCAGAGGAACGTAACAAGATACAAAAATGCATGCCATAAAGTATATAATGTGTAAACTCGAGGGTGTTCTAACCAGCTACGTGAAATGCACTTTGAAGACAACCCTGGTACGTATGGGTAGGTGAAAGGTATAAAGCATAGCGTCAAGCCAGAGGCTAAGTACCTGGCATTAGCTGTAAACTGGATGCCAGGAGTATATGCTGACTACATCACCGATCATGATAGCGCGTAGCTAGTAACCTCTGCCGGATGTATCGATAAGCATATATGCCCATAACCGGGTACTTGAGCCCATAATCGAGTAACACATGGCCCATAACCGGGTAACACTGAGGCTCACGGCCCCGCAGTTTACTTTGAAACTACGGCAGCCAAATGTTTGTCCCATACGCCTACTAATTGTCTCCCCCGCCCAATGTCAATGTACAAGTCGCGAACGCGACGTGGACATCTCATATTATGATGCAAGTCGCTACAGAAATAAACAACTAAGCTAAATGCCGTCACACGTGCTGCTCATACTGATGGCCAGTCAGTCATGAAGCACGCATCCCTACATGATCTCACTCTGTGACATGTAATGATATGTGTCAAGGCCTGGAAAGTCATATTGATAACTCCTCAACTTTAGGTGGGTCCAATAGACACTAGGTCAGACACAAGTTCTAATGTCAATGCCTCCGTTGACTGCACCCGAGTCTTCTCGGACGCTCACAGTTAATATTGAAACAATAAAACATGCAATTAGGTAGCATCTGAATTTAAGCAGTACCACAAGGCAAGGTATACTTGCCTGGAACTCTGGTGTGTGCAAGTAATGCTCCGGAACCCACAGTCAAGGTAGCACCGTCTCGGATGCCTACGAACAGATAACAATAATTTATAAATCACTACTATGCTTAATTACCTATGCTAACATAGTACATGTATACATACATAACATATATACATATATATACATTAAATAAATTAATAACACATAAACATACATATACAATTATGCATATAGACATATTTACATATATAAATTATTCACATATATATATATATACATATATGGTAATAATACATTTAATACATAAATATATTAAATATAAATACATAATTACATATATATAGTACATTGAATAATCATATGTACATAATACCTATACATATATATAACACATATATACGTATATACATACACACTAAACATATATACATAAATATAATACATATATACTGTATTCACATATATACACATATATATTAAATAAATTAATACATATTTACATATATACATTATACATATATATGTATACATAAATAACCATAAATATATATATATATATATATATATATATATATATATATATATATATATATATTATAATACTTATATACATATATATATATAATATACATAATACATATATACATAATACAATACATATCATATATACATATATATACTATTTCATATATATACATAATACACATGAATATATATATATATATATATATATATATATATATATATATATATATATATATAGTAATAATACATATATACATAATTTATATAATACGTATATACATTTAAATAACATATATATATATATTTCTGTTGCTCTATTTTGGTGTGCTTTTGTAAGAGTGTGCTTGTACTACCTTCTTCTAATATTAATAAAATTCCGCTTAAGCATTTAGCTTCTTATCCATCGCACGATCCTTTCTCTATTTAAGATGAAAGGAATGCTCTGTGTTATTCACAGAAACAGTTCTTTCCATTGTTTTAATGGAAATAGACGATTTAAAATTAAAAGTACCAATTTGGTTAATTTCTTTTGGCTTTACTTTTGGAATTGTCCATTTATTTAATTCCTCTAATTCAGAGGGATACTCAACATTTTGAGCATTCTTGATAGTTTTACCTTTAGTAAGGGTTTTCTTATTAAAGCCTATTGCTAATTCTCTGCTCATATGCTTAATGAGGTTTTACTTCCTTCACATACATATACTATGGCTAGTTATTATATTCAAGTTATAAAACTGTTAATAGAGATTATTACGAAAATTCTATTATTCTAGTTAATTACTTTTAAGTTTTAGACCTATCTAACAATAGTAAAGACCTAGCACGGCTGTCGACAATTTATGCCATCAACTAACACTTATTGATCAGATTTCCATATTGGGCATGTTAGGGACACCTACAACTATGTCCATATTGGATTAATACAAGTTGCATTTAAACCTTTGACTTTACTAGGGTTAAATGCATCAATAATGACATCTCTTAGAGATGCGAGATGTTTAGATTGGAGCCAGTCTCTAATGGGAGTCATGCAGACTAGTCTCTACCATGGTCCAGTTTATTTTAATGTTTACCCAAATTTGACTCTGTCAATGACAGATAATCATCTATATGAATCTGTAACCTTAAATATGAAAACTAATGGTTACAACTTTTTACCGGGATCTGAGACTATAGCAATAATCTATAGAATTCACTACAAGGTAATGAATACCATTGCCCCGAATGCTAGGCATATTACTACACCTGGTAAAACTACTTTGGTAGAAACGAATTTGTTAACATCCAAAGTAGCAACTAATAGGATAATTCGATGGGATGAAATTAACTTCCCTAAAGAATGGATCTTAAGCCAAGTTGTGTTACCACAACCAATAGTGAACACAAATATTGACCAAATAATCCAAACAAATGATGGAGAAGTAGAAGTGAGATTTACTCCACATGATATATCTAGACTATCAATATCAGGAAGAAAATCTCTACCTTCTACAATAGGATTAACTTCTTCTAATAAAGAAGAAGTTAATAAAATTAAAATTACAGATGATGCAATAGCACATCCTTTTTATAAAGAAAAGAGCAAGATAAGCTCTCCGACAATGTTGGAAATGGAATTCACTTCTATTTAATGGGATTTAAAGTCCATCAAGAAATTCGGGACATTCTCAATAGAATGTACTATGAGAACAATGAATTTGTGGCATGGTTTGAGAAAACCTACCCCACTAAACAGAGATATAAATTTAAGGATGAATATTATAATCATCTAGAAAAAAAAAGGATAATACCTTTCGTTGATTGGTTTGTCCAAAAATATGTGGACACAGAATTAACACAAATAAATGTGTTAGAAGAACATTATAAAATCTGGAATACAGATACAGGATCAAGTAGTGGTACAACTAGATCAATGTACCCACAAAATGAATCAATTAAACTTAATGTCAAAAATATGACAGATAAAATTGATGTTGTTTTATTTGTCAAAATTATTGACAGCAAAGAAGTAGTTATCACAGAATTACAATAAGCTTTAAGGCAGAATAATTACACCAATGTGTTTATTCAAGTCATAGGTCACCAATTGACCAAGATTGAAACTGCCTTAGAAAAATTATTGCATAAACTTGATAAAATGAAACAAATAGATTATTCTGGGAAAAACTCTTTTAAAGAGACTTCTAATATCTCTTTGAAACCTCCTCCTGAGATTAAAGGGTTTAAAATATCTAAAACCCCAGAAGTTACAAAAGAGGATATTAAGGAGCTAATAGCTCAGTTCAAAAAGAGTAATCTCCAAACCATTAATGACGAAGAAAGAATATTACAAGAGCTAATAGTTAGAGCCAAGCAAAAATTTGCTCAACCAATGCCTATCAATAATCTTGCTAAAAGCATTCAAGTCATTGATGGTTATTCTTCTAATACTTCTGAAATATCAGAAGAAGATCAACAAACTGAGGATCTAATTGAGGATAAAATTCGTCCACAAGAAATTGAAGATCTTCAGAAATTTTTTGTTGAATCTAGACATGATTCTAAAATCCAAGCGGTTAAATATGGCAAACCAAATCTAATAAAATATTATTACCAAAGACCTACTCCCACAGATGTGTTATTCGAAGAAAATGACACTATCATACAAAATCATTATAGTGGGGGAGAGATCTATGAATGGAACATAGATGGTCTAACGGATAAACAAATTCATGATCAATTACATCGAATGATGATGTATTCCAACGTGGCTAAAGCCGTTGGAAATAATGATAAGGAAATTGCACAGTTTATAACTTGTGGTTTTACTGGCACTCTAAGGGGTTGGTGGAACAATTGTAACCGACTCACAAAGACAAGAAATTCTAAGTGCTGTAAAAACTGAAACTAGCTCTAAGAATAGTACTCAAATAACTAAACTTGATGCGGTTTATACTCTCATTATTACCATCCTGGAATACTTCACAGGAGGTATATCTGATCATGGAGAAAGAGTAAGAACTCTTCTTCAAAATCTAAGATGTCCAACACTTACTCACTTTAGATGGTATAAAGATACCTTCTTGAGTAGAGTAATGTTACTTGGTGATGCTAATAATGCTCACTGGAAGTCAAAATTCATTGATGGACTTCCTAATCTCTTTGCAGAAAGAATAAGGCAAGGTTTAAGAAACCAAAATAATGGTGTCATACCTTATTCTAATTACACTTATGGAAATCTGATCAATAAGTGTATTGAAGAAGGTCTAGCTTTATGTAATGACTTAAAGTTACGACATCAATTAAAATCTCAAATAGAGAAAGGATCGTGCGATAGATGAGAAGCTAAACGCTTAAGCAGAATTTATTAATATTAGAAGAAGGTAGTACAAGCACACTCTACAAAAGCACACCAAAATAGAGTAACAGAAAACTACCTTTCCTTTCTTCTGTGTCTATCTATCTTGATTAAACAGACTGATTCTCCCCCTCTTGTTCTTGTGAGCAAGAAGAACCAACAGAAGATTCACCATCATGGATTAAGCGAGTAGTTTTTCTAGATAAATTATCTAGTTCAAGTTTATCCAGTATTTTCTGGATGTACTGATCTTGAGATTTTAAATTTTTAATCTCAATTTTCAAAGTTTTTATTTTAAACTAAAGTTTCTGCATAGTAACAGGTGTAGAAGCATGAAAAAATACGCTGGAGAGTTATACGCGTAAAACCCCCAACATGCATGAAGCCCGCGTAAAATAGAGCTTCAGCACTGGGTGGCATAAGATATGACTTCAGAGCCATTGGCGTACAGCAGAGCTTCAACGCTATACAGCGTAAAACAGAGCTCTAAAACAACCAGCGTAAAACAGTACTTCCAGACTGCTTTGGCGTAAAATGGTTGCTACATCGCCACTCTTCATAAAACATGTCTACTTTTAATGCAGCATGAAGCTGTATGAGAAACTCTTCGTATTCCTTGAATGAACCTGTCAGACAAAACATCGAACCTGACTCCTGACAAAGAGTACTGCACGACGATCAAGAGGATGGCTGTAATGATGATTCTGCACAGAGACCCAGGCTGTCGTTTAGTGACATAATCCTTGATATAAGACGTCGTTTACGTATTCAAGGAATACGCTGCCTATTCTACACAGGTAGACAGGAGCTTTTATGCTCAAGATGAGACGAAATCAGATGCCACGTTAAAAGCTGTTCTTCGTACAGAACTCGAGGTACGTCTCTGCAGTTAATGCACGAGATGGGGGCAGATCTCTGCATTTAATGTACGAGATTTGGTTCTACTTTTAATGACTGGGAGAGTTAAAGTTAGGGCTAATACGTCCACATTACCATCCCTGCATTTTATGCCAACTCAGGCTATTTTTAACTATAGGAGCATGTCGTACGCTATCTCCTCGAAATACGCCAACTCGGGCTATTTTCGACTATAGGAGCACGCTGTATGCTATCTCCTCGAAATAAGCCAACTCAGGCTATATTTGCAAAGGTGCGTGATAAGGCTATTTGGCCCAGAATACGCTTAAGACCTCAGTCAAGGAAGGATAATTTGCTAGTTTACGCTGGTTACCTACCTATGCAGCATCAACACAGCCTCTTGGCTTTTATGCCATCAAGACAGCTACTTAGCAACTCTACCTATGCAGCATCGACACAGCCTCGTATAGGATTAATTGTACTTCTTTTTCTTGTTTGTAAACAAAGAAAGGGTTTCGTATAAACCAAGTTTTATTTCTTTCGTTTATTATCAAACACAAGATGGCGACTCTACTGGGGACTACTTTCTCTTCTGACGAGAAAGTCATTGCTCAACACGATGATGTATCTGTAGGAGCAATGAAGAAGACTTTGGTCATCCAGTTCGACCAATCATCTTATGAAGACATGCTTCGCGCAGGGGGTGGCTCTCATTCCCTCTCTGTCCAGGACAACAGGAAGTTGCATAAAGTATATATGCCCCGGACATCCTCTACCCTTCCTGCAGGCTCTCTCTCTCCGACCAACAAGGTTATGACATCACAACCTATACGCTCTATGCGTAAAAACCTGTCTCCCGTTTCTGACGTGGCTGACATAATTTCTGATAAGGCCTCAGTGCCAAATCAAAAATTTCAAACGCGCTCTACACGTAAAACTTCATCTCCCGTCTCTGACATGGCTAACATAATTTTTGATAAGGCCTCAGCACCAAATCAAAAATTTCAAACGCGCCCTACGCATAAAACTCTGTCTCCCGTCTCTGACATGGCAGACATAATTTTTGACAAGGCCTCAGCGCCAATTCAGAAATTTCAAATGCGTCATGCGCGTAAAAATGCATCTCTTTTCCATAAAGAGGCAGATGGACCCTTGGATCACATCAAGGGAAAACGAGTGGCAAATCTCCCGATCTCTAGGCTTGTACGCCACCAAGAGAAAAAGTCGCCCGTTCTTCGAATTACGCGTGACGCTGGAGGCCGTGTGAAGACTTCTCCTGTTTTACACGAGTCTGTGAAAAGCTCTGGATTACGCCAGGATAAGCCCGGCCGCGTAAAGAAGACCCGTTTCACGGGAAAATACGCTCCTCAGAAGGATGATGGATCGTATGCTACTCACATGGCTGAACTGCTGTATTCTTATGGCAGAGAGAGAGTTATGATTCCCAATCTCCATATTCCAGCTGATGTAAAAAGGCAGAATAAGCCTTCTCCTTCTTCTTCTGTCAATCCCCCTGATTTGCATGATTTCTTGATCCAGAAGCACAAAGACAAGGGATCCTCTAATATGTCTATTACATCCCCTAGGGAGCATTGTTGTAATAGTCATAAAGTTGTAGTTAACTACTACTGTTCTAAGGCAAAACGGTCAATTTTCGACCGGTTGAACTACTCTTTGCCTTTACAGGAAGAAGATTCGACATTCGCATCAGTAAACATGGCTTCACATATTCCTAGAGGAAGGTCAAGTTCAGGACGCCTTCCCTCTAGAACTTTGAGCCAAAGGAGATTTGACAGACTCCTTGAGAATATTGAAGCAGGTGTCTTTCGAAACACTTGCTCGAGGTCGCGACAATCAGCTTCATGTTCTTCCGATTCCGACACTGGGGGTAGCCAGTTTCCTGAATATAATACTAACAGTATAGACTCAATCTCTACAGAGATCTATACGAATCCCTTAGTAACATCCAGAGAAATGGGAGTTTATGCCATTGGAGATGAACATGAAGAAGCTTCCCTATCAGGAAGTACGGAATAATGGATCGCTGTATTGAAAGCATCACTCAAAGAGATGTAGACCTTGATGGAGAGTATGCACCAAATGTTGGTGACTCAACACACAGCTGCACCTGTTCCTCCGACTCAACTACAGGTGGGGGTAGATATACCATCAAGTTAGGAGCCTGTTCAAAACCAAGAATCAGCTGCTCCTCAACCTCTCAATCCAGAGAACGTATTGCCTCCTGTTGGAGTCACAATACAACCGACCTCTCATCTCTCTGCGGTCCCTTTCCCAACTAAAGATCCGATGCAAGCAGTTCGGGAATTAAAAGTCCAATTTGATGCCTTGAAGCACAAGGATCAGATCAAGAAATTGGGAATCAACCAGCCATACCCAGCTATCTGGGACGACATCCCTTTCCCCCCAAAATACAAACCACAGGATATGGTTTTGTTTGAGGGAAAGACGTCACCAAGCCAGTACATGAACTACTTCAGCATGATGATGGTGTTGTTGCAAGGGAATGACGCCATTCTCACTCGAGTGTTTAAAGGCTGTCTATCTGGTGTAGGCTATCAATGGTACCGTAGTCTTGCGGATAACTGCATTACCTCTTTTGAAGATTTTAAGACTCTGTTTTTCGCTCGATTCGACGAGGGAGGAATGGACATATTTATGTCTTCGCTCATCGAAGGAAGCAGAAGGAGAAAGAGAACGTTCGTACGTTTATTGAACATTTTTGTCAGGCTACTCTGCAGATGCCTCCCGGCGTTTCAGATTCTGTCTTGGTGGACATTTACTAGAAGAACCTTCTTCCATTGATCTCGGTATTCACGGGACCATATCAGTTCCATGATTGGCCCTCGTTTATCATCTCAGCGACAGCCGCTGAAGATAACAGTCGAAAGGTGCGTGACAATGGGATCATGATCTCGACCTCTGACAAAGAAAAATGGTCATCCTCTAATAGCGACCATACTCGTGGTTCCAAAGGAAAGGAAGCTCTGGCGATCAACACATCCAGGCCAAATACTCCGGCAACCACATAGACGAAACCTGGGACTTCCAGGCCCATTGAAGAATATTCTTTTGACGATGACGACATTCTGAGCATATTCGATTGTCTAGTCAAAAGTGGCAAGCTTACTCTCCCCGAACTAAGCGGCCTAATGAAGTCGGCAGTACCAATAACCCTAAGTACTGCATTTTCCACAGATACATACATCACCCCATAAAGGCATGTTATGTATTGAAAAGGAAAATCCAGGAGTTGATCGACGCCAAGGCCACCACTCTACATAATAGCGAGAAGACGGTCACTGCCAACATGATCTCTCTCCAATTTGGCAATCTTCCCCCTCAGGAAGTCCCGGATGATGTGGTTCCTATCCCAAAGACGATGATGAACATTGTTAATCTTCCTTCAACCAGGATCAAAATCATGACCTGGTACCCCTAACTACCAAGCGTGGTAAGATCATGTGGGTACATCCTGATCTGGTGTCAGAGATTAAGGAAAAGACTCAAGCTGCTAAGGCTAAGTCTAAAAATAACTCCAGAGGCAAACCATGCCATATGGTTGCAATATCCCCGACATCAGAAGAAGAGGCTTTGGCTACCGGAACCCGGTCAGGGAAAGCCTACCTCAAGGACTATGGAGGAAATCAGGAAGAAGCAACGGCAAACACTTCGGCTGCCAAACCTCTGGAACCAGAACCTGTCATATCAGAGGCATGTCCTTCTAAACCAACTTCGGCGGACAAAGGCAAGCAAAAAGAAGTTCGTTTTGATAAACCTTTGAAGAATATTCAAAACAAAGGTTTAGAGAAGCCTTATAACTTCGACATCTTGGCCCAGTTGGCTAATACTCCAGCCAGGTTGTCCATCTTCGAGCTACTTAGGCTATCCAAAGACACTCGTCAAGCCTTGAGTGAAGCTCTAATGCAGGCGGATGTATAGTTGACTCAGCTCAAGTCCCCAGATAAAGAGCCCGTGGCATGTCCCCAATGCCATAGTGTGATGGAAGTGGTCCCTAATATCACTTTCACTCAGGAGGACATGTTAATGAAACATAACATGCATGATAG
This sequence comes from Iris macrosiphon, assembly GCA_036927795.1. NCBI lineage: Eukaryota > Viridiplantae > Streptophyta > Magnoliopsida > Asparagales > Iridaceae > Iris > Iris macrosiphon. The sequence goes on from JAYESA010000003.1 coordinate 82,831,529, forward strand.
GCCTCTTTATTATACCAGATATGTCGGCTCCATGGAGGTAGACTGGATTCATATAGATCCGGGTTCGTCGATCAGCATTACCCCTTATAGTCTGTTACGACCATTGAGGATTTCTACAAGCGAACTGGCTTACACTACCACTACAATCGTGGGCTTTAATGCCAGGAAAAGCAAGCCGTTGGGGAAGATTCGTCTGAGGATCCAGATTAGTGACCTTAGATCAGTGGCCACATGCTACGTCATTGATTCGGAGGTGTCTTACAACATTCTGTTGAGCAGACCATGGATTCACGATCATAATATTGTTCCTTCCACTCTACATCAAGGCTTCAAATATATAGACTCCCAAGGGACAGTGAAGACAGAGTTTCCTGATCTCAATCCTTTCAAAGGAGTTGAGTCCTACTATTCCGATGTCATGTTGTAAACCTAAGACTACATGAAGAAGGTGTTGGGCAAGATGGAGAAAGAATCCTACCGGGAACCAGGAGAATCATCTGCTGAGCAACCTTTGTCAATCAAGGTGAAAGGACGGACTACCCGTCCGAAAATCATGGAACCCATGGTTATCCCCTTGGGCAAAACCAAATTGGGAGAGGAAAGGATCCCCTAGTGATCACTCTGAACCAGAAGCCTCCACCCTTGGTCATTAACCGTAGGCGCAACACGCAGCCGACTGATGTAAATACAATCGGGGAAGTGGTTTCTGACGATAATAAAGGTTCTCTTTTCCAGTATACTGACGCTCAATTTCCAAATCATGAATCCTCCCCTCATAACGATATAGAGCCCATAGCACAAAAAATCTTGGAAGCTATAGACTCCTATCATCCGTATGTATGGGAAGTAGCATCAACATCTAATGTCATCACAATATATGGGCCACATGAAGATTATATATTTATTATCCCGCCTACTCGCAACAATCAGCATCCAATAGTCTTTGGTCGCATGCAGAACAGACCAATTGTACAAGAAGATTCTCACGAGTCCGATGCCAGGAAAATACAGGTTCACAGATATAGCCCACAGGCTTTGAAGATTATGCGAAGCATGGGTTATGATTTGAAGCTGGAGCCAGGCCTCAACTATGGAAAAGGCAGATGAATGCCGTTACATGGTGATCCCAACTGTCAACAAACTCGTTTCGGGTTAGGGTATACCACGTCTCTTGCCACTTCGAACAATTCTGGGTCAAATGGGGAGACCATTTCCTCTTCTCATGATGGTTTGTCGTCCTCCGACTCATATGATGATCTCGAACGAGTATTGTCAGTAAAAACGGTATTAACAGATTCTTTCGAAGTAGAGGAACAAGAATCTGAACCGTTTGAAGATGAATCCTGGGCACAGCAAATGGATACACAATGGGAACTTCGGTTCGAGCAGAGAGAACCTCCCACTGAAGATAAAGTTATCCAAGTCGATGTTGGGGATGAGTCTTCACCAAAGCCGATATTTATCAGTAACAATCTCTCCGAAGAATAAAAGGAAAAAATAATCCAACTGGTCAAAAGAATATATCGATGTCTTTGCATGGAATTATGAGGATATACCAGGTCTTAATCCAAAAGTGGCTACCCATAAACTCAACATACTGCTCAATTCAAAGCCTGTAAAGCAGCACCAACGCCAGTTCTGCCCGGATATGATAGATGCCATTGAAGTTGAAATCAAGAAATTGGTAGCCTGCGGGTTCATCCGAGAAGAACAACATCCTGATTGGGTCGCCAATGTTGTCCCGGTCATGAAAAAAAGCGGGAAAGTTCAGATTTGCATCGACTTTCGAGATCTAAATGCGGCCTGCCCCAAGGATGAGTTCCCTCTTCCCATCACAGATATCATGATCGATAATACGTGTGGTTTTGAACGCATGTTTTTCATGGACGGATTTTCAGAATATAATCAGATTAAGATGAATTCTGAAGATGAGAAGCATACTGCCTTTCGTACACCACTGGGAGTATATTGCTACACAGTCATGCCTTTCGGATTGAAGAATGCCGGGGCAACATATCAGCGAGCTATGAGTAACATATTCCATGAGCACCTACGCAAAACAGTAGAATGTTACGTAGACGATATTGCTGTCAAAAGCCACCTCAAGGATGATCACATCCAAGACTTGAAGACAGTATTCGAGTTGATGCGCCAACACCAACTCAAAATGAACCCTACAAAGTCCTTTCTCTGTGTATCCAGTGGCAAATTCCTGGGGTTTGTCATTACCGCTAAAGGCATTCAGGTTGACCCTGATAAAGTAAAAGCTATCCTGGAAATGCGACCGCCCCGTAATCTGAGAGAACTCAGGAGATTTCAAGGTCGTCTAGCTTATATCAGGAGATTCATATCCAACCTCTCCGGAAGATGTCAACCTTTTTCTCGTCTGATAAAGAAAGGTGTATCATTCGTATGGGACGAAGCCTGTCAGCAAGCGTTTAATGATATCAAATGCTACCTCACTAATCCTCCAGTTTTGGTGCCTCCCGTCATAAGAAGACTATTTTTGCTGTATGTTCGAGCAATGGATCATTCTGTAGGGGCTCTTCTCGCACAGAAGAACGATGAAGGTCATGAACAGGCTATCTACTATTCAAGCAGGATGATGGTCGGAGCTGAACACCGGTACAATCCAGTAGAAAAAAAATGCTTGGCCTTAATGTTTGCTATTCAGAAGACGCGACATTACGTGACAGGCCAAACTATTCATATCATCTCCAGAATCAATCCTCTTCGGGTATTGATGAGTAAGCTGAGCATGCTTAATTCCCGACTCGTGACTTGGGTGATGTTACTAACACCCTATGATATGGTGTACGTCCCTCAGAAGTCCATAAAAGGTCAAGCCTTCGCCGATTTCTTAGCTGCCCATCCAATTCCGAAAACCTCCAAACTATACGAGAATATTTCTGACGAAGTTGCAGAATGTAATTCAGCAATGGAATGTGATACCTGGCAGCTATTCTTCGATGGTGCCTCCCGGACTGGTCCCAAGGGAAATGTGGTTTCAGGAGTAGGAATTATCCTGGTGACTCCTGATAAACTCGTCATCTATCGAGCATATTCTCTTAGCGAACCCTGCTCTAATAATATGGCAGAGTATAATGCCCTGCTAATCGGGCTTCAAGTCGCTAAAGAATTGGATGTCGAATACCTAGAAGCTTTTGGTGATTCTCAGCTGATCGTCAATCAGGTCAAAGAAATATATGATGTCCGCAATCCAGACCTCATTCCTTATCACCAAGCAACGATCGAGATAGCCATATCTTTTAAAGGACTCTCATTGGAGCATGTGCCTCGATCTCAAAATTTGGAAGCTGATGCTCTGGCCAGTCTAGCAGCAGATCTGGCGATTCCAATAAGAAGGCAGAATTCGGTGATCCTTCTTAACAGAGATTTATTCTGTATGAAAAATAATTTTCACATAGAACGCAGCTACGCGGTAAACACGATTCCTCCTAAGAGGGATTAGAGAAGTCCCTTTATAGACTTCGCATCATACGGAATCTTGCCAGAGGATCCTAAAGAAGCAGTATCTATCAAAAGACAATCACTACGCTTCTATTTTGATGCTTCTTTACAAAGTCTATATCGCCGAACGTATGATGGACTATTGTTACGGTGTCTCTCCGATGATGATGCAAAGCGGGTCATCCGAGAAGCTCATGACGGTGTATGTGGAGCACATTAACCCGGTCCTAAGTTATATGATCGTGTCAGGAGGATGGGCTACTACTGGCCTACCATAATTGCAGATGCCATGAAATATGCAAGATAATGCAAAGCCTGTCAGGTTCATGCGGATTTTATACATCTTCTGAGTATTTGCATCCTACTATTGCATCATGGCCCTTTGAAGCATGGGGTATGTATATCATCGGTCCTATTCACCCGTCGTCTTCTAGAGGACATCAGTTTATACTGGCTATCACCGATTATTTCTCTCAATGGACGGAGGCGATCCCTCTTGCTGAGGTAAAGACATCCAACGTGATCAACTTTATCAAGCATCATGTCATTTATCGCTTCGGGATACCCCAGAGGATAATTCATGACAATGGGCCCCAATTCATCAGCCAAGCGTTTCACCAATTTTGTGATAAGAATCGGATACAAAATATAGCCTCAATGGCGTATAATCCTGCTGCTAATGGTTTGGCGGAAGCCTTCAACAAAACCATTATCAAACTCTTGAAGAAGTTCATCTCTTCGAACAAAAGAGACTGGAACGAGAAGCTAGGAGAATGCCTCTGGACATACCGCACAACGGTACGAACACCGACGGGTTGCACACCATTCTCATTAATCTACGGGTGTGAAGCAGTTCTCCCTATCAAAATCCAAATTCCATCACTCAGAATAGCAGTGGCTAATGAGTTGACTCAGGAAAAGAATGATCAATTAAGACTTCAAGAGTTAGAAGGATTAGACGAGAAACGCCTTCAAGCTCAACAGCATATCGCGTTCTACCAAGCACGCATTTCCAGAGCTTTTAATCAAGAAGTGAAGAAAAGAGTGTTCAAAGTTGGCGAGCAAGTTTTAGCTGTGAAGAGGCCAATGATCATTACGCACAAAAGTAAGGGTAAATTCCAGCCCAAATGGGAGGGCCCTTATGTGATTGAAATGACATTTTCAAACGGCTCTTACAGATTAGCCAAGCCTAATGGAGATCTGATAATGGCTCTTATCAACGGCAAATTCCTCAAGAGGTACTATGCTTAATCACCCTCGCTTAAACGGAGTATGATGAAGATCTCATTCTGACGATACTACGTACAAAGACTGGTTAGATCATATTCTATCATGTTCTTATGACCTCTGAATAGATATATTTAACTAATTTGAAACGTCAAAACCAATCACGTCCATATTATCTCTGATAATGTTTTATACACAAATTTAGTTGGATCATATTCTATCATGTCCATATAACCTCTGAATAGATATGTTCAACTAAAACTTACCGAAAGGATATCACGTCCATATTATCTCTGATATCACTTTCACCCTAGCCTGTCATTTATATTCCAAAATGATAGGTCCGCAAAGTCAGAAGAAGTATCTTTATTATCTCCGTGAAAAGCAAATTACAGAAGAAGCAAAAAGGTACATCATTGGGGAGGAGCAGTTAAATCGTGAATCTGTCGCACCAAAGTAGCCATCCTCTCATTACTGGAGTTCAAGACGTTAGCGCGAGCCCGTCCCAGTCTTGCCTCCTCATTGTTCAAGGAAGATAGTTCAGACAAAGCATTAACATAACTTGCGCGGATGGCACCCGCATGTGCCAAGTTCTGCTGAGCTGTCTTCACTTGGCCCTCAAATACATTATGAACTGTCGATGTCTTGAGAAGCCTCTCCCTTGCCTGAGCGAGTTTAGCTTCTAATTCTCGAACCCTTGCTTCATTTTCCTTACGTTCGACCCAGCACTCAGTTAGATGAGGAGTAACCTCCACCAAGACTGCTTGCTCTTTATCCATCTCTTGCTGCTGTCCCTGGATGGATTTGTTTAGCAATTCTATCTACTGAGCAAGTTTCACAGTTATGGAGTCATACTCAGTCTGAATCAGTTCATCAATGCTGCCTTGAGATAATCGCAAATATTTGTTAATGGGTTGTTCTAAACCATTAGCTATTTGCTCTAGCGCATTAGCTCTTTCAGCGTCACTGAAATTTCTAATCTGCGCTATAGTGAGATTGGAGGACATCTTCAGAGCATCAAAGCCTAGATTCTTCTCCAGCACCATCGATATCAATATTTTTAAAGTGATGTAGAATACGCTAGTATATTGTTCAACTAGCACGGCATAGCTCGAATGGATGCTAGGAGTGGCTGTGAGATCGGTGAATCCCCCTACAGGAATGACTACAGAGGATGTTGCCACAGTCGTCGCTTCAACAGATGGTGCGACAAAAGAAGAGGCACCAACAACGGTCGAAGTTGCTGGCATGCTCGACAAAGGAGGCACAGTCGAGACAATCGGCTCATCCTCCTCTGATATTATTTGGACTGGTACTGGCGGGATGACATCCGAGAATGTTGTGGATGAAATATCGGCAGCGTCAAAGCTTGCTCCCTCAATATTGGACACCACCATTTCATCTGCTGGGTCTGCAACAAAGTCGGACGTTGTGTCAACTCCGCCCTCCCCGTAGATGTCTTCACCTGCAAAGAAGACAAGAGAAAGTTAATATTGAATTGATGTTAATTTCCTAAAAAAAGCATAAGGACAACATTTACCCATGGCTGGTGGTATGTATGTTGCATCTGCAGCCAGAACAGCTAAATCATTTCTTAATGAAGCTAAGCAAGCTGTCATACCTGGAGAAGAGGGTGCACCAAATGACGTCTGAGGGTAATCATCCTATTCGTCATCCAGATCCACTCTTGGCTCATCGGGCGAAATCTCGCTGGAAATACTTACAGACGAGGGAGGGGTTATACCCATTATTGCTCTGGATAAAGGTATATGGAACCTTATTACGCTCGTTCTCGGAGACGATCCCGAAGCACTACCAGTAACCGTGGTAGCAGCAGCCGCGGGCAAAGAATCTCCAACACTGGCAGTCAGAACTGTGGAGGTTCCATCTCTAAAAAGTGAAGGACCTCTGATCAAAGAATCATCCCCAACAGGGGAAACAACAGGCTCACTCCTTGGGGCCCCCTTGGTGGAAGTCCTTTTAGGACCTCCGGCAGTTTTCTTCTTGCAGGGCGGAGGCTCTTTCAAAGTGGAAGCCTTTCGCTTAATTGAGATGACGAGAGGCTCTGCTGGCAGAGCTATTACGCCTCTCGTTATTATCAATAAGAAGTTATATATGCTGGCAGTGTCTTCACCTTCATCAGAGGAGACGGAAGGTATCTTCTCCCTTCCAGTGGACTTCCGGGAGGGCATCCTAAAACTTCCATACTCATCAAAATCACGATGGAAGGTATTGATAGACACATAGAACTGCGCATATGAGTGAAGAATGTGCAACTCCATGGAGAGAGAAGTTGCAGGCACAGCAAAAGATGCTCCAGTACAACCCGTAATAAAATACCGCCATCCTCTAGCTCCATTAATAAGTCCACCTTTGGACTTGAAGCTGGTGATAGCATTCCCCACATGCAACTGGTCGTACCCAAATTGCCTGGCGAATCGGCTAGGCAGATAGGGCTCCAAGTAGCAGTGGTCCTCGCTTCTGTATAGCAAGTGGGAAGGTCTAATGCAGACCAACCAGTAAAAGGCTTCAGGAGAAAGAATAATCCTCCCTTGGCCTGCATCCTGAAGTTTTGTCCCCTGTTGATTGATATGTACAGGGGGGACGATGTAGAAGAGCTTCCAATTATGAGCAAAAGTTAATGCTCGTCGGCAATCGATGACGCTGGTCACATTCCATAGGGAATTTTTGTAATTCAACAAGAAATTATTTCCCGAACCGTCGGCAGACCCGGTGGACATCACCCTGGTATTGTGAAGGATCAACCATCCCATTAAATATAGGAATGGTAACTCCACTCTGGGAAATCCTTCACGTTGGGTATCATCTGCAAGCAGCCCATCAGTGATAGCCCTCAGGCCAGCTTGTATCCGGCATACCATGGCAGGGAGCAAGCCCAATCTTGCTCCAAACACCAAATGCACTGCGGGCCAAAAGGTGTTGCGATGAATGCGATCCGCAGACGCCATGCCAGGCACTACCCATCGACGTAACCAGATAGAAAGGAAGCCAGCTAGTTAAGCTTCCCTTGATAGAGGCTTACGACAATGCCTTATATAACTGTAGGCTTTAGTGCCTGCAGGATAACCCTCTATCTCCTCATCGAGAACATGATCTGAAGCCCCTGCGTCTTTAATAAGGTTGTTTGATAATAAATAAAAGAAATAAAACTAGGTTTATACGAAACCCTTTCTTTGGTTTACAAACAAGAAAAAGAAGTACAATTAATCCTATACGAGGATATTAAGTAGAAAAATTTAATCTGGGTAAATATTGCTATAGGAGTCTGATCTGCGGTCGATCACTTTATCCCTTGGACCATACGATGACGAAGAAGTGTTGTAGAAGAAGGAGAAGCTTCAAAGATCGCAAGAGGGAGTGGATGCTCGATGCCAAAATCGTCGATCACTACTCTCTTTCTGTGCTCTGGATTCTTCTCTCTCAAAAAATCAATTTTTGATACTTGACCTCTGTTCGACCCTGGACCTCCGTGGACGGAGGTCTCTATTTATAGAGTTTAGTGACAGTAACCGTCCAGTCAGCGTAGAAGCCGAATAGTGGAGAGTGTGGCACTTTTTACGTGGCGGTTATAATAACTGCCACCCACATATAAATGATCTTCTGAATCCGCATGTAACGCGTGTCCCATTATGAGGTAACGCGTATAACTGCTGCGAAGATCACGGCATACAAGCCACGTAGGTAACTGCCCCTCGCGTAGAAAAGGTTGGCATAGAAGCCAATGACTGTCACCATGGTGTAGAAGCCAAATAGTTGTCAAGTTGGCGTAGAAGCCAAGTAGGCGTAGAAGCCCAGTAGTTGTCAAGTTGGCGTAGAAGCCAAGTAGGCGTAGAAAGCCAGTAGGCGTAGAAGCCTGATGCTGTATGGATAGGTAGCTAGCGTAAGGAAAGCCGGTTATCCTTGCTTGACTGAAGTCTTGAGCATATTCTGGACCAAATAGCCTTATCACGCACCAATGCAAATATAGCCTGAGTTGGCGTATTCTGAGGAGATAGCATACGGTGTGCTCCTGTATAGTCAGGTTGGCATATTTCAAGGAGATAGCGTACAGCGTACTCCTATAACTGAAAATAGCCTGATGGCGTAATATGCAGAGGTGCTGATGTGAACGTATTAACCCTAATTATAGCTCACCCAGTCCTTGAAAGTGGAACCAAATCTTGCGTATTAAATGCAGAGATCTGCCCCCATCACGCACATTAACTGCAGAGACGTGCCTCGAGTTCTGTACGAAGAGCAGCTTTTGACGTGGCGGTTCGTTTCGTCTCCTGCTAAGCGTAAAGGCTCACGTCTGCCTGTGTAAAACTAGGCAGCGTATTTCCTTGAATGCGTAAAAGTAATTTGTATCAAGAAAATGTCACTAAACGATGGTCTAGGTCTCTGTGCAGAATCATTATTACAGTCGTCCTCTCGGTCGTCATGCTGTACTCTTTGTCAGGAGTCAGGTTCACTGCATGATCTGACAGGTTCGTTCGAGGAATACGAAGAGTTCCTCGTACAACTTCCCACTGCATTAAAAGTGAGCAGGTTTTATGCCAAAGTAGCGATGTAACAACCTTTATTTACGTCGAAGCAGTCTAGAAATACTGCGTTATGCGGGTTATTCTGGAGCTATGTTTTACGCTGAACTAGCGATGAAGCTCTACTGTACGCCGATGGCTCTGAAGTCACGTCTTACGCCACCCAGTGCTGGAGCTCTGTTTTATGCGGGCTTCATGCATGTTGAGGGTTTTACGCGTATTATTCCCCAGCATATTTTTCATGCTTCTACAAGACCCCCTTCAAAGTTTTCGAATTCCTTGTAATTTGAAATACTTTGAATGAAGCATGAAACGGTCAAGTCTGACTCGTTCCTCGAGGCTGATTTCTTGGCTGATTTTTGGGAGTTTATTGGGATTCGGTGTGTTCTCCTTTGCCTATATAAAGGCTGATGAGTTAACCTGTTCTTCCCACACTTCCTTCACCACAAAGAGATGGTTGTCGAGGTTCGTCTTGCTGACTTGAGGAAGAAGAAGATCATGTTCTTCCAGCATGTAAGGAGCCAAAAAAGTAGGCATCTTTGAGCAAATGTCCTCTGCAATGATGGATCATGGAAGGATATCATAGCTTCCTTTGCTCGGGATGATCAGTAATTTTATATGGCAATTCGTCCAGGAGAGAGGAAGGGTCACATTCGACCACACATCTTGCAAGCTGTATTTTCTCCCGTTATGGCGTTGGCCGAGGATAGGCAGTTTGGCCCTGTCTTCCAGTATTGAGTTGGGTCAGAACCCCCAACTCAATTCTAGGGCATGCCTGCCATGGCGTATGGAGGATGGGTTCTTGAATAATTTAGACAAGTCCAGTTCTGTATCCTCCCGCCATTGATTATTTTCTTGTTCATCGACCGTGGAAGTCGATGAACTGCTGTAGAAGACGAAAAAGATCTCCACCAATACGAGAACCTGGCGTAGCAGATTCTTGTTGTGATCCTAAATGAAAATGAGAAACCCTTTGTAGAGAAAGGATTTCCATCATATGTAATCATGAAGATGAAAAACCCCTTTGTATACTGGATTTCCATCATATGTAATCATAATTAATAAAATTGTCTTCTTTTTTGCAACTGAAGATTTGTCATATTTGCTGTGATAAAGTCTGAATAGTGTGCAGCTTCGACACGTCTGAATATTTTTACGCCGACTCTGATAAAAGAGTATCTGAACTCATCTTGTCTTTTACGCGTAGCAGAAGACGCGTAGCAAGCTGCTTAGCATTTAAGTCGAATATCTGAACTGTCATGCTGTTGTGGACGAGGAGTCGTGTAGAATTTCTGAACTGTCACTTCTCTGATACGAAGAATTTTTGTTCAGATCATCATCTTCAAGAATGATTTCCCGAAAATCCCTTGAAATAGGACAAGAAATGGTTGTCAAAACTGGCCATGCTTGAACTGTAGAAAAAAGATTCTGACTGGATTTTGGATGAACTTCCAATCAACCCAAGAAGAAGAGTCATTTTTAATGTTGAACTCTGTATGTTTTAGGTACTTGGGATGTTTTGTGGCCAAGAAGGAGCATCTTCTGCGTAAACCCTTGTAATTGGTCGTCTTCAGAATTGTTCAGATATGCGCATACTCTGGCCTGCGTATTTTAAGATATGCGGAAAGTCATAGATCCGTAGCGTAGATTTGTAACTTCTGAGCATAAAATCATAGGTTTGTAGCCTCTCGAGCGTAAAAGCTGCTGAGCGTGAAATCATAGATTTGTAGCCTCTGAGTGTGAAGTCGTAGGTTTGTAGCCTCTCGAGCATAAAAGCATCCGAACGTAAAACCATAGACTTATAGCCTCTGAGCGTAAAACCGTAGATTTGTAGCCTCTCGAGCGTAAAAGCTCCTTAGCATAAAAATTGTAGATCTGCTCTGCACGAAATTTTTTTTGAATTCACTAACTGTCCGTCTTCCCTAAATGATAGGCTGACGTGGTCCCTAATCATAACCGAATATTAAATATCAGATTTGGTTAGGGATTCAAAGATTTTATCTGAGCTCTATAAATACCCCAAGGACTTTAGAGAAGAAACTCTTCATCTGTCTTTTGCAAAAATCCTTTGTTCCTTTGAGAGCTCTTCTTCGTCTCTTCCTTTGAGAACTCTGAGTTTTAGCCATGGCACTGAAACCAACTTCCTCCTCTAAGGGAAAGAAAGCTGCATCTTCTTTTCGCTCCTCTGCTCAAGCACGAGCAACTCCCATGTGGCTGAGCGAACCTCGCTCTGAACGAAGTATCCCACCGTCAAGCTGTGCACCAGGCGTCATAGGTAAAGTTTTTGGGAAGAGAAAAATAAAACCCTTCGCACACGTTGTACGTGAACGCGCAAGGTCATCTTCTGTGCTGAGAGCCTCTTCGAGGAAGATGATGCACAGAGATGTTTTATCATTATGCCCACATTCCTAATGTATCAGTGTAAAAACTCCATAATCTCGCAGTCTGGCGTAAAAGCTCAGACTGTCAAAATTTGGGGTATACGACAAAACCTTGCATTTTTACGCACTGGATGTAAATTCCAGCATAAAAACTTATTTTTAACAATCTGGCGTAAAAGTGTGGACTGTCAGGTTTTGGCATAGAAAGTGCAACCCTTGTGTTCTTATGCACTGGATGTAAATTCTGGCGTAAGACTTAAGTTTTTGCAGTGTGGCGTAAAAATACACTTTTTGGTATATGCTGCAAGAGTATAGCGTCTAGTGTAAAACTGACTCATTTTTTCTTGCATTTTACAGTGGACTTACAGATCCCTCATTTGGCTGACGTGATGGATTCTGCTGCTGGGATGCTAAACTCAAATTATCTGGAGAATTTGTCACATGTGACATTCCCCATTTCTGGAGCCAATTATCCAGAAGAGATGGGAATTCTGATATCGTTCCAAGGAGAGCGCATGCTGCTGAGTATGCTCGGTGGGGAGCCCCTGACGTATATAGATGGGGCCGAATATAGGAAGCCAGTTTTCCTCTTCGGGGATATGATTGATAAACAATCCCAAACGAAGCCCAAGAAAGAAAATTGGGTGTTTACTGCTGATGACATGGTCATGTTCCTGCCAAGGATGCCCAGAGATTACCCTATCTCGGCATTCTTCCATGCCACGCATACCAGGAAGATGTCATGGACCCTGACCCCTAATCTTCACGGCCAGCCGGGGAAGATATTTTATCAGAAAGGATCAGGCCAAGGATTATTTGTGAGCCGCCCTTCAGGCCCTGTCATACCTTTCAGGGGATTACTGCCGGGTAGTATCCCGAGCGAGGATACGTCGCTGATCCAGCCGGTTCAGATGTCGACCTTCTATAACGACTTTATGGGGCAGGGAGGAATGTACCCTAAGGTCAACCCTCGGTCCAGCGGGTGGCTTAGCCCTAGGAATCTTCGATGGGCCCGTTTAACTGCCTGGGCCCTGAAGCACTTTCAAACGGAGCTGGAGAGCATTGGTCTGTTCGTGGCTGTGAGTGCTACCAGTATTGGGTTACCTCTCAGCCCCAACCTGTTTTTGGCTTTGATGGAGCGGTATATCTCGCTCACTGGAACTTTTGCCACTCCGCTGGGGGAGTTGGGCTTAGCCCTTCACGAGATGGCAGAGATTTCAAGACTGCCAATGCGGGACACTCCTTATGAGGAGTATGTCCCTACAAACAGGGAATTGAGGGACACAAACCCTCGGGCAGTGGCAGTGTATCAGGAGCTGATGTGCCACTACCTTGCTTGTACCACTTTATATCAGGAGCCGTCTGATTTGGCTCACACCAACAAGTAGGCATCCTATCTCTTCTTTAATCAGGCCAGAGATGCTAAGCCAGACAAAGTTGTGGATAGCAGAGATAAACCCTTGAATTTTCTGAGCATGCTTACTGCTCAGACGGTCGATGATCTTATTGAAGACTCTGGGGCTTCAGATCATGTTCTCGATGAGGAGATAGGGGGTTACCCTGAAGGCACTAAAGCCTACAGTTATATGAGGCATTGTCGCAAGCCTCTGTCAAGGAAAGCTCAACTGGCTGGCTTCCAATCTGTATGGTTATGCTGATTGGTAGTACCTGGCATCGCATCTGCAGATCGCATTCATCGTAACACCTTATGTCCTGTAGTGTATTTGGTATTTGGGGCAAGATTGGGCCTGCTCCCTGCCATGGTATGCCGGATACAAGCCGGCCTGAGGGCCCTTACTGATGCGCTGCTCGCGGATGAAACACGGCATGAAGGATTTCCCAGAGTGGAGTTACCATTCATATATCTGATGGGATAGTTAATCCTTCATAACCCCAGGGTGATGTCTCCCAGCTCTGCCAGTAGTTCGGGAAATAATTTCTTGTTGAATTACAAGAATTCTTCTTGGAACGTGACCACCGTCGTAGACTGTCGAAGAGAATTAAATTTTGCTCACAGCTGGAAGCTCTTCTGTATCGTCCCCACTGTACATATCAATCAACAGGGGACGAAACTTCAAGATTCAGGTGACGGAAGGACTATTATTTCTCCCAAAGCCTTCTACTGGTTGGTCTGCATTAGACCTTCTCATCTATTGTACAGGAGTGAGGACCACTGCTATCTAGAGCCGTATCTGCCTAGCCGATTCGCTAGGCAATTTGGGTACGACCAGTTGCATGTGGGGAATGCTATCACCAGCTTCAAGTTCAGAGGGGGACTTATCGACAGAGCGAGAGGATGGCGGTACTTCATGATGGGTTGTACTGGAGCTACTTTTACCGTGCCCGCGACTTCTCTCTCCATGGAGTTGCGCATGCTCCATTCGTACGCCCAATTTGATGCATCCATTAATACCTTCCATCGTGATTTTGATATGCGTGGAAGTTTTAGGATGCCCTCTCATAAATCCACTGGAAGAGAGGAGGTCCCATCCGTCTCCTCTAACGAGGGCAAACACCCTATCGGTCCAAACGAATTTTTGTTGACGATACCGAGAGGCCTAATAGCTCCACCTGCAGAGCCTCTTGTTATCCCCAGTAAGCGAAGGGCTTCTACTCTGAAAGAGCCTTCCCCTCGCAAGAAAAAGAAGACTGTCAGTGGTCCTATCAGGACTTCCAGCCATGAGGCTCCTAGGAGTGAGCCTGTCGTTTTTACGGTTAGGGATGATTCTTTGACTAGAGGTCATTCGCCTATTAGAGAGGGAACCTCCACAGTTTCGACTGACAGTGCCGGAGATTCTTTGCTCGGGACTGCTGTCGCTACTACCGCTACTGGTAGTGCAGTGATATCACCTTCGAGGCCGAGCGTATTACGGATATCTTTACCTAAACCAATAATGGGTTCAGCCCCTTCTTCATCTGTAAGTATTTCCAGCAAGATTCTCCCTGACGAACCTCGATTGGATCTTGGTAAAGACTGGGAAGACTACCCTCAAGCGTCATTTGGTGCACCCTTTTCTCCAGGTATGACAGCTCATTTAGCATCATTAAGAAATGATTTAGCTGTAATGGTTGCGGACGCGGCATATATACCATCAGCCATGGGTAAATGTTGTCTTTTACGCCTCTTTTTTAGAAAAATTAACATCAGGTTGATATTAACTTTCTCTTGTCTTCTTTTCAGGGGAAGACATCATTGGAGAGGGTAGAGTTGACACCACTTCTGAGCTTGTTGCGGACTCTGCTAATGAACCGGCGGTGTCCGAGGTTGAGGGAGCAAGCTTTGATGCTGCTGATGCAATATTATCAGATGTTGTTCTGCCAGTATCAGTGCAAATAATATCGGGAGAGGATGAGCCGATTGTCTCGACTATGCCTCCTCTTTCAAGCATGCCGGCAACTTCGCCCGTTGTTGGTGCTTCTACTTTTGTCGCACCATCTGTTGAAGCGACGACTGTGACGACACCCTCTGCATTCGTTCTTGGAAGGGGATTCACTGATATTGCAGCCACTCCCAGCGTCCATTCGAATTTTGCCATGCTAGTTGAGCAGTATACTAGTATTTTCTATATCACTTTGAAAACGCTGATATCAATGATGTTGGAGAAGAATCTAGGCTTTGAGGCTCTGAGGATGTCCTCCTAGGTTGCGATAGCGCCGATCAGAAATTTCAACGACGCTGGGAGAGCTGATACGCTGGAGCAAATAGTTGATGGTTTAGAATAACCCATTAACGAGTATTTGCAACTATCTCGAGGCGGCATTGATGACCTGATTCAGGCTGAATATGAATCCCTGACTGCGCAGCTTGTTAGGGAGATGGAAACTCTGAGCAAATCTATCGAGGCACAACAGCAAGAGATGAATGAAGAGCATGCCGTATTGGGGTATGTCATTCTCCAGCTGGCTAAGTGCGAGGCAAAATATGAGGAAGAGGTAGCGAGGGTCCGCACATTGGAAGATGAACTCGCTCAGGCAAAGGAGAGGGGTCTCGCTTCATCAGCAGCTCGAGATGTGTTGAAGGACCGAATGGAAGCAGATCAGCAGAACCTGGCACATGCGGGTGTCATCCACGCAGGTTTTGTACATGCTCGGTCTGAACTGTCTGCCTTGAACAATCAGGAGGCAAGGTTGGGGCGGGAGCTCCAGGAATAAGATAATGGCCTCTTTGGCGCGACAGATTCACGATTTAACTGCTCCTCCCTAATGATGTACCTTCTTATTTCTCCTGTAATTTCTCGGGGATAATAAAGACACATTTTTTGACTTTGTGGACCCATCACTTTAGAATATGATAGGCTAAGATGAAAGTAAAATTAGAGGTATCATTAACATGACATACTTTCGTTAAGGTTTTGCTGAATGTAAATCTATTCAGAGGTAATATAAACCTGCTAGAATATAATCCAACTAGATTTGTATACTAAACACTATCAGAGTAATATGAATATGATAGGTTTACAAATTAGTTAAGCATATCCATTAAGAGGTCATACGAATCTGATAGAATATGATCCGGCTAACCTTTGTGCATGGTATCGTCAGAATAAGATCTTCGTCATACTCCGTTAAACGAAGGAGATCAAGTATAGTACTTCTTCGGGATTTTGCAGTTGATAGTAGCCAAAAAAATTCATTAGACTTGGCTAATTTGTAAGCGTCATTTGCAATCATATAAGGGCCCTCCCATTTCTTTATGATTGTTTGTACGAACTTTGGATATTGTACTAGAGGTAATATGGATGTAGTACGATACCGTATTTGTTGAGGATATCCCACTGGGAGATTTTTTGTGGACCTATCATTTGTTGCGCACGTTAAGTGCAAATAATAAGTTCGAAACAAGCCCTATCAGAGGTAATGGCGACGTGATAGGTATTGTGGCTGGTAAAGACATCCTGCTAGGAGATTTTTTTGTGGACCCATTACTTTTTGCACATGTTAGTGCAAGTAATAGGTTTGAGAAAAATCCTGACAGAGGTAATATAGATGCGGTAAAATATGACTCTGTGGGGGTTGGTCACGGACAGACTCTTTCTTCGCTGGGGAAAATGAGGATAGTTCAGAGGTGATATGAACATGAACAATTCGTTTTCCTTTGCGGGCATTCCACAGGGGAATTTTTTTGTGGACCTATTACTTCTTGTGCACGAGAGTGCAAGTAATAAGTTTAGGACAAGCCCTGCTAGAGGTGATATGGACATAGCAGTTTTTGTGGACTTAACACCACTGGTGTACTTAGAGTTAAGTACGGGTGCTAAGTTGAGATGACAACCGATATCAGAGGTAATATGGACATGATAATCGGTAGCCAAAACTCGGAGGGTTTGTTCAGAGGTCACTTGGATATTGCAAATTCAGCTGGGGAAACAAAGAAATATCTGGACAATAGTTCAGAGGTAATATGGACGTGAACTCATGTCCGAGGAATTCACTGTGGAGTGATTTTCCTGAGTGGGGATAGACCTGAAGAATCCGTAGGGAAAACTTTTAGGGACTCATCATCTGGTATTTCTTGAGGGAGCAAATTTTTACGTTAGAGTAAAATCAATTTGCAGTGGTCGTCCCCTCATTTATAAATGCAAAGTGATGACTTTGGCATCGATCAACTCCTGGATTCTTCTTTTTAGTACATAGCACGCCCTTGTAGGGTGATGAATGTACCGATAAAAGAGACAATAATCAGGGTCATCTACTTTGCCAGCCCTCTCAGGGTATCTGATATTGGGTAGCCGAAGTTTGTGTTCCTTCGTCAATATATTGAAGATTTCAATGATGTCATCTTCATTGAAGGAGAAAGTCCCCTTTGGCCTTCGGGCTCCCGATGCCTGAGTTTTATAGTCTTCCGAAAAGATCATCATTGTTGCATCATCTTCAGACTCAGAGGGAATTCTACCCCCAGCTCTGTTTTGCCGAGGTAGCCTACCCCCAGACATGTCATGGCATTTGTCCACAGAAGTTAATTTAGAAGGTCCTGCCTCTGGTTGTGCGGGATCAGACTCTCGAGGTTTTGAGTTTGCAGGAGATGCAGTATACCCCAACCCAAAATGAGTTTGTTGACAGTAAGGATTACCATGCAACGGTGTTCGTCTGCCTTTTCCATAGTTGAGGCCTTGTTTCAACTTCAAATCATAACCCATGCTTTGTATAATCTTTAAAGCTTGTGGGCTATATATATGGATTTGCATTTTCCCACCATCAGACTCGTGAGATCCTTCTTGTACAATCGGTCTGTTCCGCATTCGACCGAAGACTATTGGATACCAATCGTTGCGAGTAGGCGGGAAAATAAAGATGGAATCTTCATGTGACCCATGTGTCATGACGATATTAGATGTTGACGCATTTTCCCACATGATCTCTCCATGCTTGGAAGTTAGGGGCACCTTGTCTTTGCATTTTTGGATCAAGAGATCACGCAAATCAGCAATATTAGCCGCAGAAGAAGAAGAAGAAGAAGGCTTATTTTGCCTTTTTACATCATTGGGCCTGTGGAGATTAGGGACCAGAACACTTTGTCTACCATATGAGTAGAGCAATTCTGCCATGTGAGCAGCACATGATCTATGAGGAGCGTATGTTCCTATAAACTGGGCCTTCTTTATGCTGGGGGGCTTGTCCTGGCGTAATCTGAAACTTTGCTCAGGCTGGCGTAAAACTGAGGAAGTCCTCAATCGGCCATCAGCTTCTCGCGTAATTTGGAGAGCGGGCAGATTCTTCTCTTGATGGCGTAAAGGCCGAGAAGTTGGGAAATCCGCCACTTGTTTTCCCTTGCGGTGTTTGTAAGGACCATATGCTTTTCCACGGAGGGAAGATGCATTTTTATGCACGGAGCGCGTATGGAATTTCTAAATTGGCGCTGAGGCATCATCAAAAATTTTGTCTGCCATGTCACAGACGGGAGACTGAATTTTATGCGCGGGGCGTAAAGTAGACTTCTGGGTTAGCTCTGAGGCATAACCAGAAGCTTTGTCTGCCACGTCACAGACGAGAGACAGAGTTTTACGCGCAAAGCGCGGAGTATACTTCTGGATTAGCACTGAGGCATTGCCAGAAGTTTTGTCTGCCATGTCACCGACGGAAGACAGAGTTTTACGCGCGGGGCGTGCAGGTTGCGAAGCTACAACCTTGTTGGTCGAAGAAACCAGAGAGTCGACAGGAATGGTAGGGGATGTCCGGGGCATCCACACCTTACGCAATTTTATGTTGTCTTGGACAGAGAGGGAATGAGAGCTACCCCCTGCTCGAAGCATGTCTTCGTAGGCTGACTGGTCGAATTAGACGACCAAGGTCTTCTTCATTGATCCTACTGATACAGCATCGTGTTGAGCAATTGCTTTCTCGTCAGATGAGAAAGTAGTCCCCAGCAGAGTCGTCATCTTGTGTTTGATAATAAATGAAAGAAATAAAAGTAGGTTTATACGAAACCCTTTCTTTGGTTTACAAACAAGAAAAAGAAGTACAATTAATCCTATACGAGGATGTTAAGTACAAAAATTTAATCTGGGTAAATATTGCTATAGGAGTCTGATCTGCAGTCGATCACTTTGTCCCTTGGACCACACGATGACGAAGAAGTGTTGTAGAAGAAGGAGAAGCTTCAAAGATCGCAAGAGGGAGTGGATGCTCGATGCCAAAATCGTCTATCACTACTCTCTTTCTGTGCTCTGGATTCTTCTCTCTCAAAAAATCAATTTTCAACCCTTGACCTCTGTTCGACCCTGGACCTCCGTGGACGGAGGTCTCTATTTATAAAGTTTAGTGACAGTAACCGTCCAGTCGGCGTAGAAGCCGAACAGTGGAGAGTGTGGCACTTTTTACGCGGCGGTTATAATAACTGCCATCCACGTATAAATGGTCTTCTGAATCCGCGTGTGACGTGTGTCCCATTATGAGGTAACGCGTATAACTGCTGCGAAGATCATGGCATGCAAGCCACGTAGGTAACTGCCCCTCGCATAGAAAAGGTTGGCGTAGAAGCCAATGACTGTCAACTTGGCGTAGAAGCCAAATAGTTGTCAAGTTGGCGTAGAAGCCAAGTAGGCGTAGAAGCCAGTAGTTGTCAAGTTGGCGTAGAAACTAAGTAGGCGTAGAAGCCCAGTAGGCGTAGAAGCCTGATGCTGTATGGATAGGTAGGTAGCGTAAGGACAGCCGGTTATCCTTGTTTGACTGAGGTCTTGAGTGTATTCTGGACCAAATAGCCTTATCACGCACCAATGCAAATATAGCCTGAGTTGGCGTATTCCGAGGAGATAGCATACGGCGTGCTCCTGTAGTTGAAAATAGCCAGGTCAGCGTATTTCAAGGAGATAGCGTACAGCGTACTCCTATAACTGAAAATAGCCTGATGGCGTAATATGCAAAGGTGTTGATGTGGACGTATTAACCCTAATTATAGCTCACCCAGTCTTTGAAAGTGGAACCAAATCTTGCGCATTAAATGCAGAGATCTGCCCCCATCACGCGTATTAACTGCAGAGACGTGCCTCGAGTTATGTACGAATAGCAGCTTTTGACGTGGCGGTTCGTTTTGTCTCCTGCTAAGCGTAAAGGCTTACGTCTGCCTGTGTAAAACTAGGCAACGTATTTCCTTGAATGCGTAAAAGCAATTTGTATCAAGGAAATGTCACTAAACGACGGTCTGGGTCTCTGTGCAGAATTATTATTACAGCCGTCCTCTCGGTCGTCGTGCTGTACTCTTTGTCAGGAGTCAGGTTCACTTTATGATCTGACAGGTTCGTTCGAGGAATACGAAAAGTTCCTCGTACAACTTCCCACTGCATTAAAACGAGCAGGTTTTACGCCAAAGTGGCGATGTAACAACCTTTTTTTACGCCGAAGCAGTCTAGAAATACTGCGTTACGCGGGTTGTTCTGGAGCTATGTTTTACGCTGAACTAGCGATGAAGCTCTGCTGTACGCCGATGGCCCTGAAGTCATATCTTACGCCACCCAAGCTGGAGATCTGTTTTACGCGGGCTTCCTGCATGTTGAGGGTTTTACGCGTATTATTCCCTAGCATATTTTTTATGCTTCTACAAAGGTCATCGACCGTGTCGGCACTAAGCATGCTCAGGAGGTTCAAAGGCTTATCTTTGCTATCTACGACCTTGTCCGGTTTAGCATTTCTGGCGTGGTGGAAGAAGAGGTAGGATACCCATTTGTTGACATGGGCCAAATAAGAGGGCTCCTTGTAGAAGGTGGTGCACGCAAGATAATGGCTCATCAGCTCCTGGTACACTGCCACTGTCCGAGGGTTTGTATCCCTCAGCTCCCTGTTTGTGGGGACATACTCTTCATACAGAGTATCTCCCATTGGCAGCCTTTAAATCTCTACCATCTCATGAAGGGCCAGGTCCAACTCCCCTAGCAGAGTTGCGAAAGTCCCAGTGAGTGAGTTATACCGCTCCATCAAAGCCAAGAACAAGTTGGGGTTGAGAGGTAGCCCAACACTAGTGGCACTCACAGCCGCAAACAAGCCAATGCTTTCTAGCTCCGTCTAAAAATGCTTCAAGGCCCAAGCAGTTAAACTGACCCATCAAAGATTCCCGGGGCAAAGCCACCCACTGGTCCGAGGGTTAACCTTAGGGTACACTCCTCCCTGCCCCATAAAGTCATTACAAAAAGTAGACATTTTAACCGACTGGATAAGCGAAGTGTCCTCACTCGGGACGCTTCCCGACAGTAATCCTCTGAAAGGCATAACCAGGCTAGAAAGACTGCTCACAAAGACTCCTCGGTTTGATACTTTCTGGTATGAGATCTTCCCTGGTTGCCCATGAAGATCCGGAGTCAGAGTCCACACCATCTTCCTAGGATGTGTGGCGTAGAAGAATGCCGAGATAGGGTAATCTCTAGGCATCCTGGGCAGATACATGATCGTGCCCTCAGCAGAAAACACCCAATCTTCCTTCTTGGGCTTCGTTTGGGATTGCTTGTCAATCATATCCCCGAATAAGAAAGCTGGTTTCTTATATTCGGTCCCATCTATGTAGGTCAGGGGTTCCCCACTGATTATACTCAGCAGCATGCGTTCTCCTTGGGACGAGATCAGAGTTCTCCTTTCTTCAGGGTACTGGGTTCCAGAAATAGGGAATGTCACATGGGACAAATCCTCCAGATAATTGGAGTTCAGCATTCCAGCAGCAGAGCCCATCACTTCAGCCAAAAAAGGGATCTGTAAGTCCATGGCAAAATACAAGAAAATAAGTCAGCTTTTACGCTAGACGCTACACTCTTGCAATATACGCCAGAGATTGACAGTATGAGCTTTTACGCCAGACTGCAAAAACTTGAGTCTTACGCTGGAATCTATCTCTAGTGCATAAAATTCAAGGTTGACAGTATACGCCTAAATCTAATAGTCTGAGTTTTTACGCCGGACTACGAAAATATGGAGTTCTTATGCTGACACATTAGGAATGTGGGTATAATGATAAAATATTTATGTGCGTCATCTTCCTCGAAGAGGCTTTCAGCACAGAAGATGACCTTGCGCGTTCCGTACAACGTGTACGAAGGGTTTTTCTACTCTCAAAGTCTTTACCTATGATACCCGGGGCGCATCTCGTCGGAGGAGCACTTCGTTCAGATCGGGGCTCGCTTAGCCTAATGGGAGTTGCTCGTGCTTGAGCAGAGGAGTGAGAAGAAGAGGCGACTTTCTTTCCCTTAGCAGTGGAAGCCTGTTTCGGTGCCATGGCTAAACTCAGAGTTCTCAGAAAAGAGACGAAGACAAAAAGTTCTCAGAGAGACGAAGGGTTTTTGCAAAGACAGGTGAAGGGTTTCTTTCTCAAAACCTTGGGCTATTTATTGAGTTCTGATAACTCTTCGAATCCCTAACCAAATCCGATATTTAATATTCGGTTATGATTTGGGACCACGTCAGCCTATCCTTTGAAAAAGAAGACTGACAGTCAGTGGATCCAGATTTTTCGCACAACAGCTACAAATCTACGATCTTACGCTCAGAAGCTTTTACGCTCAGAAGTTACAAATCTACGATCTTACGCTTAGAAGCTTTTACGCTCAGAAGTTACAGATCTACGATTTTACGCTCAGAAGCTACAAATCTACGGTTTTACGCTAAGAGGCTACAGATCTATGATTCTACGCTCAGAAGATACAGATGCTACCGATCTATGATTTTTTGCATATCCTAAAATTACGCAGGCCAGCGTACGCGTATATCAGGACAATTTGGATCTTACACTCGAGAAGGCCAGTTGTAAGGGTTTTTTGCAGAAAGTACTCCTTTTTGGCTATAGAATATTCCAAATGCCTAAAACACACACAGAAGTCAGCATTGAAGATAACTCTTCTCCTTAAGCCATTGGAAGTTAATTCAAAGTTTAGCCAGAATCCTCTTACATCTAAAGTTCAAGTATGGCCTGTTCGGCAGACATTTCTCGCCCTATTTCGAGGGATTTTCAAGAAAACCATTCTTGAAGATAATGTTCTGAACAGAAAGGCTTCACATCAGAGAAGTGACAGTTCAAAATTCTACGCGACTCCTCGTCCAAAAATAGCATAACAGTCGGATCTTCAAAACGACTTAAATGCTAAAGAGCTTTTTTACGCGTCTTTCGTTACGCGTAAAAGTCGGGACATGACCGGATAAATCGTTTAACAGAGTCAGCGTAAAATTATTCAAACATGTCGAAGCTGCACACGGCAAATATGGCGAATCAGCAAGACGTAAAAGAAGACAAATCTATTAATCATGATTACATATGATAGAAATCCAGTTTACAAAGGATTTTTCATTTTTCATGATTATATATGATGGAAATCCTTTTTCTACAAAGGGTTTCTCATTTTCATTTAAGATCACACCAAGAATCTGTTATGCCAGGTTCTCATATTGGTGTAGATCTTTTTCTCCTTCTACGGCACTTCATCGGCTTCTGCGGCCGATGAACAAGAAAATAATTAATGGCGGGAGGATACAAAATTGGGCATGTATTAATTACGCAAGCCCATCCTCCATGCGCTATGGCAGCCATGCCCTAGAATTGTGTTAGGGATTCAGACCCAATATAATACTGAAAGACAGGGCCAAGCTGCCCACCAGAGTCCAGCTTCATGATGGAAGAAAATACAGCTAGCAAGCTGTGTGGTCGAATGAGACCCTTTCTCTCTCCTGGATGAATCGCCATATGAAAATGCTGATTATTCCGAGCAAAGGAAGCTATGATATCCTTCCATAATCCATCATTACAGAGGACATTTGCTCGAAGACGCCTTCTTTTACGGCTCCTTACATGCTAGAAGAACATGATCTTCTTCTTTCTCAGGTCAGCCCGATGAAACTCGGCAAACATCTCTTTTTGGTGAAGGAAGTGTAGAAAAATAGGTTCACTCGCTTGCCTTTATATAGGCAGAAGTGAACCTACCAAATCCCAATAAATTCCTAAAAATTTGCCGAGAAATCAGCCTCGCGGAACGAGTGACCGTTTCATGCTTCGTTCAAAGTATTTCAAATTACGAGGAATTTGAAAACTTTGAAGGGGGTCTTGTAGAAGCATAAAAAAATACGCTGGAGAGTTATACGCGTAAAACCCCCAACATGCAGAACAGAGCTTCAGCACTGGGTAGCGTAAGATATGACTTCAGAGCCATTGGTGTACAGCAGAGCTTTAACGCTATACAGCGTAAAATAGAGCTCTAAAACAACCAGCGTAAAATAGTACTTCCAGACTGCTTTGGCGTAAAAAGGTTGCTATATCGCCACTCTTCGTAAAACATGTCTGCTTTTAATGCAGCATGAAGCTGTACGAGGAACTCTTCGTATTCCTCGAATGAACCTGTCAGACAAAATAGTGAACCTGACTCCTGACAAAGAGTACTGCACGATGATCAAGAGGATGGCTGTAATGATGATTCTGCACAGAGACCCAGGCTGTCGTTTAGTGACATAATCCTTGATATAAGATGTCGTTTACGCATTCAAGGAATACGCTGCCTATTCTACACAGGCAGACAGGAGATGCCACATCAAAAGCTGTTCTTCATATAGAACTCGAGGCACGTCTCTGCAGTTAATGCGCGAGATGGGGGCAGATCTCTGCATTTAATGCACGAGATTTGGTTCTACTTTTAATGACTGGGAGAGCTAAAGTTAGGGCTAATACGTCCACATCACCATTCCTGCATTTTATGCCAACTCAGGCTATTTTTAACTATAGGAGCACGTCGTACGCTATCTCCTCGAAATACGCCAACTCAGGCTATTTTCGACTATAGGAGCACGTTATATGCTATCTCCTCAAAATACGCCAACTCAAGCTATATTTGTAAGTGATAAGGCTATTTTGCCTAGAATACGCTCAAGACCTCAGTCAATGAAGGATAATTATCTAGTTTACGCTGGTTACCTACCTATGCAGCATCAACACAGCCTCTTGGCTTTTACGCCATCAAGACAGCTACTTGGCTTTTACGTCAACAAGATAACTATTTGGCTTTTACGCCATCAAAATAGCTACTTGGCTTTTACGCCATCAAGACAGCTACTTGGCTTTTATGCCATCAAGACAGCTACTTGGCTTTTACGCCAACAAGATAACTGTTTAGCTTTTATGCCATCAAAATAGCTACTTGGCTTTTACGCCATCAAGACAACTACTTGGCTTTTACGCCAACAAGATAACTATTTGGCTTTTACGCCAAACGAGACAGTTATTTGGCTTTTATGCCAACCATCTCTACGTGAGGGGCAGTTATCTACGTGGCTTGCATGCCATGATCTTCGGAGCAGTTATACGCATTACCTCATAATGGGACATACGTCACACGTATATTTAGGAGATCATTCAGACGTGGATAGCAGTTATTATAACTGTCGCATAAAAAGTGCAGCTCTCTCCGCTGTTTGTTTCTACGCAGACCAGTCAGTTACTGTGACCGAGCTCTATAAATAGAGATATCTGGCCACAGAAGAACAGGGTCATCGAAAAAAGAGAGAAGTCGGCAAGTCGAACAGTCAAGGGGTTAAAAAGATCAAAAAGAGACCAGAGAGATCAGAAAGAGAGCTCATACAGAGAGTGTTGATTGGCAACTTTGGCAACGAGAGTCCAATCCTCCCTGCAGTCTTTGAAGCTTCTTCTTCTTCTTCTTCTACATCACTTCTTCGTCATCGTGTGGTCCAAAGGACAAAGTGATCGACCGCAGATCAGACTCCTATAGCAATATTTCCCCAGAATTATTTTTGTTGTACTTAACATCCTCGTATAGGATTAAATGTACTTCTTTTTCTTGTTTGTAAACAAAGAAAGGGTTTCGTATAAACCTAGTTTCATTTCTTTCGTTTATTATCAAACAACAGGTTTAACTTGATTGCTTCTATAGCGAGATATTACCTCGGCCATATTGTAAGCTTCAGGAGGAGTAGTCTGAATAGGAACATTATCCTTATTCAATTCTTCTCCAATTGCTTCTATTATTTTATTTTTTATTTCCGTACTGATATTATCAGTCAATAGGGCTTCAATTATATCATTTTTCTCATTGAGAGTCAAGGTATTTATAGATAGCCCATTCATTTTACTATAGACTTATAGTAGTTGAGATCTTTATCTGCAACACATTCATTGCATTGGCAATTCCCATTACATTCATTATCTGATGGACTGTTGGTCTCATCATTAGATTCATCATTGGATGAACTTTCTTCATATTCAGAATTTATTATTAATTTATAAAGAGTTTTCCTTAACCCTTCATCCTCGATTTTTTCCAATTTCTTTTTTGTATAACATTTGTTTGCATAGTGGCCTAATTTTTCATATTTATAACATTTAATGATATTTTTCTTAGAAGATTTCTTCTTTTTACTGTCTTTATTAATAGTAAGTTTTTGCTTTTTTGATGGATATTTCTTTCTTTTATAAGGTCTCTTATAGTCCTTATACCCCTTCACTTTCTTTTTCCCCTTTGTATTAAGAGGCTTGAAAGTATCTATCGCAAACTGGTCACAAAATTCTCCCAGTTGTCTTTTCTCAGAAATTTTCTGAGATTTTAATTGATGTCGTAACTTTAAGTCATTACATAAAGCTAGACCTTCTTCAATACAAACATCATTCGATGTAATTGATCATGAATTTGTTTATCCGTTAGACCATCTATGTTCCATTCATTATTGAAGAGGATATTGAGCATGTTAGGGACACCTACAACTATGTCCATATTGGATTAATACAAGTTGCATTTAAACCTTTGACTTTACTAGGGTTAAATGCATCAATAATGACATATCTTATAGATGCGAGATGTTTAAATTGGAGCCAGTCTCTAATGGGAGTCATGCAGACTAGTCTCTGCCATGGTCCAGTTTATTTTAATGTTTACCCAAATTTGACTATGTCAATGACAGATAATCATCTATATGAATCTGTAACCTTAAATCTTTAGTCTGTTCAATCAAGACAGATAGACACAGAAGAAGGGAAAGGTAATTTTCTGTTACTCTATTTTGGTATGCTTTTGTAAGAGTGTGCTTGCACTACCTTCTTCTAATATTAATAAAATTCTGCTTAAGCGTTTAGCTTCTCCTCCATCGCACGATCCTTTCTCTATTTGGTATCAAAGCCAGGTACATGGCTCAAGGCTGAGGTAATTTTACTTCCTCACTAGCATGTAGATATATGGCTTAGTTATTGTATTTAAGTTAATTTTCTGTTATGGTTATTATTATTGATAAAGTTGTTGCTCTGGTTTACTGCGATAGAGCTAGGATTTATCGAAGCGATGTGTCTTCTACCTAGTGGGACGGCATCAAAGTCGCGTGGCCTTGTTATGCCGAGAGGGCAGTTGATGGCATAAATCGTTGACAGCCGTGCTAGGTCTTTACTATCGTTAGATAGGTCTAAAACTTAAAAGTAGTTAACTAGAACAATAGAATTTTCGTAATAATCTCTATTAACAGTTTTATAACTTGAATATAATAACTAGCCATAGTACATGTATGTGAAGGAAGTAAAACCTCATTAAGCATATGAGCAGAGAATTAGCAATAGGCTTTAATAAAAAAACCCTTACTAAGGGTAAAACTATCAAGAATGCTCAAAATGTTGAGTATTTAATTTGAATAGCATTCCATTTTCCTGAATGATATCTCACTAATACTTCTTTATTGGTGTTTGGGTTTAATTGTTTCAGTATTCTCCCATAACCAATATCACTGTCACGCCCCAGTCCCAAAAATATACGGAACTAGGCCACGTGGCATTGGCCAGCTGACACGTCACTAGGGGATTTTCCAATTTAATGGACCCAAAGTGATGTGCTACGCTGTCCTAAAATACTACAAGTCTAAATACAGGTAAATCTATCTCATCCACAGGAATATCATAAAATATGGGAATTAGTGCTGAATATATATAAAGCTAAGTCTGAAATGTCATAATACACATCAGATAATAACTTGTGGGAACAAACCCACTACAGAAGATAAGCAAAAGTGAAATAAGATGACTAGTGCATCGTCCTCGAAATATGTAGCTCCAACTCCAGGTGTACTCAGGCAGATTCTGATGGCATCTCCTCTAACTCCTTCTCAGGGGCATATCCAGTCTCCTGTCCAGGTCCATGTACTGTGGGGTAGAGTATCTCATCTAAACCTGGCAGGGAACCAGGTCCTCAGTGGGACGTAACAAGATACATAAAAATAATATGCCATGTATGTAAATACTGAATAAATAAATATATGGTGCTAACCATCTAAGTGAATGCAATTTGAGACAACCTAGTACGTATGGGAAAGTGTGGCTAGACATATGCTGACGTAATTCATCAATCCGTAGTGACTGGCTAGTATATGCCACATATGCCCCCGTTCAAGGGCACTATACAATTTTCCATCTACGATGAGAATGGTCACAGGAATATATATATAATATCCGTATCACTCCGTCGAGTGCGGCATCGGGAGAAAGAGGTGGGTGGTGTCCCATACGTCTTTTAGTCGTTCTCCCCGCCCAATGTAACTAATGCTAAGTCGTAACTTTCCTGATTTTGTTCTAAGCCGTGATGCACGTCGTACGTACTGGTAGCTAATCAACTACGTAAACTTGCATCCCAAAATGAAGGGCAACCTTGTTGCGTGTACCCGTGATAGGGTCTAAGAGGATATTAGGATACCCTCACAGTTGATGGTAAGTCTGTATAGACTAAGTTAATTATACTACGTGTCAACGTATTTGTTGACGGTACCCGAGGCAGTCTCAGATACATACTATTTATATGTAAATTTACTAAAAAGAATATTCAACAGTTAATATTTAAACAGTAAAAACTTGGCAAGGTATACTTGCCTACTCCCTGATTGTGTTGGAAACCTGTTCTCGCAGTTAAGTTGAGGGTTCTTGTGACAGGGGTCACTGGCTGTGCTGGAGATAGTTTCTGTTAAAACAGATAGGGTTTGTAAATATCATGAGTATAATATAGTGGTATATATACTTATATTCATATATACATATAATATATATAATATATATAATATGTATATATATAGATATAGTATATATAGTAGTATATATATATATATAATAAAGGAAAGAAAATGCAGGAAATGTAAAAATATATATATATATATATGCTGTATTAATATTTATAATATTAGCAGGGTATATATAACCACTGATATATATAGTAATATAATATTAGCAGGGTGTAACCACTGATATATATAGTAATATAATATTAGCAGGGTGTAACCACTGATATATATAGTAATATAATATTAGCAGTGTATTTATAAACACTGATATATATATATAAATAAATAAAACAGTGCAGAAAATGTAAATTTACATATATAATTGTAGGCTGTATTATCCAGCACAGTATTATATATAATATTATATATCATATATATAGATATATATATAATAAAAAGACTGTGCAGGAATATAAAATATACATATATACATATGCTGTATTATCCAGCAATATTTATTAATAATAATAATATAATAATATATTATATATATAAATAATACATTATATATATATAAATATATATATATATATATATATATATATATATATATATATATATATATATATATATACATGTATATATATAATACAGGAATGAAAATGCAAAAATATATAATAGCAGTGTATATATAACACTGAGTTATATATACAATTATATATATAAGTAATATAATATATATAAATATATATATATTGATATACATATATATATATATACATATATACCTAGATATATATATACATAAATATATACATATAATAATAATAATAATAATAATAATATATATATATATATATATATATATATATATATATATATATATATATACAGTATTTATACAGTATTATATAATATATATTATAATATATAATATATAATATATATATATAAACACATATATATTAATATACATATTATACATATATACATACATATATACATATATATATAGTATACTTATATACGTATTTTGAGTAGAGGGGGGTATACCTCACTGACAGGGGGCCCGCGTCGTCGCCGGCGGAGGTCAGGCGGAGCTCCGGCGAGCTACGGCGGCGGCTGCAGCAGCAGCAGCAGCAGCTGCGGGGGCTACTGCGGCCAGCGGGGTGGCGGAGGGGGCGGTGCAGGCGGATGGGTGGACGGAGGGGAGGGAGGCGAAGGCCCTGGTGGTGGTGGCGGAGGTCGGGAGTGGCCGGAGTGGCGGTGGGGGACGGTCGGAGTGGCTCAGGAGAGATGGGCAGGGTGAGGCGGTGGAGGGTTACGGGGGAGCTGCTGGCGGCGGAGGGTGTCGTGGGGGGGTGTGGCGGTGGTGGTTCGATAGAGGGGAGGGTGGCGGAGTAGATGAGGGTGGTGGCGGTGGACTACGGCGGCGGGTGGTGGCGGTCGAGGCGTTCGGGTGGTGGGGTGGTGATGCTGCTGTTGTTGGTGATGGTGGTGTAGCCGAAGCTGGCGGCGGGTGGCGGAGGCTAGGGCGGTGGTCCGGTGGCTGGGGAGGAGGCCAGAGGGTGGCGACGCGTCCGGCGGAGGTCCGGCGGAGGCGGTGGCCTGAGGGAGGGTTGTGGGGTGTTCGGGTGAAGGGGGAGGGGAGTATATATAGGAATTTAGGGTTGGGTAGTTTTGTAAATAGTTCAAATATTTAAGGGTAATTTAGTAAATAATTCAATAAATATCTAATTCAGATATTTTAGGGTATTAATCTGATATTTTGAGGTGGGCCCCATGCCACGTGTCCAGTGCACGTTCACTGGCCAGTAGGAGGGTGCCACCTCGCGTTGTAATTTACAAAAAACCCCTGTAATTCTGTAAATTGCAGAAAAGTCCTAAAATTGGGAAATTGCACAATAATGCAAATTGTCTAATTAAAAACACTAATTCCTAAAAATACCAAATTGTACAGAAATAAGGGGGACAGCTGGGGGAGTGCTTTGGGATGTGTGGGGGTGAGTCTGGGCAGGGGCAGGGTCAGGTTCTTTGGGTGATACGGGTCACCGTATTTATTATTTAATAAATACTGCGCACGGTGTTCAATAATTATTTAGAGGCAGGTAGGGTCATAATTTTTCTACGGTGTCAATACACTAATTGTAGTATATTCAGTCTAGAATATTATCGTATTTTTGTTTGGGCAAAACAGGTGCCTACTTGTCCTCAAATCTCTAGGGGTACATAGATGGGTAAAGAGCAGAAAATTAAATAGGAATTAAATACGAACTTTTGTAACGATATTTGTGCGTCTCAAACGAGGCTCAAAATAAAACATCTGGGAGTTGCATAAAATTCAGGAAAATAGTCTAACATGTCTAGGACAGGTATGTGAACTTTGTTTGGGAATTACAGCTAGTGTAATGCTCTAATTAATTGTATAATGGACAGGTGCACAATCAATAGGATATATATAAATAAATAAAATATTACAATAAATTCTAATTTGCTAAAAATGATTTTTAAATAGTGAAATCTGGTCGAGGGAGTTTACAATCTACCCTCCTTAGAATATTTTGTCCTCGAAATAAAAATAGACATATAATGAGAACGAAAGATTGATTAATTTAAAATATTAAGACATAGTCATAGCTGAAGATTGATTGATTTAAAATATTTGGATATACCCTGGTCTGGAAATAGATGGGGGAAATATTATCGAATATCCTCTTCTCGTTCCCAGGTTGATTTGCCTGGTGCATGATGTTTTCATGCAATACGAATTAAAGGATAGTCTCGCCTTGCAACATCTTCTCGCTTCGATCTAGGATTTCTACGGGCTCCGACAATAATCTCAATGGTCCAGCACATGACTTGTATCCGGAGTGTACCTCCTTAATTGGGATACGTGAGAGACGTCATGTACTTTCCTAATTTCTGAGGAAGAGTTTATCTTGTAATCCATTTCTCCGATGTGTTCCATCACATCGAAGGGTCTGATGCCCCTCGGGCTTAGTTTTCCTCATCTTCTAAGTCTGATAGTTCCTCGGGTAGGTGGGATCTTCAAAAACACATGATCTCCTATTTTACTCTATGTATACCCTTCATCCAAATTATAGGGGTACCATCATGTTTACAACAGGTCGTATATTAATGGTAGTTCATGATGTTTTTCTCAAGGCTAACATCTGTCTATATTCTCTCCTTAAATCCATTTGCTCTATTCCCAAAACTAGCTGAAGTTCTCATCTATCACTTCATTCTCATGTTTGAGCCTAGCAATCAATGTCTAGCAATCTACCTATCTGTTTTTGCTTAGTCCTGATCATTATCTAGAGGGTGGAAAAATAATTTAGGTTGGATACTATAAGTCATCAGGTGACTAGGGTTTAACTACTATGATTTGCTATCCTAGGTACTATCTATATTTGGATGGGTAACTTGGTGGTCTAAAGATGACGCTTCTCTTCCCGTAGTCTAGTATAGCATTTGTACTAGTTTAATCAATCCATGCCTAAGACAGCGTCGAAGTTTGGTATTGGAAGTACCAAGAATCGCGTCCTCATTACTCTATTATACATGACTACTAGCATGCTTTAGTAATGTTGGTAACTGGAACAATGCCTCCTCTAGTAAAAGTGGCTATTTGCATGGCTACAAAACTACTAGATATGATGACAGCGTAGCTCTAGAATCAAATAATGCAGTTTTGTAGGTAATAATGTAACTATAATGGTACCTGAAATGGTTTTACCTTCCGGTTCTTCTACAACTGCAGCTAGTGCAAAGGCCTGCTCGTGCCTTTGTCTTTCAGTTTGTTGTCTGGCTAGATAGTACTGCGATTCCTGAGTGGCCAAGGGTGGTCCCCTCTGAAATCTTCCAGATGCTAGAGAATGCTGAACTCTAGTAGGAGGTTACATTTTCTGGGCTGGTGCTGCTGGTCTTTGCCCGTTCTGGAGTGCTGCTTCTCTGTGTTGTGGGCAGTCTCTGGCCCTATGTTGATTGTCTCCACATATCAGGCATAGTCTATACTTTCTTCGGCAGTTTTTGGCATAATGTCCTTTCCTGCCACAATAGTGACAAGTCGGAAGTTTCTCGTATTGATATGGCCATGTCTTGTGTTGTGCCTAATTTTTCGGGTGACGGATTGGTCCTCCTGCTCCGGTCTGGTATCGGGCTGATATGGTTGGATTTGAGCATCTTACTTCTCGGCCAATGGCTTCTTGTATCCTTGCCTCTGAAAGAACTTCCTCGTAGGAAATCCTCGACTGTGCCGTGGTATGCCCTTGGAGCTCGAGGGTAAGGCCGTGATGAAATTTCAGGGCCTTCTGCAGCTCGTTAGGTATTAGGATGGCACCGAATTGACTTAGTCGACTGAACTCTGCGTCGTAGGCATCGACGGTCATATTTTCTTGTTCCAAATGCAGGAACTGAGAGTACAGATCATCTCTAACCATGGCTGGAAAGTATTTCGCCTTGAACTATTCCAGGAATTGCTCCCAAGTATGGTTCTTGCCGGTGCTGCGCTCGATGGAGTCCCACCAGTGATGGACGTTACCTTTTAGTTGGGCCCTTATTGCGGTCATCCATAGATCGGGATGAATTTGTGAACCTTCCAGCAGTATTTCCGTGTTGGAGATCCAGTCTGAGATCTCTTCCGAAATTTCGTTGCCAAAAAAGTTTCTCGGGCACATTCGGCGAAAGCCTTGAACAGTGTTAGGGGGTTGGACAGGTGCTAGTGCCGGGGCAGTTGTCATCTCCAGAGCTGTTATCAAGGTCTGTCTCAGGGCTTCAGTTTGTTGCCACTGAGCCTGTCTCAGGGCTTCAGTCTGTTTCCACTGAGCCTGCAACAGGGTTTGGAAATATTGGAACATCTGGGTTTGTCCCTCAAGCTGTGGCATCAGGGCTGAGAGGGCTGGATGTGGAGGCAAAGGTGTCTCCGCCTGCGGTGTTGGTGCTTGGAAAGTTTGCCCTTCTAGCTGGGCTGGGGTTGTCTCCTGGGTAGGGTCCTGAGGAAGGTACGGGGTTGTTGGATTGACCAGCATCCTTCTTGGGGATTGGTCTCTCGGAAGGGTTGGAGTCCTTTGGATATCTGGCGATGGGTCTGTTGCTTGGTCAACCCCATCATTAGCGTATCTGCTGGGTATGTCCATATTTCTGAAGAAGATAGAATAATTTAGAAAAGTACGAAGGAAAAATAATAATAATCAAGCAGGATGCAAGAATCTTAGAATGAGTCATAGTGGATGAGACCTAGTATTCCTATCTTATAGCAGGTTTGCTGAGCATGATATCATGCTACTAGCAATTTAACTTGACCTGCATGGGCCACCACAAAAACTATGTCACGTCCCAGTCCCAAAAATATACGGAACTAGGCCACGTGGCATTGGCCAGCTGACACGTCACTAGGGGATTTCCCAATTTAATGGACCCAAAGTGATGTGCTACGCTGTCCTAAAATACTACGAGTCTAAATACAGGTAAATCTATCTCATCCACAGGAATATCATGAAATATGGGAATTAGTGCTGAATATATATAAAGCTAAGTCTGAAATGTCATAATACACATCAGATAATAACTTGTGGGAATAAACCCACTACAGAAGATAAGCAAAAGTGAAATAAGATGACTAGTGCATCGTCCTCGAAATATGTAGCTCCAACTCCAGGTGTACTTAGGCAGATTCTGATGGCATCTCCTCTAACTCCTTCTCAGGGGCATATCCAGTCTCCTGTCCAGGTCCATGTACTGTGGGGTAGAGTGTCTCATCTAAACCTGGCAGGAAACCAGGTCCTCAGTGGGACGTAACAAGATACATAAAAATAATATGCCATGTATGTAAATACTGAATAAATAAATACAGGGTGCTAACCATCTAAGTGAATGCAATTTGAGACAACCTAGTATGTATGGGAAAGTGTGGCTAGACATATGCTGACGTAATTCACCAATCCGTAGTGACTGGCAGTATATGCCACATATGCCCCTGTTCAAGGGCACTATACAATTTTCCATGTACGATGAGAATGGTCACAGGAATATATATAAAACATCCGTATCACTCCGTCGAGTGCGGCATCGGGATAAAGAGGTGGGTGTCCCATACGTCTTTTAGTCGTTCTTCCCTCCCAATGTAACTAATGCTAAGTCGTAACTTTCCTGATTTTGTTCTAAGCCGTGATGCACGTCGTACGTACTGGTAGCTAATCAACTACGTAAACTTGCATCCCAAAATGAAGGGCAACCTTGTTGCGTGTACCCGTGATAGGGTCTAAGAGGATATTAGGATACCCTCACAGTTGATGGTAAGTCTGTATAGACTAAGTTAATTACACTACGTGTCAACGTATTTGTTGACGGTACCCGAGGCAGTCTCAGATACATACTGTTTATATGTAAATTTACTAAAAAGAACATTCAACAGTTAATATTTAAACAGTAAAACTTGGCAAGGTATACTTGCCTACTCCCTGATTGTGTTGGAAACCTGTTCTCGCAGTTAAGTTGAGGGTTCTTGTGACAGGGGTCACTGGCTGTGCTGGAGATAGTTTCTATTAAAACAGACAGGGTTTGTAAATATCATGAGTATAATATAGTGGTATATATACTTATATTCATATATACATATAATATATATAATATATATAATATGTATATATATATAGATATCGTATATATAGTAGTATATATATATATATAATAAAGGAAAGAAAATGCAGGAAATGTATATATATATATATATATATATATATATATATATATATATATTGGCTGTATTAATATTTATAATATTAGCAGGGTGTAACCACTGATATATATAGTAATATAATATTAGCAGTGTATTTATAAACACTGATATATATATATATATAAATAAATAAAATAGTGCAGAAAATGTAAATTTACATATATAATTGTAGGCTGTATTATCCAGCACAGTATTATATATAATATTATATATCATATATATAGATATATATATATAATAAAAAGACTGTGCAGGAATGTAAAATATACATATATACATATGCTGTATTATCCAGCAATATTTATTAATAATAATAATATAATAATATATTATATATATAAATAATACATTATATATATAAATATAAATATATATATACATGTATATATATAATACAGGAATGAAAATGCAGAAATATATAATAGCAGTGTATATATAACACTGAGTTATATATACAATTATATATATAAGTAATATAATATATATAAATATATATATATTGATATACATATATATATATATATAATATATATAAATATATATATATTGATATACATATATATATATATATATATATATATATATATATATATATATATATATATATATATATATATACATAAATATATACATATAATAATAATAATAATACATATATATATATATACTGTATTTATACAGTATTATATAATATATATTATATATTATAATATATAATATATATATAAACACATATATATTAATATACATATTATACATATATACATACATATATACATATATATAGTATACTTATATACGTATTTTGAGTAGAGGGGGGTATACCTCACTGACAGGGGGGCCCGCGTCATCGCCGGCGGAGGTCAGGCGGAGCTCCGGCGAGCTACGGCGGCGGCTGCAGCAGCAGCAGCAGCTGCTGCAACAGTCAGCAGCAGCAGCAGCAGCTGCGGGGGCTACTGCGGCCAGCGGGGTGGCGGAGGGGGCGGTGCAGGCGGATGGGTGGACGGAGGGGAGGGAGGCGAAGGCCCTGGTGGTGGTGGCGGAGGTCGGGAGTGGCCGGAGTGGCGGTGGAGGACGGTCGGAGTGGCTCGGGAGAGATGGGCAGGGTGAGGCTGTGGAGGGTTGCGGGGGAGCTGCCGACGGCGGAGGGTGTAGTGGGGGGGTGTGGCGGTGGTGGTTCGATAGAGGAGAGGGTGGCAGAGTAGATGGGGGTGGTGGCGGTGGACTACGGCGGCGGGTGGTGGCGGTTGAGGCGTTCGGGTGGTGGGGTGGTGATGCTGCTGTTGTTGGTGATGGTGGTGTAGCCGAAGATGGCGGCGGGTGGCGGAGGCTAGGGCGGTGGTCCGGTGGCTGGGGCGGAGGCCAGAGGGTGGCGACGCGTCCGGCGGAGGTTCTGCGGAGGGTGGTGGCCTGAGGGAGGGTTGTGGGGTGTTCGGGTGAAGGGGGAGGGGAGTATATATAGGAATTTAGGGTTGGGTAGTTTTGTAAATAGTTCAAATATTTAAGGATAATTTAGTAAATAATTCAATAAATATCTAATTCAGATATTTTAGGGTATTAATCTGATATTTTGAGGTGGGCCCCATGCCACGTGTCCAATGCACGTTCACTGGCCAGTAGGAGGGTGCCACCTCGCATTATAATTTACAGAAAAACCCATGTAATTCTGTAAATTGCAAAAAAGTCCTAAAATTGGGAAATTGCGCAATTATGTAATTTGTCTGATTAAAAACACCGATTCCTAATAATACCAAATTGCACAAAAATGAGGGGGACAGCTGGGGGAGTGCTTTGGATGTGTGGGGGTGAGTCTGGGCAGGGGCAGGGTCAGGTTCTTTGGGTGATACGGGTCACCGTATTTATTATTTAATAAATACTGCGCACGGTGTTCACTAATTATTTAGAGGCAGGTAGGGTCATAATTTTTCTACGGTGTCAATACACTAATTGTAGTATATTCAGTCTAGAATATTATCGTATTTTTATTTGGGCAAAACAGGTGCCTACTGGTCCTCAAATCTCTAGGGGTACAAAGATGGATAAAGAGCAGAAAATTAAATAGGAATTAAATACGAACTTTTGTAATGATATTTGTGCGTCTCAAACGAGGCTCAAAATAAAGCATCTGGGAGTTGCACAAAATTCAGAAAAATAGTCTAACATGTCTAGGACAGGTATATGAACTTTGTTTGGGAATTACAGCTAGTGTAATGCTCTAATTAATTGTGTAATGGACAGGTGCACAATCAATAGGATATATATAAATAAATAAAATATTGCAATAAATTTTAATTTGCTAAAAATGATTTTTAAATAGTGAAATCTGGTCGAGGGAGTTTACAATCACTAGCATCAGTTTCAACTATTTTAAACCATTCAACATTGGCTAAATGTAAGCAAGGTAAATTTTTAACCTTTTATTTTATTAATTTGACTGCTTTTGTATGACTATTAGTCCAAGGAGCAGGATTTTTCTTTAATCTTTGATATAAAAATTTTGTATCAGCAGCAATATTCTTATAGAATTCAGATACATAATTTAGTGCTCCAAGAAATCGCTGTAACTGCTTATTATCAGTTATTTCATCAAGAAATATTATTGTGTTATTTCTTGTTGGAAAAGTTTTATTTTTGGGGCCAAAATTACTAAGCCATTTTTTATGACCAAGTGTTTAAACACAGTAAGGTGTTTAAAATATTCTTCTATCGTATTAGAGAAAATCAGTATATCATCAATATACGATAGTATAAAGCTAGAATATTGAATGAATATTTCATTCATAATATTTTGAAATTCTGAAGGTGCATTCTTCAGACCAAATGGCATAACATTCCATTCATAATGCCCAAAAGGAACAGTAAATGCAGTCTTATACCGATCCTTTTATTTATTTGTATCTGCCAATATCCTGATTTTATGCCAAATTTAGAGAAAATTCTTGCTTTATCTACTCTATTGAGTAGGTCCCTTTTATTAGGGATTGGATAACGAATCCATTTCAAAACCTTATTCAAAGGTTTATAATTGATAACGAGTCTAGGTACACCCCTTTCTTTTTCAGCATTATTATTAACATAAAATGTTGTACAACTCCATGGGGAGTAAGACTTACGAATTAATTTTTTATCCAATAATTCTTGGATTTATTTTTTATATAATTCAAGATATTCTTGATTCATTTGACAAGGTCTTCTTTGGTCGGAATATCCTTTTCATTAAAGGATTCTTCATATGGAAGAGAAACTATATGTTGTTTTATATCCCAAAAAGTATTAGGAATATTACTACAAGTTTGTAGTTTAAAGTCCTCTTCAATTTGTTGAATTTTTTCTGAATTTCCAATTATTTTAATTGCTGGGTTATAGTAACCTAAGCAAGTTCTTCTTTTAAGAAATTAATTTGTTTTTCTTTCAAATTAACTTCATTAAGGATTTTTACCAATTGAATTTGTTATAAATTCAAAAGTTATTCTTCTACCTTTATAACTGGTAGTAATTCCTTCTTTTGTTATCTCATTCATAGGCATGAGTTTTTCTAGGAAAGGAGTTCCTAGGATAACATGCTGAGGTATTTCCTTTACAACTATTAGATGTACAGGAATACAAATATCATTCGATGTAATTGATCATGAATTTGTTTATCCGTTAGACCATCTATGTTCCATTCATAGATCTGTTAATCTCAATTTTCAAAGTCTTTGTGAGTCGGTTAAACAATTGTTCCACCAACCCCTTAGAGTGCCAGTAAAACCACAAGTTATAAACTGTGCAATTTCCTTATCATTATTTCCAACGGCTTTAGCCACGTTGGAATACATCATCATTCGATGTAATTGATCATAAATTTGTTTATCCGTTAGACCATCTATGTTCCATTCATAGTGTCATCACCCTAATTTTTTAGAATATTTTTAAAACAATTTTACACAATCTTCTGTAATTTTTTGGAATTAAAACTAAGGTATTTTATGATTAAATAATTTTTAAATGATGATAATTAATATTAAAATATTATGAAAATAATATTTATAGGTGTAAAATAGAAAACTGGACATAGGGTAATTTTCTGTGAAATTATTGGACTCCGAAAATATTTTTAAAGCCCTAAAAACCATTGTATATTTAAACCTAATTAACCCTAGAAATAAACCCGGTTCAATTGAACCAAACCAACCCAAACCAACCCAAACCCGGTTCAACCGAACCGAACCCAGCCTTATCGGGTCGGGTCGGATCTAAACCCGACCCGAAACCCGACAACCCGTACCCGCACCTAAGTTAGGTGGATCGGGTCGGATCCGCCGCCCGACCTGCTGACCCGGACCCATACCCGATCTGAACCCTAAACGGAATCCTAATTCGAATCCGATTCCGTCGGCGGCGCCCCTATTTAATTCCCCTTCCGCCGTAGCCGGAACCCTAAATCCCCTCTTCCTTTCTCCGCCTAGCGCCCCCGCTCCGGTCACCCCGACCGCCTGAACCCTAACCCTAGCCATCTCCTCCGCTCGTCCCCGTCCAGAACCT
Source organism: Iris macrosiphon (assembly GCA_036927795.1). Classification (NCBI taxonomy): domain Eukaryota; kingdom Viridiplantae; phylum Streptophyta; class Magnoliopsida; order Asparagales; family Iridaceae; genus Iris; species Iris macrosiphon. The sequence goes on from JAYESA010000003.1 coordinate 82,871,842, forward strand.
CCCCGCAGCCGCCTTCCTCCGTCTCTTTCCCCGACCCGCTCTTCTTCCTCCTCCAGAACAACCCCCTCCACCGTCTCGCCTCCGACTCTCTCTCCTCGATCATCCCCGCCTCGCCTTCGCCGGACCCCTAAGTTGTCGTCCCCGACCTCGACGAACCCTTCCCCGCCACCGCTCAGCACAGCCCTCTCCCTCCTCCTTGCTCCACCCTAAACCTCGAGCCCCCACAGCCCGACCTCGCCACCCTCAACTCGCACCGCCCTCCGCCACCCTCTTCGACGACTCCACAGCGTCGAGCAGCCCCGACCTCTCCCCGATCTCCTTCTCCCCTTCCCGGTCCATCACGACCTAACCCTAACCATAGCCGCCTCCGTCGGCGCCGCCCCTCCGGCGTAGCCCTGAGCTACCACGGCGAATCCCCGACGAGTCTCAGCCGCACCCTGACCCGGACACAGCGATACACGGACACAGCACAGCACTGTGCAGTTGTGTCATGTCGAGCCGAGTCGACTCACGGACACGAAGAAACTCGTTCTACGGAGCCCTGTTCAGGTAACCCGTTCTCTCTCCTCGTTGCTCCAATTTCCGTTCTGTCAGTTGTGACGCGTAGACTGTGTAACCCCCTCGATGCCCGTGCAACCCGCTCGGTGCGTCGCGTCCTGTGGCGATCGTGAACCGCGATCCAAAAATAGGAAATGCCCTATTTTATCCCGGAATTGAGTGCACCCCGCCAAACGGGACGACTTGGTCGCGCACGGTCTTCACCAAAAGGTGCGCGCCGTTGATACGGACGTGCAGGATTTTGCAGAAGTTGATTTGGATGTGCGTGCACACCGAAATCAACGCGTATCCGCCAACAACGCCCCATTTCCGCCTATTCTGGAACACGTTGTAACTTTGTGTACACACGTCGGATCGAAATGAAACTTACGCCATCGGACTCGTAGCAATACGCTGGTCCTGTGACCCAAGTTTGGTTCAATTCTGAGAACGTTGACAAAATCGCGTATCGTGGGCCCCGCGGCTCCACTTGACGGGAGATTTTGTGATCGGCTCATCGAAATCTAATTCAGGAAGTTCCGTTGAGTTCGTATCATCGTTCTGGACTTGTTGACACTAAGTTTAACAAATTTGGAGACCCTTGACCCTGACACGTTTTTCGGTGCAAAGCGGCCCACGTGTGGACCCCGCTTTGGCCAGGAACTGTCATTTTTGCCCCTGTGTCCAAATTGGACTTAAGGACAGGTGTTTCTAGCTATTTAATATTTTCTGAGACTTTTGGTGATGTTTATTTCAGCTTTTGGAGGAGTACCTGCAGGATCCACTAATACAGGGACAACTGTTGCTATTCAAACCCCAGGCAAGTGTACCTTGCCAACATTGCAGTTCTTGTTACATATTTCCTTGTCTTATTTATATATATTGTTGTACATGCTTGACCTAGGACCATGTGACTTTACTTAGCGTCCGATTAATAGTCGGGTGCCAACACCATACGCGGAGTTGTGTAACGTCACATAGACATGGATACCGAGACCCTATACTTCTCGTACTTGTCTTATTAAGTACATCATAACCCAGGACACTTGACACTATTCATGAGACAGAATCTTCCTGAGATATTCATGGTGATTCTGTATAGGATATAGGTTTTATGACATAGATATTATATTCATAGACATTATTATGACTTGCTGCATTAGTTATGATCTTGCGTGTCATGGATATAAGACGTATGATTACATTGGGTGGGGAGAGAATTACCATACAAAAGGCTGATTATATATATATAATAATTTAATGGAAGTGCCTTAGACTCTGGCAACAGAGCTTTGGTACCGTACTGGCCCTTCGAAAGAATACTGCTATGGGTTTCCCCGACACAGATCCTGTAGTAGTCTCAGCCCGACTAAAACTCTCACTTGCATATCACTTAGCTTGTTATATAGTTTACCCTATTGTTTCATTTATTGCTGTACTGCATTTATTTTAGCTTGAGTTATTTTGTACCTTGCTATGTCCCCTGAGGACCTGGATCCGGATTATGTCCCCAGGATTTGCAGACGGGATCTACCCCGAGGTATACGGGACAGGAGCATTAGCAGGAGCAGGAGCAAATACTGGAGCAGTACCAGATTCAGTAGACGAGTGATCCCTGAGGGTATCTTCTGAGTATATACTGTTCCATACTCAATTTTTGTTGTGGTTATCTTTATTCTTGTATCTTGACAGATGTATCAGACTCATTATCGGGTTATTTCTCGAGTTTGTATTTTATTGAGATTGATCTTGCTGTATGATTCTGATATTGTTGTATTCATTTCTGTGGATGAGATTAGTATATTTAGACCCTCATTGTTGTATTACAGCTTAAGTACGCCCCGATGGATCCATTAAATTGGGTTTGTCCATCGGTGTGTGCTGCTGGCCATTGCTACGTGTCTAGTCCCTCGGTATTTTGGGACTGGGACGTGACACATAGCAAATAGAGAAAGGATCGTGCGATGGATGAGAAGCTAAACGCTTAAGCGGAACTTTATTAATATTAGAAGAAGGTAGAACAAGCACACTCTTACAAAAGCACACCAAAATAGAGTAACAGAAAATTATAACATACATTGAATAATAGAAAGAATTTCTTTCTTAATAGTTGAGTATTTAATTTGAGTATCATTCCATTTTCCATAATGATATCTCACCAATACTTCTTTATTGGTGTTTGGGTTTAATTGTTTTAGTATTCCCCCATAACCAATATCACTAGCATCAGTTTCAACTATTTTAAACCATTCAGCATTGGCTAAATGTAAGCAAGGTAAATTTTTAACCTTTTATTTTATTAATTTGACTGCTTCCGTATGACTATTAGTCCAAGGAGCATGATTTTTCTTTAATCTTTGATTTACAATTTTTGTATCAGCAGCAATATTCTTATAGAATTCAGATACATAATTTAATGCTCCAAGAAATCACTGTAACTGCTTATTATCAGTTATTTTATCAGAAAATTTAGAAGCAAATTCAATACTTCTATCAATTGGAAATATTGTGTTATCTATAATATTATGTCCCAAAAATCTTATTTTTTGTTGGAAAAGTTTCATTTTGGGGGCCGAAATTACTAAGCCATTTTTTATGACCAAGTGTTTAAATACAGTAAGGTGTTTAAAATGTTCTTCTATCGTATTAGAGAAAATTAGTATATCATCAATATACGATAGTATAAAGCTAGAATATTGAATGAATATTTCATTCATAATATTTTGAAATTCTGAAGGTGCATTCTTCAGACCAAATGGCATAACATTCCATTCATAATGCCCAAAAGGAACAGTAAATGCAGTCTTATACCGATCCTTTTTATTTATTTGTATCTGCCAATATCCTGATTTCAGGTCAAATTTAGAGAAAATTCTTGCTTTAGCTACTCTATTGAGTAGGTCCCTTTTATTAGGGATTGGATAACGAATCCATTTCAAAACCTTATTCAAAGGTTTATAATTGATAACGAGTCTAGGTACACCCCTTTCTTTTTTAGCATTATTATTAACATAAAATGATATACAACTCCATGGGGAGTAAGACTTACGAATTAATTTTTTATCCAATAATTCTTGGATTTCTTTTTTACATAATTCAAGATATTCTTGATTCATTTGACAAGTTCATACTTTGGTCAAAATATCCTTTTTATTAAAGGATTCTTCATATGGAAGAGAAACTATATGTTGTTTTCTATCCCAAAAAGTATTAGGAATATTACTACAAGTTTGTAGTTTAAAGTTCTCTTCAATTTGTTGAATTTTTTTCTGAATTTCCAATTGTTTCAATTGCTGGGTTATAGTAACCTGAGCAAGTTCTTCTTTTAAGAAATTAATTTTTTTTTTTTAAATTAACTTCATTAAGGATTTTAACAATTGGATTTGTTATAAATTCAAAAGTTATTCTTCTACCTTTATAACTGGTAGTAATTCCTTCTTTTGTTATCTCATTCATAGGCATGAGTTTTTCTAGGAAAGGAGTTCCTAGGATCATATGCTAAGATATTTCCTTTACAACGATTAGATGTACAGGAATACAAACATCATCCTTACAAATATTTACATCGGTAACTTTGTAAGGAGTAGTTAGTGCTTTATTATTTGCAGCACTAAGTGTCTGAGAAGTTCGTTCACAGTATTTTATTGGAACGACTCCTTCCTTGACACAATTAAGATCTGCACCACTATCTATAAGTGCAATTAAATTAGTTATATAATACTCATTATTAATGAGCAGATTTATTTTAATATACCATTTATGGGTAATAAATAAATCTATTTTTTGTAGAAAATTACTTTTTCCTTCTTCTGTGTCTATCTGTCTTGATTGAACAGACTGATTCTCCCCCTCTTGTTCTTGTGAGCAAGAAGAACCAACAGAAGATTCACCATCATGGATTAAGCGAGTAGTTTTTCTAGATAAATTATCTAGTTCAAGTTTATCCAGTCTTTTCTGGATGTACTGATCTTGAGATTTTAAATTTTTAATCTCAATTTTCAAAGTTTTAATTTCAGACTGAAGTTCCTGCATAGTAACAGGTTTAACTTGTTTGCTTCTATAGCGAGATATTACCTCGGCCATATTGTAAGCTTCAGGAGGAGTAGTCTGAATAGGAATATTATCCTTATTCAATTCTTCTCCAATTGCTTCTATGATTTTATTTTTTATTTTGGTACTGATATTATCAGTCAATAGGGCTTCAATTATATCATTTTTCTCATTGAGAGTCAAGGTATTTATAGATAGCCCATTCATTTCTACTATAGACTTATAGTAGTTGAGATCTTTATCTGCAACACATTCATTACATTAGCAATTCTTATTACATTCATTATCTGATGGACTATTGGTCTCATCATTAGATTCATCATTGGATGAACTTTCTTCATATTCAGAATTGATCATTAATTTATAAAGAATTTTCCTTAACCCTTCATCCTCGATTTCTTCTAATTTCTTTTTTGTATAATATTTGTTTACATAGTGGCCTAATTTTCCACATTTATAACATTTAATGATATTTTTCTTAGAAGAATTCTCCTTTTTACTGTCTTTATTAACAGTAAGTTTTTGCTTTTTTGATGGATATTTCTTTCTTTTATAAGGTCTTTTATAGTCCTTATACTCCTTCACTTTCTTTTTCCCCTTTGTATTAAGAGGCTTGAAAGTATCCATCGCAAACTGGTCACAAAATTCTCCCAGTTGTCTTTTCTCATAAATTCTCTGAGATTTTAATTGATGTCGTAAATTTAAGTCATTACATAAAGCTAGACCTTCTTCAATACACTTATTGCTCAGATTTTCATAAGTGTAATTAGAATAAGGTATGACACCATTATTTTGGTTTCTTAAACCTTGCCTTATTCTTTCTGCAAAGAGATTAGGAAGTCCATCAATGAATTTTGACTTCTAGTGAGCATTATTAGCATCACCAAGTAACATTACTCTACTCAAGAAGGTATCTTTATACCATCTAAAGTGAGTAAGTGTTGGACATCTTAGATTTTGAAGAAGAGTTCTTACTCTTTCTCCATGATCAGATATACCTCCTGTGAAGTGTTCCAGGATGGTAATAATGAGAGTATAAACCGCATCAGGTTTAGTTATTTGAGTACTATTCTCAGAGCTAGTTTCAGTTTTTACAGCACTTAGAATTTCTTGTCTTTGTGAGTCGGTTAAACAATTGTTCCACCAACCCCTTAGAGTATAAGTAAAACCACAAGTTATAAACTGTGCAATTTTCTTATCATTATTTCCAACGGCTTTTGCCACGTTGGAATACATCATCATTCGATGTAATTGATCATGAATTTGTTTATCCTTTAGACCATCTATGTTCCATTCATAGATCTCTCCCCCACTATAATGATTTTATATGATAGTGTCATTTTCTTCGAACAACACATCTGTGGGAGTAGGTCTTAGGTAATAATATTTCAATGAGAAAAAGGTAATGAATACCATTGCCCCGAATGCTAGGCATACTACTACACCTGGTAAAACTACTTTGGTAGAAACGAATTTGTTAACATCCAAAGTAGCAACTAACAGGATAATTCGATGGGATGAAATTAACTTCCCTAAAGAAATAATCTTAAGCCAAGCTGTGTTACCACAACCAATAGTGAACACAGATATTGACCAAATAATCCAAACAAATGATGGAGAAATATATATATATATATATATATATATATATATATATATATATATATATATATATATATATATATATATATATACAATACGTATTTATACATAAACCTTATTCATTACATATACATATATATATTAAATATATATTCAATTATATTTATACATAAATATGTATATATACATAAAGACATATATATACCTTAATATACAATTACCTATATATATATATATATATATATATATATATATATATATATATATATATATATATATATATATATATAATTTTATATATATATAATTATATATATATATATATATATATATATATATATATATATATATATATATATATATATATATATATATATATAATTATACATATACATATACATATACATATACATATACATATACATATACATATACATATATATATATATATATACATATATATATATATATATATATATATATATATATATATATATATATATATACATATATATACATAAATACAGATATACATATATACATACATATATATTATATAATACATATATACACATGAAATAATATATATATATATATATATATATATATATATATATATATATATATATATATATATATATATATATATATATACGTTTATACATACATATATACACAAAAAGAGGGGGGGTATACGTACTATGTCGTGTCTGGGGGGGGGGTGTCCGCCGTGCACGTCGTCGCCGGCAGGGGGGGGGGCGGAGCTCCGGCAGGGGGGAGTGAACTCGACAGTAGCAGTAGCAACAACAGTTGCTGCTTGCAGCAGCTGCTCCGGCCAGCTGGGCGGTGGCCAGGGGCGAGCTCCGGCGGGGGACGGAGGTGGAGAGGCTGGGGGTGGCGTCGGTGAGTAGTGGTGGCAGGCCGGGGCAGTGGTGGCTACGCTAGGGGAGGTCGGGGGTCGAGTAGTGGTGCGGGTGATGGTAATGTTGTTGATAGGGGTGGCTACTGGCGGTGCCCGAGGCGGAGGCGGCGGTCGTGGTGGTAGTAGCGGTGGCTCAGGTGGTAGTGGTGGTGATGGGGACGATGCTGGTGGCGGTGGTGATGGGCTGAGGGAGATGGCCGGGGAGGAGAAGGAGTCAGGGACGGAGGTGGCAGGTGGTGATGTTGGTGATGTTGGTGATGGGGGTGGATGCTGGCGGCGGAGCAGCGGCCGGTGGCGGTGGCAGGGGATAATGGTGAGGAGGTAGGTCGGAGGGGGAACGAGTTCTGGGGTGGCCGAAGGCGGAGGTGGCGGTGGTCGACCGAGGGTTGGGGTCGGGTTGGTGGTGGTGTGGTGAGGGTGGTGGTGTTGGTTAATAATTCTAGGGTTTCTCTTTGTGTAGATGTGTGTGTGGGTATTTTTAGAGAGAGAGGGTGGGTAGTTTATGTAGGAGAGAGAGAGGGGGGCTCCTTGGGATTAGGGCCGGCTGGGGAAGTTCCCTAGGTTTGTGTGAAGCCTCCACATATTGAACATGTGTCTAGGATTTAAGGGGTTTAAAATGTGGGGTTGAGATGTTGTTACATAAAGTAGTGTATTGTACAATAAAATGGAGGAAAACTCATAGTTGACCGGTCAAGGGGAGGGGGTTTCATTCTTCATGTGGTTGGACCAATGATAGGGGGGCACATCATTGCTTAATTGCATAAAAGCCCCTGAATAATTAGAAAATTGTACAATAATTGGAATTTGGGATTGGATGTTGCAAAACACCATGTTTGGTGTTATGTAGTGGACTAGAAAGGTGTGTGGTGTTTAGTATGAGTCATGAGGGTGTGTGTGTGGGTTTGGGTTGGAGTTGGGTCTAGTTTGAGTGAGGTTGGGTCATTACATTAATTTAATTAAAATTAATGCACAAGGTGCTCTTTAATTAATTAAAAAATACATGGGTTCAAAATTGGGTAGGCACAAGCGTCATGGGCGCAGTAGACTTAGAATATAATAATGCCATAATTTGGGTTGGACAAAACGGGTTGATATTGGGTCCCAATTTCGATTGGAACGGACAAAGAATGCAAAGTTGGAATTAATTGAATTTACGCACGGACGTTTGTAACAATTTTTATGTGACTAAAATGAAGCACAAGAAAGAGTATTTGTGAGTTACACAAGGGTCAAAATAGTAGGCTGGTATGTCTAGGTAAAGTGTATGAAATTTGTTTGAGGGTAATAGCTAGTGTAGTGCCCTAAATATCGAAACAACGGCAAGGTATACTAAGTAATATAAACATTGCACAATAAATAAAACTCTGTGTATAAATTTTAATTTGCACCAAATTAACCCTAATCTCTCTATCTAAGCTAATTAAACTCAAATTTGGTCGAAGGGGTTTATAATCTACCCAACTTATAAGAATTTCGTCCTCGAAATTAAAATAACACCTAATAAGCTATAAATTATCAAGCAATGCTACGGACATACCTAGGACTGGTGGAGCTGGCGTTTGTACTATCTGTTGGGCTCTATCGCTATATTGGGAACACTCTTCAGCTTGATGTTGGATTGATCCATACCTCAAACACAGTCCTAATCTTCTTTTGCAATCTTTCTGGACATATCCCTTCTTTCTGCAAAAGTGACACGTCGGTAGCTCTCTCTGCTGATATGGCACAATCTTCTATTGCGTCTGTACTCCTGGATGACGAATCGGTCCTCCTGCTCCGGGCTGAGCTCTGGATGGTATGGTCGTGCTGGAACGTCTTGATCCTCTGCTAATGGCCTCCTAGATCCTAGCCTCTGACAAAACTTCCTCATAAGAGATCCTCGCCTGAGTAGTAGTGTACCTCTGCATCTCGTACGTCAGTCCATGATGGAATCTCCTGGCCTTCTCCAGATCATTGGGTATCAGGGCGGCACCAAATTTGCTAAGTTTACTAAACTCTGCGTCGTATGCGTCTACGGACAGATTCCCTTGCTCCAGGTGCAGGAACTGGGAGTAGAGGGCATTCCTGACCATAGCCGGGAAATACTTCATATTGAAGTACTCTAAAAACTGGTCCCACATCTGCGTCTTGCCTACGCTGCGCTCTATGGAGTCCCACCAGTGATGGGCATTGCCTTTCAGTTGGGCCCTCACTGCGGTCTTCCAAAGGTCTGGATGTAGCTGAGAAGCCTCTAGTAGCATCTCCGTGTTGGCGACCCAATCGGAGATCTCTTCTGCGGTCTCGCTGCCCGAAAAAGTATCCGGACTCATTTGGTGGAACCATCGTACAGTACCAACTGCCTGAGCTGGTGGAGGTACTGGAACGGGTATTGGGGCATGTGTCCTCTCTATAACTGTCATCAAACTCTGTCTCAACGTCTCAGCCTGATGCCAATGCGCCTGTATCATAGTCTGAAAGAATTGGAACATCTGCGACTGTTCCTCTGGACGTGGCATCTGTGGTAGAAAGGAAGGAGGTGATGTCAATGGGGCCTCTGGCTGCGTCGTAGGTGTCTCCTCAGATATCGGTCTCTCGGACTGAGGCATCGGCGTAACCCTGGACGCCTGGCCCTCGAAGTGCTGCGGGACAGTCTGAGAAGTCTGGCCCTCCGGCTGCTGCGTCCGATCGTCAGGAGAAGTCTGGTGCCAATGTATCATCGGGGCCTGGGGAATCATCGGTGCCTGTGGTGGAGGCTGCTCTCCGGGTGGTCCAGGGGGTGTATCCTCCCTTGGTACGGTGGTGGATGGCACAATGGCGCCGTATGCCTCGCGTCCACTGTGCAAGTTTATCTTGCTGCAAGGAATATAACTTCATTAAAAGAGTACGGGGATAACAAACGGGATGCAGATATTCAATTAACTAAATGCGAAGGAGATTCAAGGGCAAAAATCAAAGTGGATGAGATCTAATAATTTCTATCCTATTGCAGGCCCGCTGGGCATATTACCATACCACAAGCGATAAACAAAGACCTGCATGGGCCACCACTAAAACTATATCACGCCCTAGTCCCAAAATACACGGGACCAGGCCACGTGGCATTGGCCAGCTGACACGACTCCGAAGGATATCCCAATTTAATGGATCCTATCGAAGCGTGCTACGCTGTCCTAAAATACTAACAAGTCTAATATGCTAATATACAACAGGTAATGTCTAATCTCATCCACAAAATATAATATCATAAAGACTGAAACAAATGCCGGTAAATAAAATACAAGAGTCTGAATATCCATAATACATCTGAAATAGTCTGATGGGGACAAACCCACTGAAATACAACAACGGAATAAAAGTGCAGGAAGAAGTAAGATAACTAGACTAGAGTATCAACTAGCTAGATACGAAAACTCTAGTCCGAAACAGCTACGTACTCAAATCATGGGAACTTCTCTGAAAATGCCTTGAAGTCCTCAATCAGGAATCATGTCTCTACTCCTGCTCCGTAGATGGTCGGGTACAAGTGCTCGTCCGGATCTGGAAGGGAACCAGGTCCTTAGAGGGACGTAACAAGATATAAAAATACATGCCATAAAGTATATACTGTGTAAACTCGAGGGTGTTCTAACCAGCTACGTGAAATGCACTTTGAAGACAACCCTAGTACGTATGGGTAGGTGAAAGGTATAAAGCATAGCGTCGAGCCAGAGGCTAAGTACCTAGCATTAGCAGTAAACTGGATGCCAGGAGTATATGCTGACTACATCACTGATCATGATAGCGCGCAGCTAGTAACCTCTACCGGATGTATCAACAAGCATATATGCCCATAACCGGGTACTTGAGCCCATAACCGAGTAACACATGGCCCATAACCGGTAATACTGAGGCTCACGGTCCCGCAGTTTACTCTGAAACTACGGCAGCCAAATGTCTGTCCCATACGCCTACTAATTATCTTCCCCACCCAATGTCAATGTACAAGTCGCGAACGCGACGTGGACATCTCATACTATGATGCAAGTCGCTACAGAAATAAACAACTAAGCTAAATGCCATCACACGTGCTGCTCATACTAATGGCCAGTCAGTCATGAAGCACGCGTCCCTACATGATCTCACTCTGTGACGTGTAATGATACATGTCAAGGCCTGAAAGTCATATTGATAACTCTTCAACTTTAGGTGGGTCCAATAGACACTAGGTCAGACACAAGTCCTAACGTCAACGCCTCCGTTGACTGCACCCGAGTCTTCTCGGACGTGCACAGTTAATATTAAAACAATAAAATATACAATTAGGTAGCATCTAAATTTAAGCAGTACCACAAGGCAAGGTATACTTGCTTGGAACTCTGGTGTGTGCAAGCAATGCTTCGGAACCCGCAGTCAAGGTAGCACCGTCTCGGATGCCTACGAACAGATAACAATAATTTATAAATCACTACTATGCTTAATTATCTATGCTAACATAGTACATGTATACATACATAACATATATACAATGTCACGCCCCAGTCCCAAAATACGTAGGACTAGGTCACGTAACCATGCCAGCTGGCCCGAATATATGGCAACTCCAATATATGGAAACCATATATACGTGCGTACGCTGTATAATGAACAGTAGTTCACCAGTGGTAATATTAATCACAAGTCACAGGGTAATATCTAAATCTCATCCACAGAATATCACATATACAGGAATAACCAATAATCAGGTAACTAGATCTCAATAAACAAAAATCTAAAGAACGACAGTCGGATGGAAACAAATCTACTGCAGAAATATAATATAAAAGGAACCAGAATACACACCATAAAGAACAACATCTGACAATCATGAGGCTCGAAGAGAAGACCTCCTCGGAATAAACGTAACATGTTCGGATCTGTGCTCCTGCGAATACTCAAGAAAATATACACCTGGCAGGGGACCAGGTCCTCAGAGGGACATAGCAAGATACATAAAAATGATATGCCATAATGTAAATACTGAATAAATAAAGGGGTGTGCTAACCATCTGAGTGAATACAATTTAAAGACCTTGTAGTACGCATGGGAATGTGTGGGCTAGACATATGCTGACGTAATTCACCAATCGTCGGGACTGGCTAGTATATGTGTCATATGCCCCCTGACTCAAGGGCACTCTGCAATCGTCCATCCCCGCGGAGCATGGAACGAAGGATAATACCCCCATCCTCCTCGAAGAATGGTAATGGGAACAAGAAAGCCATTACCCCATCTCCGAGCAGCATGGTAACTCGCTATATATACCGTAATCCCCATCTCCGAAGAGCATGGTAACTTGAGTATATATCAGGGGGGGTGTCCCATACGCCTACTAGATGTCTTTCCCGCCCAATATAGATGTACAAGTCGTGAAAATGACGTGGACACCTCCTACTATGATGCAAGTCTCAATAAAATAAACAACTGAGCTAAATACCGCTATACGTGTTGCTCACACTGATGGCCAGTCGCGCATGAGGCACGTGTTCCTACATGTACTCACTCTGTGACGTGTAATGATATGTGTCAAGGCCTGAGAAGTTATATCAATAACTTCACAACTTTTAGGTGGGTCTACTAGACACTAGGTCAGACACAAGTCCTAACGTCAACGCCATCGTTGACTGCACCCGAGTCTGCTCGGACGTGCACATTTATATAATATTAAAATAAATAAACATGTAACTAACAATAACTGAATTTAAACAGTACAACAAGGCAAGGTATACTTGCCTGGCAAGAGAGAGCTGCAAATATATAACGTCCAGATGTCAAGTACCAATAGTCAGAAACTATGACCTCAGAAGGAAAGTCTCCGGATGCTGAAATAAACATCACTAACAGTCTCAGAAAATATCAAATAGCTAGAAACGTCTGTCCTTACGTCCAATTTGGACACAGGGGCAAAAATGACAGTTTTGGTCAAAGCGGGGTCCACATGTGGGCTGCTTTGCACCGAAAAATGTGTCAGGATCAAAGGTCTCCAAATTTGCCAAACTTAGTGTCAACAAGTCCAGAACATCGATACGAACCCAACGGAACTTCCAGAATTGGATTCCGATGAGCCGGTCACAAAATCGTCCGTCAAGTGGAGCCTGTGGGGCCCACGATACGGGATTCTGTCAATGTTCTCAGAATCGAACCAAACTTGGCTCACAGGACCAGCGTATTGCTACGAGTTCGATGGCGCAAGTTTCGTTTCGATCCGACGTGTGTACATAAAGTTACAGCGTGTTCCAGAACTGACGGATACGGGGCGGTGTTGGCGGATACGCGTTGATTCCGGTGTGCACGCACATCCGAATCAACTTCTCCGAATTCCTACACGTCCGTATCAACGTCGCGCACGTTTTGGTAAAGATCGCGTGCGACCAAGTCATCCCGTTTGGCGGAGCGTACTCAGTTCCGAGGTGAATCGGGTCGTTATTTTTCCTGTATTTGGATCGTGGTTCGCGATCGCCACAGGACGCGATGCTCCGAGCGGGTTGCACGGGCACCGAGATGGTTACATAGTCTACCCGACGCAACTGACGGAATTGAAATCGAAAATACGAGGAGAGAGATATCGTTACCTGAACAGGGCTCCAGAAACTTGCATTTCTCATGTCCGACACGCGTCCGACACGTGTCAGGTTCAGGGACGGCTGTGTCCGTGTCCTCCCTAGGGCATCTGAACGCTGCTGGAGTCGACTGGCCTCGACGGCCGAGCTGCTCGGCTGTGTCGGCCGGAGAGGAGGGTTCGCCGGGGAAGATGACGCTGTGGGCGGAGAACTGGGAGCGGCTCGGGGCGGCGCGAGGAGGAGAGAGGGGGCAGCGGGGAAGAAGAAGGGGGAGCAGCCGGCTGGGAGAGGGCGGAGCCAGCGGGAGGGGAAGAGGGGACGGCGCCGGCGAGGCGGTGCGGGGTCGACGAGTGGGGGGCAGAGCCGCTCCGGCGGGCCGCGGGGACGCGCAGGCAGGGAGGAGGAGGAGATCGTGAAGGAGAAGAGGAGGAGGAGGTCTGAGGGGGCAGCGGGGAGGCGGAGGTCGGGTGGCCGGCGAGGGCGGCTCGCCGCAGTGGCGCGGGCGGAGGCCAGAGGCGGCTGGAACGGGGAGAGGGAGCCGGAGAAGAAGGAGAGGAGGAAGGGGGAGTCGGCCAGCGGGGGGGTGTCTCCGGCGGGCGGGGGAGGCTCCGGCGGGGAGCTTGCCGCCGGCGGGGGAGGGGGCTGCGGGCTGTAGGGGGGGGAAATAGATTTAGGATTTTTAATTTTCTTTTCTTTTCTTTTTATAGAAAATAATATTAATAAAATATGTAAAATATCTATAGATATTTTTAGGATATTTCTGGGATATTTTCGGGATCTTTTCGGGATATTTTCGGGATCTTTTCGGGTGGGTCCCGCGTCCAAATGGACGGCGCAGGTTCACCGGCCAGTGAGGGGACTGACACCTCACACGAAATTTGCAGGAAAATCCCTTTAATTTCATAAATTGCGTAAAGGTCCTATTTTTGGGAAATTACGCAATTACGAAATTGTCTGGGAAAACACCCGATTCCGAAAAATACTAAAATTCACAGGATTGAAGGAAAAAGCTGTGTGAGGGTCCCGAGGGGGTGGGGGTGAGTCTGGACAGGGACTGGGCCTGGTTTTCTTGGGTGATACGGCCATCATATTTATTAATTAATAAATACTGCGCACGGTGTTCTCTATTTATTTAGAGGCAGGTAGGGTCATAATTTCTCTATGGTGTCAATACACTAAATGTAGTATACTCAGTGTAGAATATTAACGTATTTTTGTTTGGGCAAAACAGGTGCAAGTTAGCCTCAAATCTCTAGGGGTACAGAGATGGGTAAAGAGCAGGAAATAAAATAGGAAATAAATACGGACTTTTGTAACGATATTTGTGCGTCTCAACCGAGGCTCAAAATAAAGCATCTGGGAGTTGCACAAAATTCAGGAAAATAGTCTAGCATGTCTAGGACAGGTATATGAACTTTGTTCGGGGATAACTGTCAAGGTAAAGCTCTAGATAATTAGGTGATGGACAGGTGCACAAGTCAATAGGATATGTAAGCAAAATAAATTAATAAAATATTGCCATAAATCCTAAATTGTTAAAATAATCCTAAAAATACTGAAATCTGGTCGAGGGGGTTTACAATCTACCCAATTTATAAAAAATTTGTCCTCGAAATTAAAACTAAGCCGGGGTAGAAGTCAAAGACGGCATAAGATATAATTTAACAAAGTAATTTATATCTTTGGTTTACGAATAGGTTCGAAAAAAACGTTTACGCATGTCGTACACACGCTTCCAAGTAGATTCTCCTGGCGCACCGTGCTTCTATGTCACGCGGACCAAGGGAAATAGACTGATTTCTCAATACCATTTCTCGATGATCAAGGATTTCTACGGGCTGCTCCTGATACGACAGGTCTTGGCCTAATGGTGATATCCTCAAAAAGACATGATCGTCCTCTTTTGAATTCTAAGGGATGATGATGATGGTTTGTCTACTGTTTCTGTCTGTCTTGCGCTGCTCGCAAGTGTCCTCGTATTACTTAACTGCCTTTACTGCGTTGACTACCAACTCTGGCTACGTGAATCCTTGTCTGGTAAAATGCTGACTGGTATGCCGGGCAATCTTACGATTTGCCTCATATAAATAATGTCTCCATGGCTTCAGAGTAATTACAACAGTTGCAAGTTCCAAATTCTTCTCATGCACTCATAATTGTCTAGATGCATATGCCATTACCTTGCCATCCTATATTAATACGCATCCCAAACTTTTTTCTGATGCGTCTGTAGATCACAACCGCCTGATCCGGATGGAATAGTCAATACGGTGCTGTGGTCAGTCGCTTCTTCAACTCCTCTAAAGCGGCTTGACACTCGTTGGTCCATAGGAATTCTTAATCCTAATAAGTCAACCTAGTCGTAGGTGCTGCTATCCATTTAGTCAATTGTCCATCCGGGTGAAATCCATTTGGATTCCTGACAACAAAATGATCCATTCTTCATCGTAATACTTGGGTTCTGAACTTGTCCTAAGTTACGAGGCAAAAATTTTATGCTGTCAAAGTGATGCACGTACCAGGAAAGTAGGTAGGTAGAGAAGGTCATTCTTAAAGATAGTACCGTTTACAACTGCAATCTAATCTAATAATAGGGTTTGGTAAATACCCAAGAAACAAACAGAAATGGCTACAGAAATAATACACTTTCGTATTTATACTAAGTACGAGGTTTCGTCTTTCCGAAATAAGGAAAGACGAAAAACAGTAATCAAGAGTTCAAGGGGAAGGTAATAGATTAGAAGTGTGGGGATCAAGGCGTTTAAAGAATTCAATGGCTTTGTCAAAGCAGTTGTGGATTGAAATATTATTTTTAGTAATTCCTATTCACATGCTCGTATCAGTACAGTTACGTAACTGATACGATATGCTCAGACATATCTAGAGGGCAAGTACATCTGTCTACTAATCACTATATATCTCAATCCACGTAAAGTAGTTAAGCGAAGGATAAACCAAGTGCACTATGGTTGATCAGACCGTAATACACTGATTCTGAAATGTATTAGTGTAGTACTCCAATAATACATATGTTATGAACAAGCTTGATAAAGAATAAGCTTGCAAAACTAGGCTATAGTAGCAGTATAAGTCAAGGTAGTATAGTAAATATAAGTACGCTAGATTATGATATGAGAAATTACAAAACAATTCAAATTCACAAAAAGACAAGACTCTACAATTTCTACAGTTTTTATTCTAATTCCTTGTCTAAGTCGCTAGTTGACCCAAAAGAGGTATGGCCTTCTAAGTTCTACAATCTTAATAAACATTATAGGTTGTCTGCCTAAAACAGAGATTTCAAGAAAGTCCGCGTAAAGCAAGGGTTCGAGGTTGTCTGCGTAAGACAGGGATAAAATAATTTGGCGTAAGGTAGAAATCTGAAACTGTCTGCGTAAAACAAAATTTCAAATTGTCTAGCAAAGGTAGGGATCCAAGTAGTTTGGCGTAAATCAGGGATTCAACTGTCGGCGTAAAATAGGTTTCAGAGTTATCCGCGTAAAACAGAGAAGCGTAAAGTAGAGCTTCAGAGCTGTCCGCGTAAAAAGTCTGTGCGTAACATTCTGCGTAAAAGTCTGGGTGAAAGTCTGGGCGTAAAAGTTTTGCGCTAAAAATCTGCGCCTAAACTTAGCGGGTCGTAAAGTCTGTATAAAAGTCTGCCTAAAAGGTTTGCGTAAAATCTACCAGCGTAAAAAGTCTAGCATACGTTGCACCGTAAAGTTGTACAAGAACTCATGAGTTTGTCAGTTAAGTTAATGAATCCTATCCTCTGACAAAAGTACTTGCACAACGATCGAGTGGTCGGTTGTGACGATAAATTTGCACGGGGACCCAGGTTGTCGTTTAGTGACTTATTGGATACAAGTCATCTACGCTCGCGGTGAGACCAAAACCAGATGTCCTGTCAAAAGCTGTTTCTTTTTGCACAGGGCTCGAGGCGTATCTCTGCATTTAATGCACAAGATTGGGTCATGGCTGGGGAAAGCTAAGGCTGTGAAAAAATATGCTCACATCCTATCATATGTTCTACGCCTAATCAGGTCACTCTAGGCTGGTTATCTGTTCTTCATGAATCATCAGGTTTACGTAGGGCAGTTACCTACGTGGTTTTCATAACGCAGGATAAGGAAGACTAAGGGATCGAGGGTAGCAGTCGTCATAACTGCGGCGTAAAGGAGAATCTCCTGCATAATTTGGCTCTTACGCCAACAAGAAAGTCGGCTTTTACGCCAACTAGGCAGTTGTTTGGCTCTTATGCCAACAATGGTCAACTGGGTTTTACGCTAACAAGGGTAAAGGGTCTCTGGCGTAAAACTGGGTTTATCCAAATATAGGATGAGGTTTCAGTCTTAGTATTCAACCTTGGATTTCTATCGGTTCCTTAAGACTAGGGTCACACTATGGTAAATTCTCTAACTAATCCTAGTAGTGTTTATACTACTCTCAAGTCATACACAATATGTCAAGGGATAAGGGTAAGTTAATCTATAGGTAAGTGATGCTAGGGTTCGTTAGGTAATAAGGAAGACTAGGGTTTATTTAGGGAATATAGAAGACTAGGGTTCCTTAAGTAATCTGAACTTAATGATATGTCAATGCCCTAGTTGTGTTCTTAATAGGAATACTATCCTAATTATCATCCTATCAATAGGGATTCCTATATTCTAGTAGGGGCTATACTTAAAGAAGTTATCAGGGAAGCACATGAATCAAGCAGGATGCAATTATGTAAGTAGGACAGACTGGAAGGAAGATAAGTCATAGTCAATTATGGATGAGATCATATACTTTAATCCTAGGTGCAGGCTTGCTCGATACAGTAACGTAACCGAGACAATATGCTCTGACCTGCATGGGCCACCACTAAAAACATGTCACGCCCCAGTCCCAAAATACGTAGGACTAGGTCACGTAACCATGCCAGCTGGCCCGTATATATGGCAACTCCAATATATGGAAACCATATATACGTGCGTACGCTGTATAATGAACAGTAGTTCACCAGTGGTAATATTAATCACAAGTCACAGGGTAATATCTAAATCTCATCCACAGAATATCACATATACAGGAATAACCAATAATCAGGTAACTAGATCTCAATAAACAAAAATCTAAAGAACGACAGTCGGATGGAAACAAATCCACTGCAGAAATATAATATAAAAGGAACCAGAATACACACCATAAAGAACAACATCTGACAATCACGAGGCTCGAAGAGAAGACCTCCTCGGAATAAACGTAACATGTCCGGATCTGTGCTCCTGCGAATACTCAAGAAAATATACACCTGGCAGGGGACCAGGTCCTTAGAGGGACATAGCAAGATACATAAAAATGACATGCCATAATGTAAATACTGAATAAATAAAGGGGTGTGCTAACCATCTGAGTGAATGCAATTTAAAGACCTTGTAGTACGCATGGGAATGTGTGGGCTAGACATATGCTGACATAATTCACCAATCGTCGGGACTGGCTAGTATATGTGTCATATACCCCCTGACTCAAGGGCACTCTGCAATCGTCCATCCCCGCGGAGCATGGAACGAAGGATAATACCCCATCCTCCTCGGAGAATGGTAATGGGAACAAGAAAGCCAATACCCCATCTCCGAGCAGTATGGTAACTCGCTATATATACCGTAATCCCCATCTCCGAAGAGCATGGTAACTTGAGTATATATCAGGGGGGTGTCCCATACGCCTACTAGATGTCTTTTCTGCCCAATATAGATGTACAAGTCATGAAAACGACGTGGACACCTCCTACTATGATGCAAGTCTCAATAAAATAAACAACTGAGCTAAATACCGCTACACGTGTTGCTCACACTGATGGCCAGTCGCGCATGAGGCACGCGTTCCTACATATACTCACTCTGTGATGTGTAATGATACGTGTCAAGGCCTGAGAAGTTATATCAATAACTTCACAACTTTTAGGTGGGTCTACTAGACACTAGGTCAGACACAAGTCCTAACGTCAACGCCATCGTTGACTGCACCCGAGTCTGCTCGGACGTGCACATTTATATAATATTAAAATAAATAAACATGTAACTAATAATAACTGAATTTAAACAGTACAACAAGGCAAGGTATACTTGCCTGGCAAGAGAGAGATGCAAATATATAACGTCCAGATGTCAAGTACCAATAGTCAGAAACTATGACCTCAGAAGGAAAGTCTCCGGATGCTGAAATAAATATCACTAACAGTCTCAGAAAATATCAAATAGCTAAAAACGCCTGTCCTTACGTCCAATTTGGATACAGGGGCAAAAATGACAATTTTTGGTCAAAGCGGGGTCCACATGTGGGCCGCTTTGCACCAAAAAATGTGTCAGGGTCAAAGGTCTCCAAATTCGCCAAACTTAGTGTCAACAAGTCCAGAACGTCGATACGAACCCAACAGAACTTCCAGAATTGGATTCCGATAAGCCGGTCACAAAATCGCCCGTCAAGTGGAGCCTGTGGGGCCCACGATACGGGATTCTGTCAACGTTCTCAGAATCGAACCAAACTTGGCTCACAGGACCAGCGTATTGCTACGAGTCCGATGGTGCAAGTTTTGTTTCGATCCGAAGTGTGTACACAAAGTTGCAGCGTGTTCCAGAACTGACGGATACGGGGCGGTGTTGGCGGATACGCGTTGATTCCGGTGTGCACGCACATCCGAATCAACTTCTCCGAATTCCTACACGTCCGTATCAACGTCGCGCACATTTCGGTAAAGATCGCGTGCGACCAAGTCATCCCGTTTGGCGGGGCGTACTCAGTTCTGAGGTGAATCGGGTCGTTATTTTTCCTGTATTTGGATCGTGGTTCGCGATCGCCACAGGACGCGATGCTCCGAGCGGGTTGCACGGGCACCGAGATGGTTACATAGTCTACCCGACGCAACTGACGGAATTGAAATCGAAAATACGAGGAGAGAGATATCGTTACCTGAACAGGGCTCAAGAAACTTGCGTTTCTCATGTCCGACATGCGTCCGACACGTGTCAGGTTCAGGGACGGCTGTGTCCGTGTCCTCCCTAGGGCATCTGAACGCTGCTGGAGTCGACTGGCCTCGACGGCCGAGCTGCTCGGCTGTGTCGGCCGGAGAGGAGGGTTCGCCGGGGAAGATGACGCTGTGGGCGGAGAACTGGGAGCGGCTCGGGGCAGCGCGAGGAGGAGAGAGGGGGCAGCGGGGAAGAAGAAGGGGGAGCAGCCGGCTGGGAGAGGGCGGAGCCAGTAGGAGGGGAAGAGGGGACGGCGCCGGCGAGGCGGTACGGGGTCGACGAATGGGGGGCAGAGCCGCTCCGGCGGGCCGCGGGGACGCACAGGCATGGAGGAGGAGGAGATCGTGAAGGAGAAGAGGAGGAGGAGGTCTAAGGGGGCAGCGGGGAGGCGGAGGTCGGGTGGCCGTCGAGGGCGGCTCGCCGCGGTGGCGCGGGCGGAGGCCAGAGGCGGCTGGAACGGGGAGAGGGAGCCGGAGGAGAAGGAGAGGAGGAAGGGGGAGTCGGCCAGCGGGGGGGTGTCTCCGGCGGGCGGGGGAGGCTCCGGCTGGGAGCTTGCCGCCGGCGGGGGAGGGGGCTGCGGGCTGTAGGGGGGGAAAATAGATTTAGGATTTTTAATTTTCTTTTCTTTTCTTTTTATAGAAAATAATATTAATAAAATATGTAAAATATCTATAGATATTTTTAGGATATTTCTGGGATATTTTCGGGATATTTCCGGAATCTTTTCGGGTGGGTCCCGCGTCCAAATGGACGGCGCAGGTTCACCGGCCAGTGAGGGGACTGACACCTCACACAAAATTTGCAGGAAAATCCCTGTAATTTCATAAATTGCGTAAAGGTCCTATTTTTGGGAAATTACGCAATTACGAAATTGTCTGGGAAAACACCCAATTCCAAAAAATACTAAAATTCAAAGGATTGAAGGGAAAAGCTCTGTGAGGGTCCCGAGGGGGTGGGGGTGAGTCTGGGCAGGGACTGGGCCTGGTTTTCTTGGGTGATACGGCCATCATATTTATTAATTAATAAATACTGCGTACGGTGTTCTCTATTTATTTAGAGGCAGGTAGGGTCATAATTTCTCTACGGTGTCAATACACTAAATGTAGTATACTCAGTGTAGAATATTAACGTATTTTTGTTTGGGCAAAACAGGTGCAGGTTGGCCTCAAATCTCTAGGGGTACAGAGATGGGTAAAGAGCAGGAAATAAAATAGGAAATAAATACGGACTTTTGTAACGATATTTGTGCGTCTCAACCGAGGCTCAAAATAAAGCATCTGGGAGTTGCACAAAATTCAGGAAAATAGTCTAGCATGTCTAGGACAGGTATGTGAACTTTGTTCGGGGATAACTGTCAAGGTAAAGCTCTAGATAATTAGGTGATGGACAGGTGCACAAGTCAATAGGATATGGTAAGCAAAATAAATTAATAAAATATTGCCATAAATCCTAAATTATTAAAATAATCCTAAAAATACTGAAATCTGGTCGAGGGGGTTTATAGTCATATTGATAACTCTTCAACTTTAGGTGGGTCCAATAGACACTAGGTCAGACACAAGTCCTAACGTCAACGCCTCCGTTGACTGCACCCGAGTCTTCTCGGACGTGCACAGTTAATATTGAAACAATAAAACATACAATTAGGTTGCATCTAAATTTAAGCAGTACCACAAGGCAAGGTATACTTGCTTGGAACTCTGGTGTGTGCAAGCAATACTCCGGAACCCGCAGTCAAGGTAGCACCATCTCGGATGCCTACGAACAGATAACAATAATTTATAAATCACTACTATGCTTAATTACCTATGCTAACATAGTACATGTATACATACATAACATATATACATATATATATATATATATATATATATATATATATATATATATATATATATATATATATATATATATATATACATTAAATAAATTAATAACACATATACATACATATACAATTATGCATATAGACATATTTACATATATAAATTATTCACATATATATATACATATATGGTAATAATACATTTAATACATAAATATATTAAATATAAATACATAATTACATATATATAGTACATTGAATAATCATATGTACATAATACCTATACATATATATAACACATATATACGCATATACATACACACTAAACATATATACATAAATATAATACATATATATATAATTATCATGTATTCACATATATACATATATATATTAAATAAATTAATGCATATTTACATATATACATTATACATATATATGTATACATAAATAACCATAAATATATATATATATATATATATATATATATATATATATATATATATATATATATATATATATATATATATATATATATATATATATATATGTATATAGTATAATACTTATATACATATATATATATATATATATATATATATATATATATATATATATATATATATATATATATATATAATATACATAATACATATATACATAATACAATACATATCATATATACATATATATACTATTTCATATATATACATAATACACATGAATATATATATAGATATAGTAATAATACATATATATATACATAATTTATATAATACGTATATACATTTAAATAACATATATATACAAATATTCATATACACAAATATACATTATATATATATATATATATATATATATATATATATATACACACATATATATATATACAATACGTATTTATACATAAACCTTATTCATTACATATACATATATATATATTAAATATATATTCAATTATATTTATACATAAATATGTATATATACATAAATACATATATATACCTTAATATACAATTACCTATATATTAATATACGTATATATATATATATATACATATACATATACATATATATATATATATATATATATATATATATATATATATATATATATATATATATATATATATACATATATATATATATATATACATATATATATATATATATAGAGGGGGGGTATACGTACTGTGTCGTGTCTGGGGGGGGGGGGTGTCCGCCGTGCACGTCGTCGCCGGCAAGGGGGGGGGGGCGGAGCTCCGGCAGGTGGGGAGTGAACTCGACAGTAGCAGTAGCAACAGCAGCTGCTACGGCCGGCTGGGCGGTGTACAGGGGCGAGCTCCGGCGGGGGTCGAGTAGTTGTGCGGGTAGTGCCCGAGGCGGAGGCGACGGTCGTGGTGGTAGTGGCGGTGGCTCAGGTGGTAGTGGTGGTGATGGGGACGATGTTGGTGGTGGTGGTGATAGGCTGAGGGAGGTGGCCGGGGAGGAGAAGGAGTCGGGGACGAAGGTGGCAGGTGGTGATATTGGTGATGGGGGTGGCTGCTGGCGGCGGAGCAGTCGGCGGCGGCGGCGGCTGGGGGTGATGGTGAGGAGGGAGGTCGGAGGGGGAACGATTTCTGGGGTGGCCGGAGGCGGAGGCGGCGGTGGTCGGCCGAGGGTTGGGGTCGGGTTGGTGGTGGTGTGGTGAGGGTGGTGGTGTTGGTTAATAATTCTAAGGTTTCTCTTTGTGTAGATGTGTGTGTGGGTGTTTTTAGAGAGAGAGGGTGGATAGTTAGAGAGAGGGGGGGGGAGGGGCTCCTTGGGATTAGGGCCGGCTGGGGTAGTTTCCTAGGTTTGTGTGAAGCCTCCACATGTTGAACATGTGGCTAGGATTTAATGGGTTTAAAATGTGGGGTTGAGATGTTGTTATATAAAGTAGTGTAGAGTACAACAAAATGGAGAAAAACTCATAGTGGACTGGTCAAGGGGAGGGGGTTTCATTCTTCATGTGGTTGGACCAATGAGAGGGGGGCACCTCATTGCTTAATTGCATAAAAGCCCCTGAACAATTAAAAATTTGCACAATAATTGGAATTTGGGATTGAATGTGGCAAAACACAATGTTTGGTGTTATATAGTGGGCTAGAAATGTGTGTGGTGTTTAGTATGAGTCTTGAGGGTGTGTGTGTGGGTTTGGGTTGGAGTTGGGTCTAGTTTGAGTGAGGTTGGGTCATTACATTAATTTAATTAAAATTAATGCACAAGGTGCTCTTTAATTAATTAAAAAATATATGGGGTCAAAATTGGGTGGGCAAAAGCGTCATGGGCGTAGTAGACTTAGAATATAATAACGCCATAATTTGGGTTGGACAAAGCGGGTTGATGTTGGGTCCCAATTTCGATTGGAACGGACAAAAAATGCAAAGTTGGAATTAATTGAATTTACACACGGACGTTTGTAACGATTTTTGTGCGACAAAAATAAAGCACAAGAAAGAGTATTTGTGAGTTACACAAGGGTCAGAATAGTAGGCTGGTATGTCTAGGCAAAGTGTATGGAATTTGTTTGAGGGTAATAGCTAGTGTAGTGCCCTAAATATCGAAACAACGGTAAGGTATACTAAGTAATATAAAAATTGCACAATAAATAAAACTCTGTGTATAAATTCTAATTTGCACCAAATTAACCCTAATATCTCTATCTAAGCTAATTAAACTCAAATTTTGTCGAGGGGGTTTACACTTACGGTAGCACCAAGGGAACAAAGTGTACATTACAATAACTTTTCATTAGGACTGTCAAATTTTTTGACAGTCCTACATTACAATAACTTTTCATTTGGACTGTCAAAATATTTGAAAATTCTAATAAAAAGTTACTGGATTTCAGGACTGTCAAAATTGACAGTCCTAACAATAGCGAGGGCTATCAAATTTTTTGACAGTCCTATATTACAATAACTTTTTAATAGGATTGTCAAATTTTTTGACAGTCCTAATAAAAAGTTACTGGATTTCAGGACTGCTTTGACAGTCCTAATAAAAAGTTACTAGATTTCACGACTGTCAAAAATTTTGACAGTCCTAACAAAAGCCAGGACTGTCAATTTTTTTGCCAGTCCTTCCATTTGTTAGGACCATCAAATTTTTTGACAGTCCTGACTATAGATAGGATTGTCAAATTTTTTGACAGACCATCATCGTCCACGTCGCGATTGTAGACGAATTTTCGAAGTTCGAAACCCTAAAATTGGTTCGAAACTTCAGAAATCCCCAAAAATGAATAATAAACCAAATTTTTGGTTCATAGAAGATGAAATCTATGCATGAACATAGAACTCTAACATATTTGAAAGTTGGGAGAGAAAATAAGCTAAAGATGAAAAAGAAAAAAAAATAAAAAGTTGACTTTTATCATCCATTATATAAAGCGGCTTTTAGGCGGCTCAAAAGTGAATTGTCTAAGCTGTAAGTAAATACTCAAACAATTAAATTAAAAAAATTTACTTACACTAGATGAATAAAATCAACAATACATTTAAATTTAAATTGATACATGTGGTCATGTGAAAATTAAATTTTAAAAAAATATTACTTACGGTAGATAAATAAAACTTTAAACCAACTTCCATCTTATCCGTCCAAACCGTTAATAAATACTCAATAAATTTAATTCACAAAAAATCTAGTGGGAGATTAATTTAAAAAAAAAAAAACTGACGGGAGATTAAAAAATATCTATAACCAACTTTTTCCTCATCATCCGTAACAAATAAATAAAACCAACAATACATCTAATTTAAAATTGATACATGCGGTCATGGGAAAATTAAAATTTTAAAAATTATTTATGGTACATAAATAAAACCTTAAACCAACTTCCATATATTTAAAAAAAGTGTCAACATAATTAAAATTAAAAGAAATAAATTTTAAATGCAAGTTATACAAGTCCCCCCAAATGTTTTTTACGTGCAACGCACGTGCACGTTACTACTACTACTACTACTACTACTATGTAGTGTACAGTCCCTAACAAATTTTTTAATGGTGACAAACTTGTAAATAAAAATAACTGTTTTGGACTTGTTCCAAGAAAATTTTGTAGTGTTCTGATAAAAACTCGATAAAGGATATCAAATTGAAAAACTTTGGAGGTATCAAAATGAAATTAACTCAGTATTTAGAAAAGAAAACAAAAGGAAAAAAAAGCTTGCACCAATTTAATTCCTCCTTTCTTCCCTACAAAAGCACTAGCAAAGTTCTGCAGTCCAGAAAGAGCAAAAGTTAAGAGAGAGGAAAATGAACTCCTCTCTCTCCCTCCACCAACACCACCATCCCCTTTTCCTCTCCCCTTCCCCTACTCACACCAGACCCCCAAACCCTCTCCTCCCCAGGACCCACTTCCCCCGCAGGCCCTTTCTCGTCAGGATGAGCTCCGCCCCTCAATTCCCCCAACTCCCCGACTTCGACTCCGCCGACGGAGCCCTCCGGCACGTCCTCGCCCGGACCGAAGGGATCCTCTACACCCTCGCCGACGCCGTCGTCTCCTCTTCTCCACCTGATGCCGCTAACGTCGCCGTGACTGCAAAGGACGGAGATTGGCTTTCCGGGATCACCAATTACATGGAGACCGTCCTCAAGGTCAGCAAAACTGTTCTTTTGACGGGAAAAAATGCGAACGTTGCATGAATTTTTCAAGCCCACCACCTGTTTGATGAAATGCGTATTGGCCAGTTTTCTTATGGATTTTGATATGAAAAATACGCCAACTTTAAAAAAAAAAAAAAGGAAATTTGTGAGCATGCTATTTTGGATATTGATAGTGCCATAGGCTAGATTACTTGCAGGTTTTCATTGTAAACTGCAGTCGAGCATAGAGAACATTTTGAGCATAGGGAAAAATAATACAACAAAAAGAAGAGAACATGATTTATGCCTATCGTCGCTAAGTGCCAGTGGCAGACGCAGGAAACTTTTCCGGGCGGAGTGAAAATGTGCGAACGTTGTATGATTTTTTTCAAGCCCACCACCTATTTGATGAAATGCGTATTGGCCAGTTTTCTTATGGATTTTGATATGAAACAAACTCCAACTTTAAAAAAAAAAAGAAATTCGTGAGCATGTTATTTTGGATATTGATAGTTCCATAGGCTAGACTACTTGCAGGTTTTCATGTAAACTGCAGTCGAGCATAGAGAAAATTTTGAGCATAGGGAAAAATAATACAACAAAAAAAGAGAACATGATTTATGCCGTCTCCTGTCGTCGCTAACCAATCAAGAGGTATTGCACTGTGTGACCAGTGGCGGACGCAGGAAAATTTTCAAGGCTGAGCAAAAATATAAACATAAATTTAAGGGAGTGGAATACATTAACTTAAAACTTAAGGGCAGCTAAAATACATTAACCTAAAATTTAAGCATTTAATTTTAGGGGGGGCATTGTTCGGAATTTATTAAGAAACCAATCATAATTTTTAAAAAACCCATAACGTGGCGTAATGAGCTTTGAACTCAAGACTACTTGCTTATAAGCACATCAATTTACCAACTAGGATAACATTTGGTTGCTATGTTTATAAACAAAATAAGGTTAATAATAGGATAAACAAGGACTATAGAGAAGGAAATCGAAAACTCAGGCGAAGTTGTCTAACTTCCCCTCGGCCTATGGTGGTGTCCACCCCCCGTGTGCAACTATTTCCTTAGTCCTTAGAATTGTGCCTAACAGTTGGATATACGTGTAAGAGTATCGTAGAGTTCTGTAGCAAGATGTTGAACCCACCACATCTTCTAACGAAAAAAAAAAAATGAAGTACAAGCCAATGACAGTTGCTAGCTCTTTATAATCACCGATTTGCTAAACCAATGTTAATATGTTTTCCGTACATGTCCCAAATGTTGTGAGACTGATTGTGATTGGATCTGCTTTTATTAAATTGTTCTATTGTTTTGAAATTACGCATGTACATTGTTGGGATGCAACTCCATACTTGCTTCATCCAAACAACCACAACCTTAAAGCTATCCATGTAGGATCGTGTGGCAACTCTAGAGGGGGGTGAATAGAGTAAGTGTGTGTGCAGCGGAAAATAATTACCAATTTAAAATTCTAAGTTTAAGGACTACTTATAAACTGTAGCAATAAATATAATCAGAGCATAAGCATATTATAAGTAAAGTTCAGAAGAGCAAACTCAAACACAGAGAATTTTGTCCTGGTTTTTCTCGTGGAGGACTAGTCCAGGACCGAGAACTCTTGCTCGGTGTTAATCCACTATTTGTGAAATAGGGTACACACGCGCCTTTGATCCGAAGAACACGCCAACTTCTTACAACACTAGCTTTTGATCAGAAGAGCTCGAAGACTGCAGATAGAAATAGAAAGCAGCTTTTAAACCAAGTTAGTACAACTCGACTCAACTTCTAATCGGAACGACACTTGGGCACTTAGAAGGAAAGGGAGTTGTCTTGGGAATGAGAAAGATTAAAGCTCTTTGAGTAATAGAGAAGAAGAATGTTTGAGTGAATGAGTTATGTTGAAATGTGAAAATTTTTCTCTATTTATATGCTTTTTCTGAGCCGAGTTCGGATGCTTTAATGTTCATAAATTCGAACGTTAGAGCCTGGTCATCCGGAAGAGGAGGCTGACTAGAAAATCGGTTCAGGGTAACCGAGTTCGGTCCGAGTTCGGGCAAAACTCGTACCGAGTTCGGTTGGTCATTTTTTCAGATTGTTTTGACTTGGATTTTTGAGTGGGTTTGGGTTTAGGCTCGAATCCAAAAGAATTATTGGTCTGGGTTGGCTTATGTATGAGTGGACTTTGGATATAGAATTAATCTAAATGCCAATATTTCGTTCCGACTCACATAAGTCCTTAGACTAAAAAGTAAAAAAAATTACATAACAAAGTAAAAAGAGTAACCCAAACAGAATAATCTTGTAGCAGCTTGTGACGAAGTATTGCGACGTCTTTTTGAACAAGTTCATCTAAGTTGCAATGTAACGATTCGTAGTTTGGATCGATTATTAAAATCGGTTTGACCATGACCAGATGGGCCAACAACCCATAGGAGTTATACTTATATATAGAGTTAGGTTGTTTTGCATTTTTTCTATTTGTAATAACATCTTCAATTCTAAGGATCTGCTTGGATTGAGGGAAAAAATAAGCAGAGTTAAGTGAAGGAAAGTTAAGTGAGGGGGAGGGGAGTCAATACATATAACCTTGCTTGAATTGGAGGGAGAGTTAAGTGGGGTGTGTTTAATAACTCTTGCTTGGATTAGAGATTTTGAGTGGAAGGAGATTTAATAAAAATACAATAGTTACCAAAATATCCTTATTACATATGGCATAAAATTAGATTAAATTGATTGGGTTGTTAAAATATCTTCACAAAAATAATAGCTATATATCTGATACCTATATAAAGAAATAAACTATAATCGAATACAATAAAATTAAGTAACATGAGAATTATAGGCGTCTACCGTTTAGAAGTAAGCCAAATTTATATTATCACAACCATAAAAAATCAAACACAATAAAGGAAATATACGTCCCCAAAACAACAATCCTACCACCAAAATCTTGCAAAACTTTAACGATTTAGAAGTAAGCCAAGTTCATATGCATTATGAACAATTTTTCTTATCAACGATGAGTAATAAAGTATGAGAAAGCGAGAAGAGCCAAACACAACTGGACAAAGTCAGGAAGTTACGAAGCAGCAGGTTGAGAACAAGGTTTAAAGTATCGGCCGATACCGATACGTATCGGCCGTATCGGATCGGGTTTGGCCACTGCCGATCCCAAAATAATCGGTATCAGCCGATTCGTGACCGAAATTTTTGGTATCGATCTGTATCGGCCGATACGGACCCGATACGGATCCGATACAGAGAGGTTTGCCGATACAGCCGATACAAAAAAATATTGTCGATACAGCGGATACCAAAAATTATTGTCTATTTTTTTACTAATTTATTAATAATTATTTAAATATTGCCGATACAGTCGATACCAAAAAATCCGATACTCCGATCTGATACCGCCGATACTGCCGATACTGCCGATACGAATACTCATACAAACTGTCCGATAACGATACCGAGTTTTTAAACCTTGGTTGAGAGAGCAAAAAAAATGGAAAAAAGTCATAATATTTTATAGGACAAATAAGAGATATTTATGTCTTTTTAAGCAAAACTTCATATTTTCTCTCATTAACCCCCCAATTTGGGGGGTTAAAAAAATGGACAAAAGAAAGCTAAACAAATCTCCACTTGACCTTCTACGACTCCCCCTCCCAAACCCCCACCCTCAAACCAATCAGGATTTTTGTTCCCTCTCACTTAACTCTCTTAACCCTAAGTGATGTAACCTAGATGATTTCCCTAAGTGATGTAACCTAGATGATTTTCAATCATATATATATATATATATATATATATATATATATATATATATAAGGTGGCTTGAAAATGGCTAGAATAGAGTCGTCTAAGCTGTTTGTAAATACTCCATTAATTTTTTAAAATAAATTAACTAATTATTTAACTACCTTAATATGATGTGATTTATAACTAAAAAACTCTAATTCAAGTGGTCAAGATGAGAGGTATTTTCTTTGGTTGTCTAAGTTCAATTTCTAGGAACGACATTATTTATTTTCAACTTTCTTACAATTCTTCTTGGTCAATTCCAACCTATCCATGTGGGTTCAAGGTTCCTTGGTGAACTCCAGGATCATCTTTGGGATTCAAATCATTCAATGTGTTGTTTTCAGCCTTTTTTGTCACATTGGCTTCTTTTCCGTGTTAAATAGCAACAACATCGTTAACATATAATGAAAATTTGGCAATTTTACTGGTGAGTGAGAGAACCTCACTGTAATTCTCAAAATATATGGACGCATTGTACACATTTTTATAGTCGTCGTTCCTTACACCCTCCCAAGGGAATGGCTGAAAATGAGAATTATTCCTTCCTCTCACTCTCACATAGCTCCCTCCAGCTGCCCTTTACTCATGATTTACTAAGCACTAAGAGAGATTTTAGGCATTTTGTTGAATTCAAGTCTCTGGCTAGTAATTTATCCCTTGCAAAATTTTGTGTTTCCATGTCTATCCTTGCCTTGTCGGTCTGCCTGTTGATGTTGCAAGTCTAAGGAAATTATAGAGGATCTTTTCTGGGTTACACATGCCTGGCTACTGGTTGTTTATAACTTTTGGAAGGTCCCTTTCCATTCTCAAGTTAACAGGTTTTGACCACCTATGAATGGGGTAGATGTCAAATGGCGAGATAGTAATGAGATGTTCCAAAGATCTGATTGAT
This sequence comes from Iris macrosiphon, assembly GCA_036927795.1. Classification (NCBI taxonomy): domain Eukaryota; kingdom Viridiplantae; phylum Streptophyta; class Magnoliopsida; order Asparagales; family Iridaceae; genus Iris; species Iris macrosiphon. Next base: position 82,903,664 of record JAYESA010000003.1, read on the forward strand.
TACATGTAGAGCTCTAACAACAAAACCATATACATTCGATAGGGCTTGCTAGTTAAATTGCATCTAACTGTACAAGTTAAAAGGAAAAAAAACATTTGGGAAGTTTTTTCAAGTTTTCACTTGTTTTTTAAACGGGATTTTGTGCTGTGTTTCTAATTTCTTAAGTATGTCCAGGAAAGGTGGTGCATCTGCTAGCCTTAGGCTGGGTTTGGGATTGCTTATTGTAGGATGCTTGTGCTTATTTTTCTTGGAAAGCGGTCCAAGGCTGTTTGGTAATAATAGTTTATCAAAAAACTTTTGAAAAGTCAGTTTAATTTGGGGGCATCTTTTTGACAGCAGTTTGCCATCTGCTGACAAAGCTGCTTCTGTTTCCGGTTCTTGAAAAGCAACAACAATCCTAAACCAAGCCTTAGTCAGTATCAATATGTTCAGTCATGACAAGGACCATGGTACCCCTTTGTTCTATAATGTTAACCTTTGAACGTTGTTTTTGGGTATCAGGAAAGGCTTCTTCTGTCAAGGAATGTTTCTTGTTTGATTCTGCTAACATTTTTCTTTCTATCCAATACATAATTTGTCTACTGCAGGTTTTAAAGGATGGACTTTCAGCTTTGCATGTGCCGTATGCCTACGGGTTTGCTATTATTCTTCTCACAGTTCTTGTGAAGACAGCTACATTTCCTCTGACAAAGAAACAGGTCAGTCTGTTTTATCCTTTTTTAAGAGGTCAGGCTTTGCATGCTATTTAATTTCTGGAGCATGTTGCTGTCCATGTGTTGTTGCTAAAATGGGCAGAACAATTAACAGTTATAGTTTTCTAATTGCTTGTAACTTTGTAGTTCAAAAGTTGCTCGTTCTTGTCAACTGTAACAAGAGGGAAAAAATAATAATCAAATTACTCTATGATACAGATAAATGTCTTGAAGTTTAGGAACAAAATAGATATTCATTGCTAAACTGGAACCTTAAGTTGCTGTTCAAGACATGCACAGGCAGAAGGAAATAGCCAAGGAACTCTCATCAGTGCTATCAGTTTAGGTTTCCTTTATGAATTTTGATGCGACCTAGATATTGGTCCAATCACTTTATACATCCAGCATCTTTCCCATTTAAAATTCATTATATTTATTTCAACCAAATGATTTGTTGTAATTGTTTCAGTTCTGTGGACATTCCTCTAATTTCCGTTTGAGCTTCAAAGTGATTTGCCCTCTAATGAGTTTAATGTTTTTTATTGTATTCATTTGTTGCATATGGGTTCTAAGAAACCATTTCAACGAGACTTCTAACTGTTGATATCGATACTCTTAAACTTGTTAAGTGCTCATTGTTCCATTTCTAATATTTATGATTTTTCCTTCTCATATTCCATCCACCCCAAGTTAGAGCCTCATCATGTTTTATCAAACTCTTTCACTAAAGTCCAATACTAGTTACTGTTGAGTTGATTATGTGGTTGACCAATTGCAATTACATGGACACTTGAAAACTCTACTCAATTGGACACTTGTTTAAATGATTTGAGTGGCCAACTACTCAGTTGATAATCTCCAATTGATCCTTTTTTGATGCAAAGAATGGGGCAACCACAATCCAAGTTAGTTTGCTATACTGAAGTCCAAGGTATTACATAAGGACACTGATGACAACAGAGATTAATAGCACCATAAATACCAAAACTAGGGGTAGCAATCAGGTTGTGTCAGATTCGGTTGACCTTTAATGCTCATCCCGGACAGTTTATGGACGACCCGTTTGGGTAAAACCCAAACCCGACCCGACTTCAAACGGGTCAACCCGACCCAAACCGTTTGCCCGTTTATATTTGTGGGCCAGATTGACTGTCTGGTCGCAATATAGGTTGCCTAATTCAATTTGATTACCAACTCCCAATTAGGGCACTAATACAAGCAATATAGAAAATACTAATACATGAACATATAATTAAAAATGGAGACTTACAAAATAATTGCCAACAGATCTTTATTATTCAAATTCTACGGACTTCTAGGATTACTCTTTCACAAGCAAAGTACTACTAAGATTTATGAATCAGAATGAAAGACATGACAGTTGAGAAAGTGAGTAGTTAAATTTGACAAATGGAAGCTCTGGAAGAAAAAAAAGTAGATAAAATTGTGTTTATATAAATGGGAAAACGAAACAAATAGACAAGGAAATCAAGCTATGCGGTGGAAGAAAGTCAACATAACATCCATATGCTACGGTGGTGGTGGTGCACTTGATGGTGGACGAGATGGTGTAATGCTGGTGCATACTTTGGCTGTTGATGTATGTAGGGGATTTCTCGGTGGTGCCATGAGAGTTCAGATGTTGATATCATATGATGGGTAAAGGATTTAGAGAGAAGAAGTGAGGATAAGGTTAGGTTTTCTAAATAGTAGATGCGGTTGTGAATAGAAACTTTATATGAGAGTGAGATTTGAGAGTTCATTTGTAATGTATAAGTGGAATACAGATTTGAACTTTGGTCAGTCCTGAAAGGGGTCAACACCCTAAACCAAACCCGACCTGACCTGAACATTTATTTAAATGGGTTATATGGGTTGACCCATTTATGGTTCGAACCTTTTAGCCATGACCAAAACCTCTTTAGAACGCAGGTTTGTTGGTGGGTCAGACCCAAATTGCCACCCTTAATCAAAGTAAAGCAAGTTACTACAAAACACACTGGTCATCTATAATATGGAGGACCTTCCCATTTTGGCCAAGGAAAATAAAGTTAGTTTGTTTGTCAGCATCATTAGCAGTTTTAGCATCTCCGTATCTCCGTGTCAGGCAGGACAAGACCGTAGCACTGGACTCAAATGCTGTTAAGATGAAAATACGGGTTGTAGAAGCTTTAATCTTTGTGAATAAATAAACTTTTATTAGATTTCTAATAAATAATATAACAAAATTGCAAAATTTAACAATTGAGTACTCCAAAATAGAAGGTAGTAAACTGCTGCTCTCCGATAGCAAAGTCGGCTGTGGCATTGAAGATGTTCTTTTATGATCTGTAGAGGATCTATGAGGATGGGTATGCAAGAATACGAATGATTTAATGATCTTTGAAGATGAAAAACACCATCACCACACAATTATAGAAGGAATAGGAATTTAGGAGAATTAAGAGATAAAATTTTGAGTCGTCTCTTGTCAGCAGAAATTTTGTTTGAGTTAATCAGTCTCTTCTATAGGTAATCTGCTGAATTTTGCCTATTTATAAGCATACATCTCAGATAAGAACCCTAAAACAAATAATGATGAATAAAACTAAAAGATTACATCAAATACTTGAAATCTTATCCAACTCAAATGTAAACAAAATCAAATATCACAAACTAACTAACTAACTAAATCTTCTTGGTTTTTTGGCGACCCAATTGATGGTATTACATCATCGTGTCTTGCCATCCTTCTATCGGCCCCTAGATGAGACTGGTTCCTCACCTTTGCCTTCAACATCAAACTCTGAACCTTGAAAGTCCTCGTTAGTCTTCAGCAGGATCTTCTTCAAAGTCCCCAGTACCTCCGTGAGGGACTGCTTTCTCAGAAGCATGAACAGGTACAAGATCAGCATCATTTTGCATTTCTTCGAAAATATACAGTGATCCTCCACATAAGGAACTAGAGCAAGAGCGTTTTCGTCCACTACATCAGCTTCTTTATGTTCATGTTTATTTACAGCAGCAGCAGGCGTAACATGTTCTGTTTTCTAGTTGGCAGGTGCCAAAATCTGAAAATTAACTCATTCCACTTGAGATTGTATCAAGCAAGACTAAAGAAGAAATGAAAATTTCTTCCTAACAAAAGTTCTTTGGTTTCTTTCAAACCAAACACACCAGCATACTGCTAGAATAACAAGATTCCACTTGCGATAAGGGCATTCATCCCACATGGCCTCAAAGCTAGGGGGATGGTAGTTTTGTTTCTTTTAGACTGTTTATATTGATTGCACATAACCCACATTAGAAGTAGTTATTTAAATGCTTTCATTCTCATTCTCCTTCTCCTTCTCCTTCTCCCACAATACACATGGAAATTCTGTATCACTTTCTTTGAAGCATGCCAACATTGTTCCAAGTTTAAAAAATTAAAAACCACATCTGATACCTTACTTTGGAACACTGGAGCTTTCCACAGTGATAAGTCACTCTGTCATCCCCGTTACATGAGAAAAATATACCATCAGCCACCCCTCTCCATATTCTGCAATCTTTCTTAGAAGAGAGCTGGATCCCCTCGAGAAGTTGCATCCTCTGCCTCTTCTGGGAGCTAGCCTCATAATAAACCTCTGTCATAAAGAGGTCTCCAGAAGAATCCATTCTCTCACACAGAACTGAGCACATGATTGAGCATTAGGACCTCTAGCCGAAACATAAAGAAGAGGAAGTCTGCATGCCAAAGAAATTTCTTCAATCCACAGATTCCATACATCTGCATCTGTCCAGAACTCTGTTTCCCATCCCAATTTGCAATTTCTCACCACATTGAAAGACTCCATGAGCCTCACCTCTCCCTGCCAGAAACTAGGAACTTTAGTATTATCAGGCTGCAAGCCCTATATAGGCTGTCTTCTGTAATAAGACCCCTCTATCAAGTTTTTTTTATTTTATAGCGGCCTCTAAAATCTGACATTACCTGACACTACTGTTTTCCAAGCAAGGGTATATGTTCATATCTTCCAAATTCAGTACCACATGACCTCCTTGTCTCTTAGCTTCACACACATTTTCCAAGCAACTAAACAAATGAACTGATGTACATTGAGACTTCCTTTCCATAGGCAGCTTCTTCTTATCTATTATTTTTTGTCTGACCCAATTTGGCATTAGGAAGAAAGATTAGTATAGAGACACAGCAGAAATGATTGCATTTACCAGAACAGGCCTTCCCTGCTCTGGACAAGGCTGACACTTTCCATGAAAATAGTTTTTTAATTCCTTTCTCGTGACAATCTTCCGTTCTTTATGACTCTTACGAGGCCTCAGAGGGATTCCTAAATGTGATATTGGAGAAGTGTGGATACCTAAGGCATCTCGCAGTCTTAAAAGTATTGCCAAGAAGTTTGATGGGGTTTGGCAGCTAGCTGAAACGGTAAGATGTGTAAAACATGTTCAAGGTGACCTTTGTTAATTGAACATGCATGGGTGTCATTGAATAATGTTCAATTTAAGGTTCGATCATATGATGAGTAGCAAGGATGTCTTCAATAATGTTCAATTATGTAATGGGCAAAAGACTGTAAACTTATTATAGTGATTGATCAATTTTTTTCTTGATTCAATGCCTGGGCTACAATTTTCTTTAACACTTCTGTTGATAGGAAATGTCGTAGTATACAGTATACATGTCATACCCTAGCTTGTTACAACAAACTTCTATTTTTTCTGTTCCACTTTTTGTACTGCCCTTTAGGCTTAATAGTGAGTTTATATTTTGCAGCACTGTTATTGATCCACTTATTACTGGCCATTACTTTTACCAAAAACAATTGGTATATATTTGTAGCAAGAAAGACTAGATAGCATTTGTGAATTATTTTATTATAAGATTGTTTGTTATAACCACCGAGGGGATGCTCTCTGTAAAACCAGCCCCAGCAAATAAAAGGGTCCTAGTGCTAGTAGCCTAGGACAGGGATGGTCATTAATGACTGGCCTTATGTCCAGAAAAAAGAAAGAAGTTTCTTTGTTATAGAATAACATATTTCTTTTTTTGGAAGAATAAATTTGCATGGATTTATGCTTTATTGTCATCGAACAATTTCCTATTACGTCATCTAAGTGACGCCTGTTTTTTCTTTTCTTTATTTCCTCTTTCTTAAACTAAGATCAGCACAATTTCTTAAACATACGTTTTTTCTTGCAGGTTGAGTCAGCATTAGCAATGCGATCATTACAACCCCAAATGAAGGCAATCCAACAACGTTATGCTGGAGATCAGGTAGGCGTCCCAATATATCTTGTAGTTACTGAGTAAATCATTATTCACATTATCATGTTTTTTTCCCCTAAGATAATATGCACAACTGGGTTTCTATTTGATTGTAATTACAAAAAAGATCCGTAATTATTTATGAAGTGTAGTAATGTATTTGACATCATGGAAAATGGTGTCATATAGGTAATAATATAGAATCATGTTTTGAGTTACTATATAGTTTTGGGATGTCTTCTGAAAAACATTATCCCAAGGTAGTTGAGTATTGGATTTCGATTGCAGCATCTCATACAAAGACATACAAAGTGTAGCAGGTGAAGCGCTTTACAGATGTTTGCCCTTGATTTTACTTAAATAACCCAAGCTTGCTATATGAACTTGTCAATGACATTCTAGGCACCAGAAAATATCTGCATTAACTTTTGTATTTCCGGCATTCTGGTCATAGATTTGTAATAAAACTCTTGAGAGTATTGTTCTTTATTAGCTTGTTTGTTTTGCTTCTACATATGCCTCTATTGACTTTTATCAGTCTGAACTTTTGTCTTTTACTCTCTGGTACTATGTAGGTTTCCTTTTGGTGGGCCATGAATCTTTCTTTCTTTGTCATGCCATATTATGCTAGTGGCATCTCAGGCCGCAACAATACATGTTTCTTAATGTGCCAAACTCTATGTTGCATAAATACGGGTACAGATATGGTCACGATATATATATATATATATATATATATATATATATATATATATATATATATATATATATATATATCGGAGTCCACCACATTTTAATCTCACTCAATCTCAATCCAACCTATGTAACATAGGTAGGTTGGTTTCATAATAGGTAGGTTGGTTTCATAATATGAAACCACCCGGGTAGTTCCAGAGCATTGCCATATATATATATATATATATATATATATATATATATATAGAACCACCCAAGTGGTTTCATATTATGGAACCACCCTTTGTTACTTGAGTTGGATTTGGATTGGGTGGTTGAGATTAAAAAGTGTAGACTCCGATATATATATATATATATATATATATATATATATATATATATATATATCAAGGTTCGTTGTATCGGTATCGGTGGATTCAGATTGGAATATCAGATTTTTTTTATCGGAATGCAAATAATTATTAGTAAATTATTAAAGTTTTAGAAAAATATTTTATACATTTATGCATAATTTTAATTATTTTTTGTGTTGTTTCTTAGTAATTTGGGAATTGAATGAAATAATAGTCATCTTTTCCGATTGGTTTACCTGCGATAGATAAGTTTTCTTACAACCTTACTATGCTTTTACACTATTGCTGATTGCTCTTGTTCGTTCAATTTATTCGCCGAATTGGTGAAAAAGGAGACCCTCAATGTTGGTATCGGTCATTATTGGTATCAGTCAGTATCGAATTGAGACATGCCAAACCGTATCGGTATCGGCCGTATCAGATTGGTATCGGCCGATACTAAAAACTATGATATATATACTAGTATTTGTATGTTCTTAATTGTCTTCGTAAATGCTCGTCTTTGGATGTGATGTGTTATTGTCCTTTGATCCAATCTTGTATTGTCATACTCGAACTCGATTAAGGTCACGCCTCGTGATCTCTTTTCTTCTTGTCGTCGTTTTACTTTCCTACAGAACAATGTTAAACATACACAGTAATATATATGTATATTGAATATTTGAAGTTGTGATTTATCAAAATCTAATTAGTCCAATTTTGGGACATCATATTGCCCGGTTACCAAATATGTCTATTTAATGCACACTTAGACTAAATTTCTTGAGTTTAATTTTTTGGATTTTAGAATTTTACAATTTAAAATTAAAAAAATACAGATTTGGATAAACTTAAAATCATGCAAAGATAACTTGCATAGGTACAAAATGTGTATTTAAGTATATCTATGTATATATGAATAATTTTATTTTTGGAATTTTGATATGGCAAATATAACTGTATTTAAATATATCCAAATATATTTAGTCCAAATTTGTCGTGTCGGATACGTAGCAACTGAAGGTCTATATGGCAACTCTAGATGGGGGTGAATAGAGTGCAGCGGAACAATTATCCCAAAAAATTAATTAAGACTAAGTACCAACTAAACTATAGCAACAATATAGCAAGTATATGGAAAGTAAAAGTTCAGAGATCACAAACGCAAACACCGCGATGTATACTGGTTTCTCTCGTGGAGGACTAATCCAGTCCCGAGAACTCTTACTCGGAGTTAAATCTACTATTGTGTAAATAACGTACAGCATACGTTTTGATTCGAGGGCTTGTTGACTTCTTACAATACGAGCTTTGATCCGAAGGATTCGCCGACTTCGTACAACTACGTGCTTTGATCCGAAGAGCACGCCGACTTTAGACTTGCAAAAGCAAACTTGAATTTTCAAGCTGTTTGCCTAATGTTTCAGTTGAGTTTTTGAATATGGCTAATCGATTAAGTTTAATATTATGATAATCGTGCAATCACTGTAGTAACATCTACTTAAACTCAGCATTATCCAAATATTTATTAATGTTATAATATTTGCTTCTGTATATTTCTTTGTTCATCTAACATGTACTTGTAGAAAACAACAAGCAAGATCATATATGGACATATGCAATGAAAAAATAATAATAAGCCAAAGACAACGTTATACCATAAGATTTCTCTGAACCGCCTACGACATCTCCGGAGCCTCGCACTCGGGGGTTCCGCTGTCCGGTCAGCGGACGGGGGTCGAGGGGGCAACGCCCCTCGTGGAGGTTCGGGGACGAAGTCCCCGAAAGGTATTCAGATTCCCAGATCTGGTTATCTTTGGATAACCGTCGTCAAGGAAAAATGCGTTTTCAAGTCGGTGGACGTTTCAGAAGTTTGGCGTCATTAAGTATGCTTGGTTTTCATTTTGTTATGTATTTTTTCTTTTATTTTATTAGGATAAAATGTTTATTGGGTCGTGTTGGCAATAGGATTGAAAAACCCTTCTCAACAAAACCCTGGACAGAGGGAACCGAACTCGGTTCCCCCATGACCCAGTTTGCAACGTTCACATCCAACGTTCCTCCTGGTCCTCAGGAACCTAACGTTCGGATTGGAACCGAGTTCGGGCCGAGCTCGGTTTCAGTAAAAGCTATAAATAGGCTTGTGATTCCATCATTTCAATTCACTCAAGCACTCAATCATCACTTACCTATCTAGCTATCTAGCTGAGCTACCAACTTCCAATCCCCAAGCATCAACTCTCCAGTCTTCTAGTGCCAACGCAGTTCCAATTTAGAAGTCTGATCAACTTGTAAAAGCTTGTTACTTTCAAGTTTTAAGTGTTTGAAGTCTGCGTGCCCTTCGCATCGAACGCACATGTCTGAAGTCGTTTGAGCCCTTCAGATCAAAGTTCGAGGTTGTAAGAAGTATGCAAGCTTTCGGATCAAAGCTTGTAATGTACGATATTTCACAAATAGTGGATTAACTCCGAGCAAGAGTTCTCGGGCCTGGACTAGTCTTCCACGAGGGAAACCAGGATAAATTTTCGGTGTCAGCGTATTGTGATTTCATACTCAGCATTTTTCATTACTTGCTATAGTTTTCCATATCTTCTTGCATAATTTACTAGTTGGTTATTAACTTTAACTTTTAGTTGGTAAATATTGTCACAAACTCTATTCACTCTTCTCTAGAGTTGCCTTCACAAGCTTCCTACAACTCGAACATACTTGTAACCGAGATCGCACTTGGCACTAGAAGGCTGTGAGAGTTGTCTTGGTAATAGGAAGATTTAAAGCTCAGAATATAATAGGTTTGAAAGTAAGAGATGATTGAAATGAATGGAATCCAACCTCTGTTTATAGGGTTATAGGGGGACCGAGTTCGGACAGAGTTCGGTCCCCAAACATTCATAAATTCGAACATTAGAGTTGGTCTTCAGGAAGACCAAGTCGAATCAGGAAAGTAGGTTTCACCCTGACGGATTTCGGTTCGAGTTCGGTCCGAGTTTGGTTGGTTAGTTTCTAGAATGTTGGGTCCAGGTTTTTGGCTAGTTTGGGTGGACTAGGTTCTGGTTTAGTATGAGATTAGAGCTTCCTAGTGCCAACTACAGACCCGATGTACATTTGTCTTATAAACAAAATAAAAAATACATAACAAACGATAAAACTATGAGCACTTTGCTGAAGCAAAACTTCTGACATTTGAGCAGACTGAATATGCCTTTTTCCTTGATAGCGGTTGTTGTCCAAAGATAAACAGATTTGAAAATTCGGGGACTTCGCCTCCGAACCCCCACAGGGGGTGCTGTCCCCTCGACCCCCATCTGCTGATTGGGCAGCGGAACCCTCGAATGCGAGGCTCCTGAGATGTTGTAGACGGTTCAGAGAAATCTTCTGATATAACGCCGTCTTTGGCTCATCATCATTTCTTCGTTGCATATGTCCATATATGATCTTGCTTATTGCTTGTCTGTAAATACATGTTAGATGAACAGGTAAAAAATTAATATAAATAAATTTTATGTACTAACCGGTAATACTAAGAATAAAAAAATTTATATTCAAAATATTAATTATTTTTTGATTAGTTATTACCTCCCCCGACAACATTTGCTCAAGGTTGTGAAAAACGTTATGCGCTAGTCAGAACGGCACCTGCTGCCTAGCGCATAAATCTAGGCAGTTCAAAACAAAACAAAATAAATATTACTACTAAAAATTACAGAAAAAGTCCATAAACCTCAAAACATTCGTAGTCGGACGTAAGGAGGACTAGGCGGACATCGGACGGACACCAGGCGCCTAGCGCCTAAGCGCCGTCTAGACAGCGACCGCCTAGACCGCCTTTTAGAATAGAGGATTTGCTTGCTGTCACTTCTTTTATTTTCCTGTCCCCTTCCCATCTCCATCCAAACAATGGAAGACAACTCCCATGCCTCATTTTCACTGTGAAGTGGGAATTCATCTCCCACTTCACAGTAGCCAAATAGTCCCTAACATTCTCTCTCTTCATTTTAATCCCACAGACTAACAAAGGTAATTTTCTCATCTTAATCCCTCTCTTAATCACCTTTTTTGGGACAAATTTGACCGTATTTGAGCAGAATATTGTCTGATTTTTTTCCTGTTTTGCTGACAAACCATATCCTGATCGTGTCCTAGCTAAATCTGGGAGTTATCTGACAAATTCGTGTCCAATACGTACTGGACATGGACACCATTTTGGTGTGTTTGTGCAACATATGCCAAACTCCTTTCTCATTTGAAACTTACGTAGTTGAATAAACCATGACAACAAACACCAACATCACAACTAAGCTGTTTCCCAAACTTTTGTGTCAGCTAGATGAGTCCTTTTCCTTGGAATGACCTATTGTCTCGTCCTGATTTCATCGAATCGCTAAGTCACCACCGAACGTGATGTAGTACAAGACTAAATTGCACTTGTAGAAAGTAAGAATATACACGAGTGATAATTCTTTTGAACAAAAAGTTAAAATTATATAACCAAAGGTTTCAAGTATTTTTTAATTTGTAAGTTTTAACTATGTTATATTAAGCGTGAGGCGAGACGAGGCGATGAAGCTAGCGCCTCGCTAGTGCTTCATCAATTTTTACCTACCTACATGTAAAATACTCTATATACACATAAATTTTAATATATTTTTCATACAATCCTATTAGTATATGCATGAATAACAATACTAATTATCAATCAAGCAAAGACACAATATAAATAATATAATCAAAATCTATGTTACCTGGACTCGGGTACGGGTGTCGGGTATGGGTACATATCCAAGAGTCGGGTCCTTCAAATTCATAATTGAAGGACATACGAACTCGGCTAAAAAGGATCCAAATTTTGGATACGGGTACGGAGATATGACTATTAAAATAAATACATTTGAGTATGGTTCCATAAAAAGACATATTATGTAATTAAATTTGTATGGCTACATAAAAGCCATGAAATTAAATTTGCACAGTTACATAAAAAGACATGTTCTCTAATTAAATTTGTATGATTTCATAAAAAGACAGTTGTAATAAAGTTTGCATTATTTCATATATTTAAGCTTATAATTAAATTTGCATGGGTTCATAAAAAGACATGTAATTAAATTTGTAAGGTTTTATAACTTTACTATCAATCCACCATATTAAAATAAACTATCTACTTCACTACCACATTAAAATAAATTATCTACTTCACTACCAGTCTTCCGATTGTCACCAAAAAGGACTACGAAGGATCCGATTGTCACTATGGAGGATCGGATATGGATTTCATACCCATACCTATGTCCTACCCGGTGGACATGGGTACTTCTCTCAAAGTGGAGAGTCCGGGTAACATAGATCAAAATACAAAGTCATCAAAATAGTCATCAAAATAGCATGGTCAAGTGATTTTTTTTCGTTTTTTGAAGCTTGACGTTTTTTCTAGCGCCAAGCAGTAGGCGATGCGCTGTTAAACGCTGCCTAAGCGCAAGTCTATTTTTTGGGGTGAGATTTTCCTTAGCGAGGCGTCCGGGTCTCCAAAACCGCTTAAGCGCGCTTTTTAAAACATAAGTTTTAATTTATTTCTTTTTCATTGTCCTCTTTTTTATAAATTCAATTAGTCTTTGCCGATGATTTTCCTGCATTGACGAAATTCTCCTACCAAAGTCCAATTACTTCCTCAAGTGGGCTCTTTTTTATTTTGCAACTTATTTCTTGTGCATTATTTTTTATTTTTTATCCTTTCTCACCACATAAAATAATTCATCGTTAGGCTAACATCAATCTTCCTTTATACACTACTTGTCATTGTCGAGTCCAACAACCCCTCGGATGAGATTTTCATTCAAAATTTCTAAACTATCTCTACAATAAATGATTGATTAGGATATTATAATCACTTTTATTGTATTTTTTAGAGTTTTAAAATACATAAAAATGTGTCTCATTTTAATGAGTCATACACTATGATGTTATGTGTACCTTGCACCTCGCTATGCGCCTTGTGCCGTAATACACTAGAATCATGTGCTCGGACCTATCCAGCCACGATATATATTCTAGCCGATCCAACCATGGGATCCGAATTATGGTCCCTGGAAATTGGGTCAGATTGTACGTTCCACGATGCAAATCGTCCGATTCTGACAACTAGGGACTTCTCAGTCATGTAACCTCGAAAACCATGTAGGCCATCAAGTGACAATCAGCTTCACAACCACATAAGCTCGGAAACCGCGTGGGCCATTGAGTGATACTCAACTTCAACTGTGGGGATCTATTCCACCAATTAAATACTACCATTAAATACCAATGAGATTAGAAGTGGAACCATCTTTTAGGATTTAATTTGGACATGTTTCGACTGTGGGGATCTATTCCACCAATTCTTACGTATAATCCTAATAGTACTCATGATCTGATTTCAAGTTTCTCGACTTTCTAGATTGTTTATTGCTAGATTAGTTATAACCATCATTATATTGCTTGAGTTGCACTGTTTGTATTGCATGTCATATAATTATCTTATTAATATTGCATCTACAAATTGATATTTCTTGCACGTCATGTAATTTCATACATGTAACATTGTGTAGGATTTTGCATCTGTATTGTTCTTCGTGATCATCTACATCACGAAGTTCATGACATTAAATAATTTCACATCATACCAAGGGTTGACGAGGGGCTGAGGAAAAGTTATGGGGGATTACTATCATTTTTTCTTTTTTGTCGACAATTTCATGAAGTTCATGGCATTAAATTGGTAAAGGAACTTCAAAGTATCGTTGTGAACCAAGATTTGCAGTTTGGTCGTTACTGTCTCATCGCGGTCGTATTATATCAGTTTTAGCCTGTCCTGGTCTAATACTGACCTAACCATCCATGCGGGCCGATGCCAACATTGGTACTCATTTCAACTAATAAAAAGTTTAAAGAGAAAAATATGTGAAAACAATGTTGACATAAGGATACAGCTGTGCCACTAATTGACATGTTAAGTGTGTCGATAAGGATGAACAGGAACCATAATCATTTGTATTACAACATTTATTCATTTAATATTATTCTATTCAAAACCACCTATTGCAACTGTACTTTGTCCCAAAACAAGGACAAAAATACTATCCATTGCGTGTTGACAATTCATCAGTGTTGAATGTTATTCCATTCGAAACTGACAAGAACGACAAATAATACATCAAATTGCTAAAAATATCTTATTTCTTGACTTTTCTAAATGAGGAACTTTGAAACGCCCATCCAGAGCTGCTAAAACCGCCAATACCACAATACTTATAAGAAGGGTCTGAAATCGATTCCGATACTAATACTGGAACCCTATTCCTAACAAAAACATTAGTATTAAATTGAACATAGGGCTAAGTTCAAGGTGTCAAAGTGAAATTCATCGCAATTCAAATATAATTGTTTTAGTAGTTTTTTATATTATGCGAATTTTAAGAGTGTATATATATATATATATATATATATATATATATATATATATATATATACCATACTAACACAAACAGTATTGAAATTTTTTTTTGATCTAGCAAGACACTGCAATTACTGAAGTGTCGAGTTTGTTATACTTTACGAACATTTAAAAATCTTTAGCATTCAATGATGGAATTGTTTGACCCATTCACCATTTGTCCAAGCCCTTTCACTGACTTAAAAGTTTTTCTATTATGATTGCTTAGTTGCATCCTTTTTCGAATTTAGTTAGTGAACAAACTTTTGCAGACTGGTAATCTTACATCTTCAGAACAATATGCACGAGCAATTTCTTATCTTCGTATAATTTATATCACAAGGTAAGATTCCTGATGACTGATTTCTCTCATATTAACTTGCAGGAAAGGATACAACTTGAAACAGCTCGTTTATATAAATTGGCTGGTGTAAACCCTCTTGCAGGTTAACACTATATTTGCAAAACAGTTCATGTCAACCTTTATTGCTACTCATGTTTTTAACTTTGACACACTTATCTAATGTCTTTGCAGAAGCTGGTAAAATTTCTTATATCATTTAAATCTCCCTTGTTTTTGGCAGTTATTCTTTATAAAAGTAAAGTAAAGTAATATATATATATATATATATATATATATATATATATATATATATATGGGTAAACGGGATATGAGCCATAGTGCTCATATTTCTACATGAGCCATGCACATGTGGACCAATAGAAATAGACTCCTACATCATATGTGCACTAGTACACTCTATTCCTAATGGTCAACATGTGCATGGCTCATGTAGGAATATGAACACTATGGCTCATATCCCGTTTACCCTATATATATATATATATATATATATATATATATATATATGTATGTATATATATATATATGTAGTGTGTGTGTGCGCGCGCGCGCCAAGAAAAGGTTGCATTATGGTCTAAATAAGAATCTATTTCTTTCTGACCAGGAATATGTTGAAGTCTAAACAGGAAAATTTTAGGATGAAGTTTAATGCTGAAATTGAGTAGGGATTCAGACGGCAAATCGTGGTCAAGGGTGGACATACATGTTCAGTTAGGTTTTTGAATCTAATAGAAATTTTTGCAGCTACAACCATAACAACAAATTACAACTGAATGGGTTCAGGAAACTACAAATGCATTTGCAAAGACAACGAAAATATGAGCTTAGGAATAAGAAGAGAAATGAAGAAGAGTAAACCAATGAATACTGAGATGAAATGTATATTGCAACTTTTGGCATTTGTATTCATCAAAATTATCTATGGATTCTAATATTGGAGATTTTGGTAGATCCAATTTTGGTCGAAACCAGAGAAACTCGATATAATAGTGAAATTTAGAAGAAAATAGGAGGAGGAGGAGAGAGAGAGAGAGAGAGAGAGAGAGAGAGCATAAAACTATAAGTTGTGTATCATGTGTATTTATATTAACAATAAATACAACCACAACACAACTACATGACTGTACCCACATAAGAAAATAATGACTTATGACTCTTAACATCTCCCTTAAGCTGGAGATAAAGATTCGACATGCCTAGCTTGCTACATAAATTAGAAAATTGACTACGAGCAAGTAAGTGGTTGGGTGATGATGTCACCCAACTGATTCTTAGACCGAACATGTGGAGTGACAATATGTTTATTCACCAACAAATCACGAATAAAATAAAAATTCACCTCGATATGCTTAGTGCATTCATGAAACACGTGGTTACTTGTGATGAAAATTGTTGATGTATTGCTATAATACATTTCCATAGAGATATTAACCATAATTTTCATTTCATGAAGAAAAGACTGCACCCACATCATCTCAAGTACGAGCTATAATACGGTTTTCAGCCTTTGCACTAGAAACGAACCACAATATTCTGCATCACGTCACAATATTATCCCCAACAAAGATACACTATAAGTCTATCCCGAAACAGACCTCCTACCATTCTGACTACCTGTCCCATCAACATCATTGAAACCCGTCACCGTGAGAGTCAGTGGTGGTCTATACAACAAGCTTTTCCAGATACACCCTTTAAATATCACAAAATACAAGATATTAGTCACCCAATATGGTTTTCTAGGGACATGCATAAACTGATTAACTACTCAAACTGAATAGATATCTGCATAGGTGATATATGGTCGTGTAACAATAAGGTAGATAAGCTTACCAACCTATTGTCTGTACAGTCCAATATCCTCAAATAAGTCCTTACGTTAGCATCAAGTTTGAAATGAGTTTCTCATAGGAGTATCAACATACTGAGAGTCCAACATCCCTTCCACTGAAAGAAAGTCCAAAACATACTTACGCTGCGACAGACACCTTCGAGCAAACCTCGATCCAAGAAAATAACGAAAAGTACCTAAATCCTTAGTATGAAATTGAAGACTAAGTTAAGCCTTCAAGTCAAAAGTATCAACATAGTCACTCCCATATGTAATGATATTATCAACATAAGCGATCAACAGAATAACTCCTCATGTAGATCGATTGAACACTTAATACTCTTAACATATTGAATAAGAACATAACTAAATTTGTCAAACCAAGTTCAAGGAGATTGTTTTAGCCCATATAAAGCCTTCTTCAGTCGACACACCAGATTGTCAGGGTAAGACAACATATTCTGATGGCTGATCCATATAAACTTTCTCATGCAAGTAACCATACAAGAAAGCATTTTGATTTCCGAGTGATACATAGTCATTGATGATTAATTGTCATAGAGATAAGATTGCGAATGAAATTTAGCTGAGCCACAAGAGAGAGTCTCTATATAATCCATACCATATATTTGGGTAAACCTTTTTTGTATCCAATCGTGCCTTCAGGTGCTCAACAGAACTATCTGGATAATACTTAACGATGTACACCCACACACAACCCACTAATTACTCCCAACGGGAAGCAAGGTAAGCTCCCAAGTCTGTTTTTTATACAAAGCATACATCTCCTCGTTCATTGCAGTTTAAATTATAAAATGACATAGCTTCCTTATAAGTGTTAGGAATGGAAACATAAGACAATGAGGTAGCAAAATCATGTAAAGAATGAGAAGTACGATGTAAGGAAATATAATTTGAAATATGATGCTTAGTGGTGCAACTACGACTTTCCTAAGAGCAATATGAAGATCATCTGAAACTGTGGTGGAAAGAGCCATATTCTCAGGCACGAAAGATGATGTGGTAGTGACTGAATCACGCAAAACAATCTCCGTGTCCTTGGATCACCGCTAAACTTGTAAAGGAGTTATATAGAAACATAATGTTATGCGAATGAGGAATATAACAACGATAACCATTTTGAGGATAACCAATGAATATACACTTGATAGATCGATGAGCCAACTTGTCTCGATTATGTTCCAAGTTATGAACAAAAACAACATACCCAAGCACACAAGAACGTGAAGAAAAAGGAGAAACACCTAGATATAACATAGAAAAGGGGATTTGTTTATTCAATACAGATGATGACATGCGATTAATCAAATAACATGCAGTAAGAACGAGATATACCTAATACTATTTAGGTACATGCATATTGAACATGTGAGTGCGAGTCGCATCTAAAAGGTGTTGGTGCTTGCGGTCAGCTCATTATTTTACTGAGACATCAACTCAACACAACCATTTCGATGAATAATGTCATGATCAACCAAGGTTCTAAACGGCGGTAGGCGGGTGCGCGACGAAAAGAGTCCGTCTGCCGCCTAGGCTGCATAGGCACCACCTAGGCGGTTGATACATTTTGGACATTTTTTAATATTTTACCATATTTTTTTGCATTGTATACATATTTTAAGGATGTTTTATACATAACTATATTGTAGAACAAAGATTTATTAAATTTTAGTCTTGTAAAAGTGAACCATAGGCCCATAATGCTTGCAAAATCGTTTGGCCAAAATATCTTGTTAGGTATTGTTCCGCCTAGGCCCCCACCTACGCCGCCAAAGCTCCGTTGGCCGCCTACTCCACCGCCTACCGAAAAGCGGCGCGGAGAGAGATCGCCACCGCCTAGGCGGTCAAGGCGGCCGCCATTTGAAACACTGTGATCAACACAAAAAGAAGTAAAAGATTCATAGCGTTATCATAACATAAAACTTTAATGCATTTACCAAATTGAGCACGAATTTTATTATAAAAGATACATAACACATGGAAACTCATATCGTTATTTCATTAAATATAACTAAGTCATTCGGAAGTAATTATCAACAAAGATACAAAAATACTGAAATTCTTTCGAATTTTTGTCTCTAGAAGGATCCCAAATGTCAGTATGAACAGGATCAAAGAAGTACAATTGACAATTCTCAACACGACGAGGAAATGAACTACGGTGATGCTTGCCTAATTGACAAACCTCACATTCTAAAACAAAAACAAAACTCAAATTGAGAACAACTTGATGCAACTTAGCCAAATGCAACCGCGAGGTAGAAGCTGAAATAAAAGTCTTTCCAAGTAAATCTAAGTAATACAACCCATCATTTTCATGTTCCGAAAGAATCATCTTCTTCGCCCTGAGGTCCCAAAAAATACAAGAATTGAGAGAAAATATTATGGAACAATGAAATGATTTGGTTAATTGGCTCACAAATAGCAAATTGAAATGAAAATTAGAATGAAAATTAGGTACACATAATGAATTATATAATGGCAATAATTGGGTAGTGTTGTCTGTCCCAGTCCTAAATATGTGGGACTAGCTAATACAATTTTGATGGATATTTCAAGCTAATGTACTAGTCAAAGCGTATTCCATTGTTTAGTATGAACTCCCGTCTATATATCACGCTAACAAATAACATGTAAATAACCAGATCTTATCTACGGGATAATGATAAAGAACTAATCAATAAACTGAATAACATGATGAATAGTAAAGATAGTTAGTATCAAGTCCAACAAGAAAGTATAGAAGAGTCTGTTGGAGACTAATCCA
Source organism: Iris macrosiphon (assembly GCA_036927795.1). Lineage (NCBI taxonomy): Eukaryota > Viridiplantae > Streptophyta > Magnoliopsida > Asparagales > Iridaceae > Iris > Iris macrosiphon. The sequence goes on from JAYESA010000003.1 coordinate 82,923,083, forward strand.
CTACTAGTAGATTGAAAATAGTGAAAATAAATAAGTTAAAAGAGCTTACGCTTACAGGAACTCTAATGGTAATATCCTTGGAACCTCTGCTGAAGCTACTCTTGTGTCATAAGTCCTGGCCCGTAAATTACTGGGTAAATCTGATCTTCTATTCCTGGAAAAGAACTAGGTCCTTAGAGGGACGTAACAAAATACAAAAAGAACATGCCAGAATGTAAATATGATACATGCATAGTCAAGGGGTACACTAGCAACATAGTGTATGCATATAAGGACAAGTGTATGCATATAAGGACAACTGTCGTATAAATGAGGCTCTCTGAATGACAGGTAGTGGTGCTCATCCTAGACGCTAACTGTCATCAAGTAAAAGTGTAAAAGCAGCCCCTCCGTCTAGTGATTGTCCTTCCTACCTTATGATATTGTTTGGGTCAAATCTACGACATGTCCAATGCGAGTCTATCAACTAATACGTCCAATACAAGTATCTCTATATAACATGTATACTGATGAAATCAACTACAATCTATACCGATAACCAATCCGATCATATCGATGATTAGTCGGATATGAGGGTACGTGTCCTATCATGAGTATCACATATCCGTGTTATGAATCTATGTAAGTGTCCATGTCATACGTGGTATTAGAATACCCCTCTACAAGTAATCCGTCTACTATCAACTAGGTCAATTAAACAAATGAAATCGACGTCTATCGCCGATTGCATCCGGGTCATCCTCAGATGCACAGAGCTACAAATACAAAGAGTAAGTAATGAAAGTAAACATGTAGTAATTATGTGTAAGAAACTATCTACATATTGCAAGGTATCTTGCCTGGTTGTTGGTTGAAGAAGCGCCACGTATCAGGCCCGGTCTCGTCGTATACGGGTGTGCTCAAATGTCGAAGCGGTCTTCAGATGCTGAAACAAATATCACCACGAGTTTCAGAACATGTAAAAAAACAAAGGAATACTATTTATAAATCCAATTTGGACATAAGATGAAAACTAATTGTTGGCCAAATTGGGTCCATATGTGGGCCTACGGGATACCGAAAAATAGGACAAAACTGACATGTGTCCAAATAAGACGAACAATATATGAAACTAGGCTAGAAAGATGGTGTGCACTCAATGTTGCTCCTAGAAATAAAATTTGACGAGCAAATTACAAATGCGCCAGCCTGCGACGAATCATGGGCATGTAATTTGGCATCCGATTGACGATCTCAAACTGGAAGAAACTTGTGTCACATGGCAAATTCGACGTTGCACATCCCATGGGGCAAATCTCATCGCGATCCAACGAGCGCACCGTAAATAATTACAAGTTTTCAAAAAAAATCGATACAGTAAATTTTGATGGATACATGCAAAATTTGTTGCACTGGGTTGACGAAACCATGATCTGTCATTTTTTATACGATAGCAACATCGAAGCGCAACTTTTGGTGCGTCCGGTTCACGATGGAAAGAACTCGATCGATGAAACAACATTCATATCGGATCGAAATTTTTTCAAACGAAACAAATAGTTCAAGTAGCCCTGTTTGAGCTCACGTTGCAACGATCAAACGATCGCGACAAAAGTTGAAATTTAGAGAAAAATACATGCTAGAAACGTAAGGAGCGGATTCAGAATTAGTCACACAGAGGAAGAGTAACTGCACGACGAAAACAACTCCCTGAAACTGTCAAAACATGGTCAAAACTTCAATTAGCTCTCTTTGGACTAGGGATTGATCTCAAACGATTGAGGAGTCACACCCAATTTGACATAGGAGTAGAGAAATATTCCAATGAAAAGATGTAAGAAATGGAATCATGAATGGGCGATCCACGGAGGAGAAATCAGCTGTCAAAATCAGCCAAAATATATATATGATTTTGCTTAATATTCTTCTCCTTGTGTCTTCTTTGTGCAATATTAACCAGTGGTTGTCGGAAACTCGTAGCGGTCAATGAGGCTGCGGGGGAAGTTCTTAGAGGGAAGAGAGACTGTCGAGGTCGTTGTCAGTCAATGGCGAAGCTGTGGAGGAGTAGCGGTGCTGGAGTTCTACTCTTGCGGTTGACTTCAGTAAGTGGTTGCAAGGTCTTTGATGCTGGAGGGACGAGTCGTGGTGGAAGTGGGTGGCTGGAGGGGAGTGGAGACTCTGGAATGGAGTGGCGTTCTGAGGCTAGGGAGCTGTCGACGGCGGCTTAAGTGGAGCTCGTCGCCGATTGCTACCGACCGTGGGGTGTGTATGTGTTTAGGGTAGGGTATTTAGAGTTTGACGAATGGGGTTGGCGACGTAGGGTGGCTGAAAGTTGAGGAGAAAGAGAAGAATGCGAGGAGGTAGAGGTGCGACGATGGAGCTTTGGCCGGGGGATCGGGTTTAATGGATCAATGAAGAGGAGGAAGGGAGAAGTTGCCGAGGAGTAATGTAGGGCGGGGTTGTGCTACTGGTCGATGTTGCTACCACTATTGTTGTTCTTATTGTTGTCGTTGTTGTGTGCCATTGTTGTTGTGTAGTTGCCGTCAGGAAAGAGAGATGGTGAACTGGATGTGAAGTAGAGGTGGAGTGTTAATAAAGAATGGAGTGGGTGGTTAAGCGTAGGTGATGGCATGGAGGTGAGTGTGATAGAGGGGAAGGTGTGCATGTCTGCCACTGGAGTAGGGGCGACGAGTTCGTCGGCAGATTGCCAGAGGGGTTGTAATGGAGATGCAATGGAGGAGGTGGTGGAGCCATTTTTGGTGGCGGCTGGGGGTTCATCCAGAGGAGATGACAAGAGAGTAGGTTGTAGAAGATGAATGTTGGGGAGCTGGTTATGTAGAGGAGAGGGAGGAGTGAAACAAGATGTGATGTGGGGACTGAGTTAGAGGTGCAGTCAGCGTATCTGCGAGGAGCAGGCTGGTACAGTGGCAGAAGCATGTGGGAGCAGTACACTTATGTGCACATAGGAGTGAGGGTGTTAGGGAAGAGAGAAAGGTATATATAGGTATGGGGAGAAGGGATGGTATGCTGGTGAGTTTAAGGAAATATTTTTAAATGAGAGAGGGAATAATAATTAGGAAATTGTATTACTTGGTAATTTAGGAAATCCTTTGTAAATCAAATTAAGTAGGAAAAACCATTAGAAAGTTAGTTAATGGGACGTTTAATAAATTATGGAATTTAGTTGATTTAAGTAAATAAAAATAATCAATAACAACCATTCATTAACTAATGATAATCATAAATAAAAAAAGGATTAGGAAAGGAAATTCAGGGAGGGTTTTTTACATATAGGGTGAATGAAACCTTTTCCAAAGCACATGACGAGTAGTAGGGGTGTAAACGGACCGGACGGACCTGGTCAACCCAATGCTCTAGTTCGGACCGAAATAGAATCGGACGGACTTGAGTCCGACTCAGATAAATTCAGACAATAATTTTTGTGTTCATATTCGGTTAGATAATTTTGGGTTATGCTCGCGTCCGGTCCGTTAGGTTCGTTCATATGAACCGGACTGGACTCAGACATATTATTCTCCATAATTTTGGCTAATTTAATGAGAAATTACATGACCATGGATTGGAATTTGAAAAGTGGAAAGAGAGCTGGACTATCCAGCCTGGATACTAACGAGTATGGGTTGGAAGCTGGCCGACCAGTTAGGGGTATTTTTTATTCAAACTTAGAAATTAATATCGTTCTTCAAACCACAAACCAGCAGGCTGTAGCTGGAATTGACCAATTACCAGTGATCAACAAGTGGCAAGTTTGGGTTGATATTTTTTTTTATGTTTAAACAACAATGAAAAAATATAAAAATAATTTTATTATTGATGTTCACGTCGAGCTGAACAAGTATATGACCGAGCTCGAGCTCATTATAAGATCGAACTAGTATTTTTGTTCGAGCTCGGCTCATATAATGGTTCAGACAGTCCTTGGTCGAACAATTTGTCGAGTCTGACTTAGATGGACGATGGGCCGCCCTGTTTACTTTACACCCCCTAATGAGTAGACCCATCGACCATGATAATATTTTGTTTCATAGGACAAAGAAAAACCGTTAGAAATTTAGTTAATAGGACATTTAATAAATTATGGAATTTAATTGATTTTAAGTAAATAAAATAATTAATTACAACAATTCATTAACTAAGATAATAATAAATAAATAAAAGATCAGGTAATTCAGGGAGGATTTTTTCAAGGTAGGATGAATGACACATTTTCCAAAGCACTTGACAAATTGATCCATCGACCAAGGTAATATAATGTTTAATAGGACCACGATTATTAAAGAGAGAATTTATACCAGGCATGTGAGAGCTTCCTTCGAAATTGATGACCCAAGAGATGGGATGGTGACTGAGTTGCAAGATAGGCATAATAGGTTTTACTAGCAAGCACGTTCAACTTCTGGAAAATTTGTTCAAGTGAATTAGAGGTATCAGAAGCTGAATTATGATTAGAACTGGAAGCATAATGTCTAGGACCAGAACTGGAAGCATAATGTCTAGGACCAGAAGTGGTGACCTGGGATTGCACATTTTTATTATACACGTGATGTGCATACTCGGGTTTACCCTACTTGTCCCAACAATACTCTTTGATGTAGCCGAATATGCCACACTAGTTAACACTTCCGTGGGGTAACACGACCACTACGACCACCGCAACGGTTACCATCTCTACCACCACGACCACCTCCGCGACCACCATATTTAAATTCAAAACAGACAATGGAAATTGAAATAAATAAATAAAATGTAAAAGTTTCCATCTTATTTGTCGGTTTAAATTTATATGAATGATACAATTAAACTAGACCTACCACAAATTAAACTAGAATTATGCGTCTTTCATCCTCTACTCATGTCACTTCCACATTATGGCAACTGGAGTTGAATCATTTGTTTAGGAAAATCTAACATTTGGAAGATGCATCACATTAACACAACGACATTCATGTATCATAATTGCAAAGTAGATGCCTAGATCTTGAGTCATTTCTAGTAAATCCATCATGACAATTAGAGACCCACCATAAATGTCAAAGGTTGCTCATAATTTGCATATCAACTTCATCATGATAACTTCATAATAAAAACCTATATGGTTTAGCATTATCAAGTCCTCAACTTGGTGCAAAATTGGGCGTACATTCTTGCCATGTAATAATGGATAGAAAATGTACTTCATATTTTAGGTTGTGATTACGTGTGCAAGGAATAATCAGGCAGTGAGGTTATGTAAGAATAAAGATAATCAGGCAGTGAGGTTATGTAAGAATAAAGATAATCAAGCAGTGAGGTTATGTAAGAATAAAGACGAATGCTAGATCATGCTTGTAACCTCCACTTTTCAATTTTTTTTTTATAATTATTTATTTGTTATTGTTAGGATTAATTAATTTATAATTAGTAATTAGTTAATTAATCCTAATTAGTATTAAGTATACGGTAACCTTGGTTTAGGTTAATGGAGGATTAGTATTAGATTAGGGTTAATCTTGGATTAGGAAATATCTAGATACTTTTAATCCCACCTCTTCATGATAAAAATCTAGGGTTAAATTTGTAAATTTTTTCCCACCTCTTCAAACATAGATCGGAGGGGCTTGCATGAGAAGCTACACAACACCTATTAAACCCCCATCCCTTCATTCTTTTCAACCCACTTCACTTCTTCTCCACTTCATCTTCTCCAAAATTTCAACCCAAAACCCTAACTCAAAACCTTCACAAACACTCTCCAAACCTCTCCAAAATTCTACCAAGGTGAGCCAAAGCTTGGGAGCATAAGCTAGAAGGAGAGTCCAAGTTCCATTCCACCTTGTGTCCATTCGGTTGGATTTTCATTGGGAGCCCTTTCCAATAGGTATGTTATTCTTCCCTCTAGTTTCCATAAATAGAAACTCAATTTAGAACACAATAGGAAAACCCTCTTGGTTAGGAATAGGTTCTACAAGACTCTAATGTTGTAGATCTAAAGTTCCATGGTAGGATAGTTGTGTCATAGGTTGCTAGTAGTGTTATGACCACCATGTGTTTGTATGAATTCTTTAAAGAAACTTGTCTTTAAATAGTAATGAAAAATATCATTATGGTCAAAATAGATATCCTAAGAGTGTGTCAAGGAAATTCATGAAACGCATGGCTAAATAAAAGGCTCTTATATATATTTTGTATCCTATGTGTTTATGTGAAATTAGTATTATGAGGTATTTACATTATATATATATATATATATGGAAGCGTATGTGTACATTGAGAGGATAAGTGCATATATACTTATGTGTATATATATGGTGTGGTGTGTCCTTTGATGGTATTCTATTTTTGTGTATCAATATACGCAAAAGGGTTGTGTTTCAATTGTAATTGTGTGATACTTGGTAGTATCATGGGTGAGTTTGTGTTCTATAGAGGTGTATAAATCATGAGTTTTAGTTTGTTTTAGAATGATATGAGTGTTTTATGTATCTTGAATACCAATTGGTATCGGTATGTGTAGATTAGTGTGTTGGTATCTTATTGTAGTTGTGTATAAATATACACAAGGGTATTTAATGTCTGTGTGAGTTAATTAATATAGAAGTGTGTGGTTATATATATATATATATATATATATATATATATATAGAGAGAGAGAGAGAGAGAGAGAGAGAGAGAGAGAGAGAGAGAGAGAGAGATATGTGTGTGTGTATTTATACACACAGACACACACACACACACACACACGCACACACGCACACACATATATATATATATATATATATATATATATATATATATATATATAGAGAGAGAGAGAGAGAGAGAGAGAGAGAGAGAGAGAGAGAGAGAGTTTGTGTGTTAGAATACATATATATATATAGGTAAGTGTGTGTGTGTGAATTTAGGAGACTGAAAATAGGGGAAAACTGAGCAATAGCAGCAGCTTGCAACAGTAGCAGCAGCAACATTACCATCACCATCACCATTATCATATTCATCTAGAGTGTGTGTGTGGATGTGTATGAGATGAGTGTTAGTGTGAGGGATTAAGTGTTTGAGTGAGTGTTCAAGAGGTAAAGTGTATAGGTGAGTTAGAAATACCAAAAATTGGTATTATGATGATTAGTGTTTAGTGTAGGTATTAAGTACGTACCAACAATGTATTGAATTGGTATCAATATACCAATAGTACTTGAGTATTAGTTAGTGTCAAGGTGTTGGGTAATCCATGAGGTACAAGTACCTTGAGTATGTGTCGAGGTAAGGTATAAGGTATTGGAATACCAAGGTATTGAATTAGAAAAACTGTAAGTGTTATATAAAGTATAATAAGTGTTATACCTACGATATATATATATATATATATATATATATATATATTTTGCTACGTCGAACTATATAAAACTATATTTTAGTATTGTAATACTTATTATATAGGTATCACAAGTCGGTAGTAATTGACCTAGAGACTCACTAACTAAATAGATAAAATTAGATTTTGATTTCCATATTCCATATTGATATTGTAAACTCATATATAGGTTATTTGTACTGCGATACAAACTCAATCCCGTATCACCATCTCAGGCTGGCAAGCGAGTTCATTCTCTGATTGTTTTAATTACTTGTTAGTTTCAATACTTCGTGTTCTAGCTATGTCTTACTTTCACGCTCGATACACGGATTTGTATTGTATGGATTTTCAGTTTGAATGGTGATTCTCATGTTGTCAAGTTGGTCATGGTTATCGTGTTGAACAGGTTGTTGTTCATGTTCACGTATCTCGTGCCTACCTTACGTAATGATTTTCATATTTCTAGAATCATTGTATCTTGCCTTGAATCCATAAGTATTAGTCGGGGGAGGAAAAAATACTAAGTATATATGTGATCAAAGCCCGTCTTTCATGTTGATGTCATGTGAATAGCTAATCATGCAACTCACATATGATTATGCTAGATCCTCTTTTATGTAAATAGCCATCGACGGATGTGCTAGATTACCTTAGTCGATCACATATTGAAAACAATATTTTAAATTCATTTAGAGTGTTTACAGTCTTTCCTTTTGTCATTCCGATACTTTGCTATTTATGATCGTGGATTCTCGTGATTACTTTATCACATGTTATCATACCATGATTCTGATTTATCGTCTTTCATGTATTACATGCATATTACAGTCTTATAGTCTCTAACATGTATTTGGAACTCCTTTCATTGATGTACTTGCTCCAATTCTGACTGGATATTGTAAATAGGAGACGACCTTGAGGTCCAGTATACCACCTATTACTGGGCCCAGGAGGACATTGTAGTTGAGCTTGATCCTGCCCTTCCGGAGGATTAGGGAGCCCTTTTAGCAGAGATCTAGGCTGCTACTACTTAGTTTAGTATAGCTTAGACTATTATATTTGGCCGAATTTTGTCTCCGGTAGTCTACTGTCTTACGCTATACTTTTGGATTCTAGACTTTTTGAAGTTGTTTGACTTAAACTATGGAACTTGATATAAATATAGGTCTTAATGTTCGTATTGTTCTTCTGGTGTTATCTTCCTTAGAAAATGTGATCTGAGTACTATGATTTATTTCATATATATTGCGTGAGTTGTTGGATATTTGTGAGTTACTAGACATCGTTCTACAACCGATACTGCGGCGTAGGCTGGACGTACCCACGTATTCGTGTCAGAATTATCGGGTGCGGGTCGTGACAATGGTACAAGCTGCTTATGAACCATGAATTTGCTTAGGTTGGCTTATTTATATATAGGTTGTTAGGTTTGTGGAATTTGGAAATTTCTAGCACAAAATACTTACTGGAAACCAAAATAAATGTGATGAAAAATTAAGGGTAAATTTGCAGACATCAAAGATTAAGAACATACCTATTTGAAGAAACTAACAACAAGAAATAAAGGATTTAAAAGCTGAAAATCTCAAAGTCTCTCTCTCTCTCTCTCTCTCTATATATATATATATATATATATATATATATATATATATATGGCTAAACGGGATATGCGCCATAGTGCTCATATTCCTACATGAGCCATGCACACATTGACCAATAGGAATAGAGTTTACTAGTGCACATGTGATTTAGAAGTATATTTCTATTGGTCCACATGTGCATGACTCATGTAAGAATATGAGCACTATGGCTCATATCCTGTTTACCATATATATATATATATATATATATATATATATATATATATATATATAGAGAGAGAGAGAGAGAGAGAGAGAGAGAGAGAGAGATATTCATTGTGGATTGCAATTTGAATAAAGTTCAATCAAACTAACCTTGTAAACAAATAATTTTATGTTTGAAACACACATTTTTTCTTCATTTTATTACTCCTGCCGTAGGAAACATAAGGGAATAAATTGACTTATAGGAGTGCGTTGACTGTGACCCAAAGAAAGGATTATCTAGCATGGAGGGGCAATTAATGTTGTGTGTACGCTGCAATCAATAAGTGGGAACGATACGTTACCATCGATGGAGAATTGATTCTTCCCAACACATATGGCCTCAAACATGATCCTCAAGTAACTCCCTTGTTCTCCTTATGTTGAAGATGCTAAAAAACTCCTAGAGTTGATATATAGAGGATAAAGAGGTGGAATAAGGAGGGGATTAGGAAAATTTAACTTCTTCCTCCCAACATCAAAGTCAAGGGTTGAGACCAGGTCAAATCACAAAAAAAAAGAACTTGGGGTTTTTCTAATGACACATGGATTGCGTTTCACATTGGTACATGGCATGTTGCTTCCCCTAGTACATGATATGAGGGGGTTAAGTGTAAGTTGTTTGTTACTTAGGGGGTTCTTGGTTGGGTGTAATTGGAAATACATGCAACATTTGTTGCACCATTTCCACCAACTCCAATATTTGGTTTGATGTAAATGGTGGAATTGGTGAACAAATGTTGCATCATTTCTCCAATTACCGCAACAAATGTTGCGGCCAAAATGGCTGCAACACACTTACGACAATAAATGCAATACTATTTACATCATTTCCAGTGATTTTCTCTTCATTCAATGTAATGAAGTCGCAACCAAACATTTGATTCTTATTTATCGCAACAGAAGTTGCAACAATACATGCTAATTACATCATTCCAAACAATAGATTTGTAGATCCTGTAACATCATTTACATGCAACCAAACATTCGATTGCAACACCAAATACAACGACAAATGTTACATGCAACATATATTGTATGGGATTTTCATTTATGGACAACCAAACATCCCTGCTTGACTTAAAAGCTGGTTGTTTGTGTATTTTTTAATTTATTATGACATTAATCATGTTTATTTTTTATTTTATGTATTTGATATCCTTGAATTATTTTTTGAACTTCCATCTTTTAAGACCTGAATCACTACCTTAGGTAATCTAAATCGGGATCAACCACCTTTCTGATTCTTAGAACCACGTCACAGTTCCAGAGTGGTAGAGTGAATCCAGTAACAGTAAGGTTTTTGTTTTGCTTATGTAGTTTAGAAGAAATACTAGAGATCGAAAAAGAGAAAATCTTGCTTCATGCTTTCTGTTGTAGCTCTGTTTCTTTACCCTCCAGTTTGTTCTTTTCGTACAGCTAGAAGTCGCAACGAAACAACTAAGTTGAGCCCTAATAATCCTAAGTGGAATAGGATTCATACTTCAGTTAGGTCACTAGTTGGAGAAGCTTTATAAGATTTGATTAACATACTTTTATTGTCATTGCCGGTAACTGTAATTTTACATTGACATGTTATCATTTTTACCTAATACGACAATGTAATTCTTGAATTTTTACTGTGGCCGGTTACTTGCATAACTATGATCATTGTCCATTAGACCTGCGAATTTAATTTCTTGAAGTTCCACTGTGTCAGGTTGCTTGCCAACACTTGCTACAATACCTGTTTGGATTGGACTCTACAGAGCTCTCTCCAACGTGGCTGATGAGGTTTGGTTCAGTTAAAGTAGTTTTCTTTATTTGTTTCTGTAGCTAAATCTTACAAGATCAGCACAATAGCACATTGACTAATGTGCTTATCTCAGGGACTCCTCACTGAAGGGTTTTTCTGGATACCTTCCCTTTCTGGTCCTACTACAATTGCAGCTCGACAAAGTGGAAGTGGGACTTCTTGGCTTTTTCCTTTTATTGTAAGTGCATTCATGTCGTTGTTGAACTTATCACTTTCTTAGCAAAGAAAAGTTTTTTAATCCACTATATATTTATCCAAGAAAGGTCTTTGGTTGAACCTTATTGGCCTTTGACCGATCGTATTCTTGGTTAGGGTGAAAATGTCCCATGATTCATTATATTATGACTGGAGTATGCTTGGTTGAGAATATTTGGCTCAGTTCATTAGTTAAGACTTTAGATGTGAGAATGCGAATATTAACAATTTGTTTGTATGCAAGATGAAACGAGGACAATTCCGTCCATTCCTACGTATATCCCTTCAAAGTTTGGTGAATGGGATAATTACTATTCGCAGAAGAATTTTCAACCAGGACACTTGTGTAGTTGCTAACTGATGTGATGGTTATAATTAACTTGTCTTTGTTGAGAATTATGCTAGTTACATGAAATGTGGACCAAGGTTCGCAGTATCGGTATCATAATTCGGTTTCAGACCTTTCTTACCAGTATGGTATCAGTTGTTTCCGATGGGAATTTTGAAGTTCTTCATTTCGGAATGTCAAAATGAATAAAACTTATTGTTAATTTTTTTTTGAAAATATTTCATATATTTAAACATAGTTTTATGTATTGTTTGTTATTTCTTGTTAAGTTTTGAATGGAATAATATTAAGATTGATGGATACTATGAATCTATATATATACTACTTCGACAGATGGAATTCTTATGTGTGTCAATAAGGAATTTTATTTACTCGTTGTAGCATGTAGAACTTCAATAAGCCGAATCATTGTGCGGAAACCGTTTTCCCCATCTCTCTCTATTTTCCTTGTTATTTTTCTTTGATAAATTGATCAAGAAAGTGAGCCCCAATGTCGGTATCAATATGTAACCATCGGTATCACTAGCGGTCAATATCAGATTGGGACAAGCCAAAAAGGATACGATATGGCCGCTATGTATCGGTATCGGTTCGATACCGAGAACCTTGTGTGGACATGAACTGTTGTTTGGTACAAATTTTGAGGTTTCTTAGTAATCTATTCCTTATGTTGTCTAAAGCTTTCATACATAAAATTTTGCCCAAGTCTTTTGATTCATCGCAACATCAGTTGCAAAAACCAACTAAAACAACTTTGAGGCTGCCATTTTTGTGTGAAGAAAGGATTAATATTGAAGTTATCTCAGACTTATTACATTGGACTTCTGAAATAATCTAGAACCACTCACTTACAAGGGTCATCCTGAACCTCAAATATAGTTGATATTTCTGGGAAGGATCAAACTGTGATAGCTGGTTTGGAGGACTGATACAATTGCAATGTGAGGACCTGTTAAGAGTCTCAGTACTAGGGAATCTATATCACTTAAGAAAGAATCAAAGATATGATTAAACTATCCTTTGTTAGCCAAGTGTATAAAGTTGGATTATGCAACTGCTGATAAGAACCTGTCTGTAAGTTGGCTCAGTATGGCAGTGTAGTGAGTGGCAGTAGTATGGCTCAGTGTAGAGGCTTTCACTTTTCCTTCTTTGCATATGCAGAAGGGAAGCCTGCAATGATATCTGAACATTCAAGTATGCAAGTTCAGAATCAGATAGTATGAGAATCCTGAGATCAGCATACACTCGAGCTCTCCTCAGTAGGAATATACATCAAAACCTTCCACATCATCATTTGCCAATTCAACTTACTCATACTCCTAGTCATCATTGTCAGCTCAGCAGCTATGTCGGTTGCTACTGCAAGATTCTAACCACCTGTAACAGCTATAAATAGGACATGGATGATGGAAAGAGGTGTGCAGATTCTGAATTGTAACTTTCCCTCTCAAATTGTAGAATTTCTTTTACTTCTATGTCTTCTTCTTCTTCTACCCTTAGATCCCCAATTCTCTGCGAGTAAACCCTAGATTTCTCTTCTCTTCAATTTTCTCTCTATTGTAATCTTTTCCGCTCTTTCTGAAATTCAAATAAAGTTTCTTCGGTTCTTCCCAAAATCTTCTCTTCTAGTTGATTTCTTTTCCAAATTCTCCAAGTCTATGTTGGATTGTGTTCGATTATCACTAGATGAAGGTTGGATGGAAATGGGACCTCATAAATTGGTATCGGAGCCTTTTCCTCGAGAGGTCAACTCGAGCAGTCGGAGTTTCCGGCGGGGATCACCGGAGGATCGCCGGAGCGCCGCCAAAGAGGATCGGCTGATGGTTCTTGAAGGTACACTTCTCCGTCTCAATACAATGTTTGATCAAATCCTAGAGAAAACCTCGTTTTTTGAGGAATGATTGGGAATTGGAGGAGAAGGTGAAGCTCAGTCACCTCCCATGGCTGCTCCTCCACCGCCACAGCCGACACATCAACAGTATATGCAGCATCAGTGCCCGACACCTCTGCCGCATCAATACAAATCTGCACAGTATATGTTTGATGAAATGCTTAAAAGAGGAGGAGGTGAAGCTCTAACCATTGCAGCTCCACTCCCAGATCCACCACCTCCACCGTCTTTTCCTCAACCACCGCAACAACAATATCGGAGTCTACACCAGCAGGAAGAGACTGAACCGAAGGTGTTTCATGAAGTACCCGTGAGGAAGCTTGGAAGCATGATTTGGTGTCGCAGGTGCAAAATTGAGTGTGTAACCATTGAGGGATTGGTCCTCCACTCACTGACAAGCGAGCATCAAAACAAGACCATGACTTTGGTTACGAGTATTAAGCAAAGCATGATCGTGGCTTTGGATAATGAAGATGTAATGGGACGAAGTCAGCAACCAGAGACTGGCACCTTGGTTTCCAACGAGCATGCAGATCTTCAGGATGTCGAGATCTGTGGTATATGTGGAGATCCGAATCAATTCACTGAAGATCATGAGGAAGAGGAGGATGCAGATCAGGACGCCAAGGATGAAAGTGAGGAGAGAAAAGTTGAAATTGACAAGAAATTGAAGTTTATGCAGCAGCTCTCCTTGAAGAAAGGAAATGATGATATCTTCATTAAGCTGGGTTTTGACAAAGAGAAGAAGAAAGAAAATACTGATCGTGATGAATGCGTCAAAAATTCTTTGAGCATTAGTGAGTTCTCAAAGCCGGCTGAAGGTGTTATGGAGTGCCCGGACAAGGATAACTGTGAGATATTCCAAGACTGCAACATTGATGCATGATTAGAAATTGTGGATACTGAGGCTCTTGCACAAGCTGGACTTGAGTCTTCGAATCTTATTGTTGGTATTGAATTCACAAAGAGCAATGAATGGACAAGGAAAAAAATTGGGTGGAGAATAGCTCCTGTGCATTGGATAGGAGTATTGTCATCAACTCTGATGCATTCAGTTTCTCTTTGGGCATCAAATACCTACCTTGAGGAGTTGCTTCAAATGACAGATCCACCATTGCTTGACATTGCTTGGTTCTGCAACCAATTTCTAAATTTCGATTTGAGCTATGAAGTACTTGGTGGTGGTGACTGTGCCAAAGAAGAACATGCAAGGGTGTGGGATCCAGGTAGAATGCAGATTCTTCCATACTTAGTATCAGCACTAGTGGGGATCAGGATCAGTGTCCACAAGCTCTAGTTCACAAGTTCACAAAAAACTTAAGCCAACACCAGTTCACTGCAGTGTTCTGATAGCATTTTCTTGGGGGGGAGTCAAGCTGGGAATGAGATTGGATGAAGAGAGGTCAAAATCTTCAATTCTTCATGTCTTCTCTTTCAACTCAGAAAAGAAGCCTGGTGGTGTCGTAGTAAGTGCGGCAAACTCTGAAGTTCATGTGCACTGGAAGGGTACTGTTGAAATAGTCATTGCCATATGTGAGAATGGTTCGATAAATCTGCTGGGAGATCTGCAGGATGACAAGGATGTTAAACAGTTCCTCTTTGGCTCGTGGGATGTATCACTTGACAACTTGGAAAGATGTTTGCATAATTATGTGGCTTCGGAAGAACCTTTTGATATATTTTCTGTACCAAAGGAAGTCAAATCACAGCTCATCGCTAATAAAATTTTTCAGGTACATCTATTAATTTTGGACAACCTGCAGAGGGTGAAAATATCACAATGAAGTCGCTGAGAACCATATGGGATCCAGGTGACTCAGATGGAGAAAGCACGGGGAAAGCAATACTTGGATCAGCTGCTGTACAGTAAATGTTCTTGTTCTCTTTATGGCTCGAGATGTGATTGAGGAGGAACTCCTTCCAGCATTTCTGACACCATGGATGTCCATGATTACCAGATTTCATGAGAAGGGGGCTGTGATGCAAATGGACCTACAATACCTAGTGCGGGTATGAGACCCAGGAATCAAGTTTCTACGCTTAAAGCTTCAGTGTCAGGAACAATGGGCCACAAAGCTTATTTTTCAATGTCAAGTAGTATCAAGTTTCAAAAACTTCAGGTTTCTCCTTATCATCTGCTCTCTATCAGTTGAAGATAAATAGTTCTATTTCCAGATTGCTAAGAAACCTTATGAGCAGTTCTTGAAAGATTTTCTTATCATTGACCTTGGGACAAGGTCAATTTTATGGGGTGGGTATTGATAAGAACCTGTCTGTAAGCTTGGCTCAGTATGGCAGTACAGAGTGGCAGTAGTATGGTTCAGTGTAGAGGCTTTCACTTTTCCTTCTTTGCATATGCAGAAGGGAAGCCTGCAATGATATCTGAACATATTCAAGTATGCAAGTTCAGTATCAGGTAGTATGAGAATCCTGCGATCAGCATACACTTGAGCTCTCAGTAGGAATATACATCAAAACTTTCCACATCAACATTGCCAATTCAGCCTACTCATACTCCTAGTCATCATTGCCAGCTCAGCAGCTATGTTGGTTGCTACTGCAAGATTCTAACCACCTGTAACAACTATAAATAGGACAGAGATGATGGAAAGAGGTTTGCAGATTCTGAATTGTAACTTTTCCTCTCAAATTGTAGAATTTCTTTTACTTCTCTGTCTTCTTCTTCTTCTACCCCTATATCCCCAATTCTCAACGAGTAAACCCTAGATTTCTCTTCTCTTCAATTTCCTCTCTATTGTAATCTTTTCCGCTCTTTCTGAAATTCAAATAAAGTTTCTTCGGTTCTTCCCCAAATCTTCTCTTCTAGTTGATTTCTTTTCCAAATTCTCCAAGTCTTCTAGTTGATTTCTTTTCCAAATTCTCCACGTCTTCTAGTTGATTTCTTTTCCAAATTCTCCAAGCCTATGTTGGATTGTGTTCGATTATCACTAGATCAAGGTCGGATGGAAATTGGACCTCATCAACTGCCCACCAAAGACTTGGCGTAAAATGTTGTCTTTCTGTTTATTCATTTGCAAATTCATAGATGAATGTGATGTAGGATAGGACCTAAGGGGGAAAAAGGGGGGGGGGGTGCGGAGGTGATCTAGTTGGGTGGACACAAACTACGGTTTTGAGATAATTGCGGAAGCTTAATTTGAACAATATGCAAAAATTAACAATAAGTTAGGGTTAGGGTTAAGTTTTACCAAAAGATGCACCAAAGAAAATGTAATGAATGAAGCAGGGATCTTTCAGGAATGATGTTGATAGGCCGATCGGGTGTATGGCTCTTTGGATTTCCGGTTGCATGTATGGTCAAATTTTCGACCAGTTGTTCATTCGTGATCTCTGTTTAGAAGTCGAGACTGCAGATTTTGAGGAAGTTGGGGATCTTGTGAAGAAGAAAGGTATCAAGCAATGTACAAGCAATGTACGTGTAAAATTAAGAATAAGGAGAAAGAGGGAGAGATAAAATTACGGTCGGGATCCAACGCCAAAACAAAAGTAATCCCTCAAACTCAATTCCCCGTCTCTATAGTTGTTCTGCAGACTGTGTTACTAGCTTATTTATAGGCAAATAAACATGCTTGGTCCCTGAGAAATGCTAAAAGATAATACTCTATAAGTCTAAGTTAATTAAAATAAAAAGATCACAATCCGTTATTTAACTTATCTACAATTGATAAGCAAAACTAATTTTAAATTTAAAACTCAAAACCTTAATTGGTTGAACCCAAAGTGATGATCCCTCATCATCAAGCCTCTTCATTTCTCAGAAGATGCTTCTGAGAAATCCTAAATATATATTGTATGAAATATTGACTTTGATTATTTGTGTTATATATATATATATATATATATATATATATATATATACATAACACCATGTAACACAGATAATCATAGTCAATATTTCTTTTTCTTTCACTTGCAATTATGAATTCGGATTTTTGCGGAAAGATAATTCTAATCTGCAGATGGTTGGTATTGCAGGATGGTCACCCACCCCTAGGATGGTCAGACACCGTAGCATATCTCGTCTTACCAGTTCTACTTGTTGTCTCACAATATATATCAGCTCAAATGATGCAGCTATCACAGGTTAATTGATCTTTAATTTGTAGCACAATTAACACTTGTCACATACAAAATATGACTGAATTTTGTGTCTCAGTCTGATAATGATCAAGGCTTGTATATGGTTTTTCTTTCTAATCATTGTTTTGATCTTCCAACAACAGGCAACTATAATATTAGAAACTCAAATCTTTGAAAATTTGTATTTTTAAGCTTTCCGTATACCTTTCGAGTACCATGGAACTTTTTATCTGGTATCATTGTTTTAAAAGCGCTTGTATATGGTTTTTCTTTCTAATCATTGTTTTGATCTACCAACAACAGGCAACTATAATATTAGAACTTCAAATCTTTGAAATTTTGTATTTTTTAGCTTTTCGTATACCTTTCCAGTACCATAGACCATATTTTTACTTGTGGTATCAATGTTTTAAAAAGCATGAGGTGCACTCGAGGTGCTAGGGTCCTATGAAGCCTAGACGCATTGTGAGGCGTGGGCTTCAACGAAGCGAGGCGTAAACATTTGGCATTTTTTAAATAATATAGTTTGAAATAGATAAACTCTTATTATATCTAATCAATTGATAACACCATTATAGCATCAACAACTATTAGTTAACCATCATCAAAACTCATAAAAGAAGAAAACTATCACAAGATCATATAATAGAAATGGACAAAACGTTAAAGATCATCATCATCCACATTAGAATCTTCATCACGAACACTACCAACAATTTTGTATATTTCATAATCATCACCATCATCGTTATCAAATACAAAACCTATTAATTACAATAGAAATATTAGTTGGTTCAGTTGATACATTTGATAATGTTTCTATCATTCAAACCTAGTTGAGGACAATTTTTTAACCAAAATCTTATCTTGATTGCGTTGACAACATTAAAAGCAAGGTAGAAAACATATTAAGTACAATAGAAAGATTAGTTGAATTGTTATATATATTAAAATACAAAGACATATACAATACTAATACATATCTATCAAAAAAGAAAAAAAAGAATATAAATAATACTAGGCTAATTAGTTCATGTGCTTCAGCCGCACCTCAAAGGTAGGTGCGATGGCATGAGGCGCACGAGGTGGCACCTCAAAAATAGGTGTGAGGCGCTCGTGTGAGCCTAGCTAGAATGAACGTCGCCTCATAGAAAAGAGGCACAAGGGTGAGCCTCGAGGTGAGGCACACTTATGGGCGAGCCTCGTGGGCTTTTTAAAACACTGGCTGGTATTATCTCAATCCAGTTATTTTCAAGTGTTCCTCCTTGGTCGTGTTACCTATGAATATGGTCTCTCTCTATTATATAATCATACATAGTTTACCCGTTGCTTGGATCTAGGCACTTAGAGAGGCCTTAGTTTGGTAGTAAAGTCTTTAGAATCTGGTCAATTATGATGTGCAGCCTTCTGAGCTATGGTTGTGTCGTAGGCAATTTTGATGATGTGATTGCCATAGCCAACCCTACTTTTAATTATAATAGGCATAGATCATGATGCGCATGCACATATTTCAGTACATGTTAAGTGACCGTTTTGGCCTTCGCAAGACAAGTATTGACATATTGTGAATTTTGGTTCCTGCAATGCCCTCCATTCAATGTAAATTATAGAGTTGTTGTATACTGTTCAAGATATTCTACTTGTTGCATTGGCACTTGTCCTATATGCTCTTTTGAACTTGACATTCTTGCATGCAACAACAAAGGAAGAAGAGAGGAAATTCTTTTCTTTGCTTCTTTTTCCTTAATCACCCTCCGAACATCAGGCATCAAGTTGCTCTTAAGGATTGGCAAATATTAGATGATGGTGTTATGTGGTTTTAGGGTTTGGGGGTGATCATTATCTTAAGGACTGTAGCGATTCACATGAAGATGCTGAGGGAAGAAGATGACAGCTGATTTGATTACAAGATGAATAAGGTAGGTACTGTCAAGTATTCAGGGAAGGAGGGATAGGGCTGGTGGTTGCGGCCCTGGGCACAGCATGCAAAGTGAAGGGCATTGGGTTGGGTGGTTAGAAAGAAGAGAAGGAAGAAGGCTTCCCAGTCTGCACAGGAAGAGAAAGTGAAAGTGGTTGTCAGGATTGGGACATGACAGCAGTAGATCAAAGAGAGGAAGAAGATAACTAGGGTTTGATGGAATAAAATCAGAATGGGGTAAGGGCTTCACACCATCTCACAAGAGGAATATCCAAATCTCATGTCATTCACCAAATCTAAAAGTTCTTACTACAATCAATACAGAGACTCTAAAGTAGGGCAATAAGCAAGTCCCGTAAAAGAAAAATTAATTAAATAGGAGTCACAGGACTCAAACTAAACCCAAAAATACATCAAAATTCAGACTTGGCTACTAATTATATAAAAAGCAAACTCGAGCTCGACACAAACTGCTCCTCCGTCAAGTTTCTTCTTCCATTAGTATGGCACATTCTTTTCAGTTACAACATGGTACATTTTCTTAGAATTGTATGAAAATGTCCCTAGAGTTCCGAGCTTGAACGACTTAAACATTCTCCAGATATCTCTCCGACCAGAAAGCATGAGTCTCAGTTAATAAAAAAACTGTCTTCCATCATCTGGGAGATGTTGACGTCAAGAGTTGCCTACTATGTGAGTTTAGTTAAAAACATCATTTTCTTTTTTAATTACTACCACAACTGAGACATTTATAGAAACAAGAAGAGGATTGGGAGCAGAGATCAAAGTCTGAACAAAAAAGATAAAGATGAAAGCGAGGGACAACAAATCATTTTATCCTCGGTTCAAATTGTTATGTCGCCTGATCAACCAAAGTTTTGGGATTTCTTAACATCTTTCATGAGTGTTTGTGTGTCTGTGCGCACACATTTGGTTGTGAGTGGAGGATGCAGAAATATGAGACTTATGCCACATTTGGTGGTTCAAAAGACATCCTCTAGCAGCTGCCTCCGCCTTCTCACATAGGTGATATTGGCATGGTTTCACATTATTGCTCTGTGAAAGGAATTGGAATGAAAAGAATAGAGGAGAAGAAAGGAGGTAGAAATGAAGTTTAAAACACGAATCCCATCAATAACCCACAAATGTCATTGTGATTCCCATTGCTTAAATGTACGGTTGGTAAGGTTCCCCCCCTTATATTATACTCTTATGATACTGCCTCCCATAATAACAAGAACTTACTACACGTACTGTAGTCATCTCTGTTCTACACTTTTTTTTACCTTCTCATCATCATCATCCAAGCCTTCTTCCATCAGAATGAGGTTGGCTATGGAGCATAAGAAAGCTCTATACAAGATTTGCCGAAGTTCTATGACCGACAGTCGACCTAACATCAACCCTCTATGTTGGTGTCAAATTTCTAGCACGATAGCTATGGGCATGGGAGGGCCATTCCATAAAACCTAGGCGGGTAGGTAGACGTACATTTTGGATTACAGTTTAAGCTCGTGTAACTAAGGAGCAGCCTCCAAGTTCTCATAGACTATATAAGAATCTAGAAGAAGAGGTAAGATGATATAATTTACTATTGGGAATTGCATTTACCTCTATGACACAATACATTAAAGAGCAAAGACTCCGTCATCCATCCCGAGCCTTTTTATTCCACCTCTCCTCTCCAATCCTCAATCAAACTTGCGTTCCCCATCTTCAAAACGGCTACACTAATAACAACTCTTAGTTGCTTGCTCTTTCTTTTATAAGGAATGACAATCCCAAATAGAATATCCAGTCAACTGCCTTGTGGAACAAGGTATTGTTTGACTGTGTGCTGTCCTAATTGTAAATAACATTATGGAACATAGAGTGGAAGGTGGAAAATAGAAACACTGGCTTGGTTCAGCGGTCATGTGAGCCATTCAATATGGCCAATCATATTTGCAGCACATTGACTGAGCCATATGCGTCAGTACTACCGATTGACAGAGAGGACTTTATCCAAGTCACTGATTTGATCCAAAAGCATTTTCAGTTGAAATGCTTTGTTCTTCTCCGTTTTGTTTTGGACATTTTATTCTCTTTATTGGGGCCCTTTTGTTGACACGGGGAAGAAAAAAGCCATAATAGAGAAGATAAATACTAGGTTCAAATATTTCTTAATATTCTTTACTTCAAGACTACCATTACTATCACTACAATTTGTTTTTCATTTTTGGGGGAGGAAAGGTTTGGAGGTATACATATGAAAAATGTAACTATTGCTTCCTCATTCCCCTCTACACTACTGAACAACATCCTCTCTGGCACTGATCCTTTCCTGATAAGGTGGGATTGTGGGCCTGTTGCTACAAATTTTTTGTAGGAAACTTTTGAGGGATATACTTACTTTTTTGACTTCAACAGAATGCATCTAATCGCTATCTTTGTATTTGCCACTTTATTGTTTCCATATTATTGCTTCTTTCATATATTTTTGCTGTAAATAATTTTGACTTACAAATTGCAGGCTGATGATCCTAGCCAAAAGAGCTCACAAGCTGTTACCAAGTTCCTTCCTTTGATGATTGGTTATTTTGCTCTTTCAGTTCCTTCCGGTTTGAGTTTATATTGGTAAGCAGGTGCCATCACCATTTCAGTTTTTTGTTCTACAAGTTTGTGTAGAGAAGTATTCTGTCGAAATTGGTTGGTTAGACATTTCTTTTTCCATTATACTCATCCTTACTTTACCCTTATATAGATGGATATTATTTCAAATGTCCTTTTAAGCGAACATTGTAATGTATCATTGGGTAATTATCAAGAAACCCCCCTAACGTTGGCTGTTCACTAAGAATACCCCTACCGTTAACTTTTTCTTAGAATTCCCCCTTGCCGTCCATCTTTGGTGATTTACGTCCATTTTTGGTGTGACATTTTCTAACGTTTTTACTTTTAGTACTCTCTTCCAATCCCCACCCCCACCAACCCACCACCCCACCACCCCACCCCCGCGCGCCACACACGCACTACCTTCCAAAACTCTATTTTGAACCCTAACTTCTCCTATCTCTCTACCGACTGTAGACATTCAAATTCAACCTCTTCCTTCCCCATGCTTCATTATTCTCCAATGAAGCTCTCCCTTTCGCAAGCTCTTCATTCATGAAGCTCTCCCTCAAGCTTTTTCCGACTTAATTCTTGAAGCCCCCCTCCCCCCCCCCCCCCCTTCTTCTATATTCTCTCCATTGCATTTCACACAGTATCTCAATCTCCACTCCGTTCTCTACGAGTCATTTTTCCTTAGCAAAGTGACAATGATGAAATGATTAAAAACCTTGGAAAACATTTAGAATTACATTAAAGTGGCAATGGTAGAAATTAGATAAAATAAAATCCTAAAAAATATTGAAAGAAACAATAAGAAAACAACAACAACAACATTGAATGAGAGACATTGAGAATTACATGATAAAACAGCATTCAGTCACATGAGAATCAATTATGGAACATTAATCATTCCTTTAATTTTTGCTTTGCAAAATATATTCCAACATCATATAAATTCACCAATTATAGAATTTGTAAGTTCAAATGATCTAAATTAATCACTACTTTATCCAATATCTAATTTAGGGTTTACAAATTATTAGAAAGTGAGTTAAAAGTATCTGTAACAATTCTCCTCACATATGATGTAAATATGGTTGCTTGGTTGTCGTTGGTGGGCAGAGAGATTTGGGGCACAATTAATGTTCAAATTTAGAGTTTGGAGGAGGGAAATTGATAAGGGCTAAAACGTCAGTAAAATCGGTCATGCACCACAAAATGGACGAAAATCACTAAAGATGGACGATACTAGGAAAATCTAAGAAAAGGGTTTGCGGTAATGGTACTTCCTAATAAACAACCAAATGTTTTTTTTTTTTTTTTGGGGGGGGGGGGGGTTCTTGATAATTACCCTATATCATTTTGTGCTTGTAGAAGATTATTGTGTGCTTTGGGTCTAAAAATTAGTAGTTTATTTTAGTCTATTAGATTGATCAAAGATTGGTTTTATATATATATATATATATATATATATATATATATATATATATATATTCTTGACTTACGAGAGTGTCTTTCCATATTTGCATACTCGAATTATTAAAAATAACAAGAAATTCATCTATAAAGAGTATTCTATTCTATAGAGTATGTAGGGTATTCCTAAAATAATTAAAATTTTCCACCACCAAATTAGGGTTAATGATGCAAGATAAGACCTAAGGACAACCTATTTAGGTCCAATCACAATATACAATATGAGATTTTGCGGAAGCAAAACTATCAAGCAAATTCTAGAAATTAACAATTAGATGGCAAAGAACAAGTTCAACTTTACCGAAGGCATAAATTCACTCTACACGTCAAAATGAACTCAAAACTTGTTTTAAAGAAGAAGAATCAAATGCTTCAAAGAGTTCATTTCAGGTCCCAAGATCAACCTTGATTCCAACATTAGAATTTGATCAAACCCTAAAGATACCTTGATTCCTCGTGGCTATGCTAGTCTCTCTCTCATGTTAAGCTGTCCGCCTCCCTCGTAGTCATGTTGGGCATCTCGTCTCGCCAAGCTAGCTGCCTCTTCCACCACCATGATGTCAGCCTCTCTTGTTGCTATTTCAAACGTCGATCACAACCATCTTTTGTCTTTGTAGTGCAATTTTACAAGTTGCACTTGTTTTTCAAGATGTTTAATTTTATAAATTTAGGATGAAATATTTTCTGTATTATTAAATCAAAGGGAACAACAAGCATATCTAGGGAGAAGTAAAACAAAAAAGTAAAAACAGAAATATGTTTACAATAGATTCTGTTAAAACATAAATTCTGTTACAAACAGAAAATCTGTTACAGAAAATAGATTATGCCAACTAATAAACAATAAAATCTAAATTAAATACAGTTGCTAAATCCAATCGGATTTGATTT
This sequence comes from Iris macrosiphon, assembly GCA_036927795.1. Lineage (NCBI taxonomy): Eukaryota > Viridiplantae > Streptophyta > Magnoliopsida > Asparagales > Iridaceae > Iris > Iris macrosiphon. Next base: position 82,947,465 of record JAYESA010000003.1, read on the forward strand.
GATCTCGCCAACACCCCCCCTTAAGCTTGGTTGTAGATATTGATGAGACCAAGCTTGTTCACAAGAAAATCAAATGTTTGTTCTGTCAGACCCTTTGTGAGTATATCAGCTAGTTGGTGAGAAGTAGGCACATATTAAATGCTGATAATACCTCCATCAAGCTTTTTGTTGATAAAATGTCAGCCTACCTCCACATGTTTAGTCCTATCGTGGTGGACAAGATTATGAGCTATACTGATGGTTGATTTGTTATAACAATAGAGGTGCATAGGTTCGTATTTGATCTTCAACTTTTCTAAAAATCTTCTTATCCAAATAAGTTCACAAACTTCGTGAGCCAAGGCTCTATACTATGCTTCTACAATGTTTCTTGCGACAACGGACTGTTTTTTACTACGTTAAGTTACAATTTCCCCCATAATAGGGTGCAATAACCAGATGTTGATTTTCTATTATCGATAAAACCATCCCAATCTGCGTCAGTGAATGCTCTAACTTTTCAATCATCAATCTTTGCAAAAAAATAGTCCCTTTCCGGGTGTTTGTTTCAAATACCTCAAGATTCTATACACTGCGTCAAGATGAGCTTGACAAGGTGCATGCATATACTGGCTCACTAAACTCACAACAAAGGCTATGTCGGGTCTTGTATGCGAACTCACATCAAAGGCTATGTCAGGTCTCGTATGCCACAGATAAATAAGCTTTCCAACAAATCATCGATAACTTACTTTTATAAAGAGGATCTCTTTCAAACATTTTTTCTTTATTACCGAGTTCAATAGAAGTTTTACTTGGTTTACATCCCAGCATCCCGGTTTCTTCTAATTAGTCTAGAATATATTTCCTCTGTGATATAAAAATACCTTTCTTACTCTTTGCGAATTCCCAGAAAGTATCTCAATGCTTCAAGGTTTTTAACTTCGAATTCCTATTGGCTACTCTCCCCCTGAAGCGAAGTTGGAGAGGAGTATTTTCAAAGAATGTGACATCATAAGGGAGGTTTTTATAATTTTTAGGACAGTTCCAACAATAACCTTTTTGAGATGATCGGGGATCGAGTTTATTACGATTGCGAGCATGAATGTGAATGAAAGGCTGTACACCCGAAGGTTCTTAAGGAAAGAGCATTAGATGTGGAAATCTGTGGGTAGTTTTTTGTGAGGACAGAGAGAGGACTTTTGATGTTTATGGTACAATTGGGTAGACGGTTTATTAGGTATGCGGCGGTTAATACAACACTTCCCATAAGTATTTTGGGACATTCATGTACGGGCTACTTCCAACAAATGGCGATTCTTTCTTTCTGACACTCCAATTTGTTTTGGAGTGTCAACACATGAACTTCGGTGAATAATACTATTTTGTAACAGATAGCCACCCAAGATATAATTAAAATCTTCTCGGCCATTGTCAGTTCATAGTACTCGGATTCTGGTCTGGAATTGAGTTTGGATCATATAGCTGAAAGTTTTGAACACTTGACATGTTTTTATTTTTTTTCTCAAAGGAGGTAAACCCATGTACTGCACGTCTGATCATCAATGAAGGTGATAAACCACTTTAAACCACTTTTTGCCCTGTGAACTGGTGATTTTTGATGGTCCATGTCATAATGGATTAATGAAAATGGTGTAGAAGGCATATATGGTTTTGGAGGAAAGGAAGCTCGGTTGTGTTTGGCAAGCTGACATATTTCACATTGAAAAGAAAAGAAATTTTTATTATCAAATAAGGATGAGAACAACGTTTCAAATAAGAAAAATTGGGATGGCCAAATCTATGGTGCCATAACATTATTTTCCTAGTACTAGAAATAGACAAAAGAAATACTAGACACAAAAGTTTGTCGACTCTTCGTATGATCATCTTCAGAGTAATAAAGTCCATCATGAACCCTAGCTCTGCCTATCATCCTTCTCGATGATAGTTCCTAAAATTGACATGACAAAGACATGAATTTATCAACAGATTCAACACATTTATTATCACGAGTAATTTTACTAACGGATATCAAATTGTGTTTTAATGCAGGAACATAAAGTACGGATTTAAGAACAAGATCCTAAGAAATTTGAATGGTGCCAATCCTGGCATAGGAGATAAAGATCTATCATCAATTTTAATAGTAGTATGATTAGAACACGGAACATAGCAATAAAAAAGATTAAAGCCGCTTGTCATATGGTCGGAGGCACCTGAATCAATAATCCAAGGATCCTTAGAATTAATTAAAGAGTGCAAGGCTGAATGAAAGTTACCAGATCAAGCCACAGAACATGACCCTAGATTAGAAGTTAGAACTTGATGAGGAGGTGATATGAGAGAGGTTAGAGGAAGACTGACTTAGAAAGCGACAGATGCTCAACTTTCTCTTTGCTGAGTGGTATATAATTTCCAGTATTGCTAACCTTTTCATGGCCGGATTGGGTCTGATAGGCACGACCATCGGCCTTTTTTAGGTACCCAATTGGATGGCTTTTCGTGAAGTTGCCAGCATTTCTTTCTAAGTATGGCCATGGCAACTACAATGATCACACCACGATCGGTCTCCTCGCTTGTTCGTGTGTGGATCATGGTTAGGTTGTCCATTTGAAGAGCAATTCGGACACCAAGGCTGATACTTCTGGTGTCGATTGGATTGGTGGTACATCATTAGTTAACATCACTTTGCGACGTCCCTCCTCTCGGTGAACCTCAGCAAATACTTTCTTGGTAGAAGGAAATGCTTCTCGTGCATCACCAGTCTTCGCACCTCGTCCATATTATGAGCCAAGGAAATCATACACGCATTCCTTTTCAAGATTGTGCCGTTGTCTGTCACTACACGTAGTGCATGGTGAATCATCTTCAAGAAACAAATCAAGTTCCTGCCAAAGATCTTGAAGATGAGAGAAATATTGAGTGACAGAGTTATAGTCTTGTTTCATCTCCTTCAATTTGGATCGAAGTTCAAATATTTAGGAAGCGTTTCAAAGATCTGAGTATATCCGACGAGCTGCATCTAATACTTCTTTGACCGTTATAAAGAAGAGGTAACATCGGTTGGTTCTGGGCTCCATGGAATTAACGAGCCTGGCGAGAGTAATGGAGTTCTCGGCCAACCATGTTTTTTGCGTGGTTTCTGTTGCGGCAGGGGCTGCACGAAGAGAGAACCTAGTTTGCTACGGCCACATATAACAATCTTGACGGATTAAGCCTATTACAAGTAATTCTTGCCATTGAGTTTGTGGGCTCTGATAAAAAACTAGTCTCCTCCAGGAAAAGGAGTAAGAGAACGATCTTGGGTCTGCCTAGAATTAGTTAGTAGAGATGATGTCATCGCTGATCATGGCTGCGTCGACCATGGAAAAAAAACCTGGTTGCTCTGATACCATATAAATTTACGATGAAATATTTTATGTATTATTGAATCAAAAGGAACAACAAGCATATATAGGGAGAAGTAAAACCGAAAAATAAAAACAAAAATCTGTTTACAACATATTCTGTCAAAACAGAAAATCTGTTACAAACTTAAAATCTGTTATAGAAAATAGATTTTGCCAACTAATAAACAATAAAACCTAAATTAAATACAGTTTACTAAATCCAATCAGATTTGATTTGATCTTGCCAACAAATTTGATGGAAGTGCTAAAGGATATAGTATGTTCTAGACGATTTTAGGATTAGTAGCTTAATTTTGTCGGGTAGGTTTAGCCTAGGAAGCAAGAACACACTGAATGTCTATGTTTGCGTTGCGTTGTATCGGATACTGCAAAATACACTAGGACACACCAACCGTGTCCTTATCTTCATATCCGTTCGCGTCGTGTCCTATTTGTACTGTGCAAAATAGGATTTAGTGAAAGATTTGTTTTATATTTATAGATTGTGTCAAGAGTAACTTTTAACTCAAGTAACTAAAGGGACGTGTTAACCAATTTAAGCAACTAAAAACAAACTAAAAAAATAGAATAATATATGAAACGGAACAAATGAACCGAACCACCAATCATTCACTTACCTTAAAGAACAAGTAAGCTAGCAAAGAATTAATCCTTATTTGTAACCATGGGGGTCTAAACAGATGTATGCCCACATGATTAAAGGCAGAGTAGAGACAGGCTAAGGTGGCCTAAGAAGGCACATAGAATCCAAAGTGGGTTGGGACACCTAGGATTGGTAGCCTAGGTCTGTTGAAGCAGAGCTGCCTCCAAAGAGGCCTAGGCGCCTTAGGAGGTCACTTTTAGAACATTGGCTTCCTTGAACAAACTCATGCACTGGTCACTTTTAGAACATTGGTCTCCTTGAACAAACTCATGCAGTCCATCTCTGAAACGTGTTGTAAAGATGAAGGATGATGACATGCTCTCAAGCGCAAGTGATAGTGGCATGCCATTCTTGTTAAAAGCTCCAGAACGGCTGCATCATCCTGCCTGATCCTGTACCAGCCAAATCTAAGATTCTTATAAGGTAATGGTACATCTACTCTTAGAAGCCAGAAACTCCTAGGAGGTCAACGAATCTCAGTAAGAACCTTCGATTCGGCGTTTCTTACTTGGGAGCTCGTTTGGAGCTCGTTTCTCCGATGACGGGAGCTTCGTTTCTCCGAGGACGGAAGCTCGTTTCCCCGACGACATGATTGCTTCCTATAATATGACCATAATTTTAGAAGATGACATAATTTTTGTGAGAGAAATTGAAATATTTTCAATACACATTTATCAAAGTACCAAGAAACTAAAGATTTCTTACTTTGACGTCATAAAAAATTAACATGCAAAAGATCTCTCCGTAACTTTGAACTGAACTTTATAAATTCTAATAAATTTTAAGATATTTATAAGTTTTGATAACAATAATTAATAAACATTAAAAATTTATTAGCACACGCTCCCAAATTTAGAATCTTCTAAGTAGTCGCGCTTCCCCGCCCCCGCTTCCGTCCCTGCTCCCGCTTCTGGCTTCTAAGCATCTACTACTAGGCCATTTCTCCTAGGAGTAGAATTTGTCATTTACTGAACTATGCTCTATCATGACTCACACGTCTACAGTCTCATAAATATTCAAATACAACCACCACTGATATTAAGGATCTTGATTAATGGATTGATTTGGACATGATCCTCGGAAGTGAGGTTACCACACATTTTGTGGAGGTTACTGAGGTAAACAAATAAAGCATGAGAAATCGTTAATAACACAGCGCACACATATATGTATGCACTCTTCTGAAGGCAAATGATCATGGGTATAGGTAGGAGATCAGAAGGAGCTAACGGCCATCTATATGACCATGCATGTCATAGTAAATACTTATCCTCTAGCCTTTTATGCAATTCCTACAGAAAAGAACATGAGAAGAGATGATATGTACATTGTTACCATGATACCTCTACCCCCTATGAACCACATACCAGATCCTGCAACCCCGAATATGGCGGATTCTTGACCAAGATGAAGTTCAACTCAATCAAATGCCTACTAGAAAAAATAAATCAATTAGTTATCAAAATGAAGCATACAAGAGTAGGTGGTTGTAGGATTCCGTATGGAGTCTTTCTTAGTGGACAAAAATATATATGTACGCACAAACGACCCTCTCTTTAGCGAACATCAGCGTACTCGTTAAGTCGACCCCCTCGTACTGCCTACCCAGGAAAGCTGTGTTCGTTGTATTTGTACCCACAAGCAAACCATGACCTAGCTAACTATGTATGTGAAGGCGAATGTGGTAAAACTAACTAAACAATAGCACTCAGATATCTAAAGCTTCAACCCTTTAGCTGTGTGGATGTAGGACATCAATGAACTATAATACAATCACTAATTTGGAGTTGTTTATAGTTGTCGTTGTGCCATATGCTGAAAAAAGTAAAAAGAAAATTTTTAAGCGCACAGTTCGGTACATCAACAAAGTTTATTTCTATCAAGTGTTTCTTCTCGGTTTATATTCTTTATGACATGTCTCCACATTTGACTATATTGAGGCTGAAGTCAGTATGGTTGTAGTTTCTTCCTTGTAACTTCATCAAATGATTATGGCTTGTTATTAATAGAAACTGTACAGAATATTAATATTTCATCGTAAGTTTTTGTATCTTTTGGAAAACTATGGAGTTGCCATTTTCAATAGAAAGATATATTCTGAAAACTGTACTTATTTGTAGCTATGCCAATAAGAGGTTTATTAGAATCACTCCTATCTATTCAGGCGCTTTATACTTATTGTTAGTCTTTTCTGATATTCCTGACCATTTATCTTGGTATCATTCAAGTAAAGGAAATGAGCACTTTGACATATTCTGACAATTGTTTTAATATATTTGCAGGTTTACCAATAACATTTTAAGTACAGCACAACAGATCTGGCTTCAAAAGCTAGGAGGTGCCAAAAATCCACTTAGGCAATTCAGTGATAATAGTACGATAAGGGAAGAACCGTCCGATACCCCGAAGTCGGTACTGAACATAAAGAAGTCTGTCGTTGAAGATGAAACTGAAAAAGTGGTTTCTAGTGGGGTTAAAGCTGATTCAGGTGGATTACGCCCCGGGGAAAGGTAAAGGATACTGTATCCTCTTTGAGTCAGTATTTTGTTTCATTTTCATCAACCTTTTTTGTTTTGTTTAATGTATCTATATTCTGCTCAACGAAGGTTCAAGCAACTTAAGGAGCAAGAAGCGAGGAGAAAAAAGCAAAGAGAAGAAGAAAAAGGGAAAATGACTGCAGTGGACGGACTTGTAGAGCAGAAAATTTCTGAAGTTAAATTAGTTGAGAACAGAGAGGAGCAGGTAAAGATAGTATATTCATTATATATGGGAGATCAATATACCTCCTTGAATGATTTTCTAAAAGATAAACACAACGATGCATATGCAGGAGATAGGGAATAACCGTACAAAAATACAATATTCGTCATCAAACAATGGTGTAGCTAACGACCTCATTGTTAATGGTGATCAAAGTTCTCACGATAATCTGCAAAAGGTATGATGTTTTCTGAGACCTTACTGCTAGAGTTACTTTTTGTTGTTATATTTCTAATGTTGACCCATAAAGCTAACTATAGATCCCTAATTTTGTTTATGTATGAGATGGTACATGATTACATTTGAATATGAGCAGAATTTGTTGCTAATAAACAATCAATGTTTTTTTGAGATGCCCGGCGTAACGTTTGGGACTTTGTACACGCTGCATTGCATACCTTTTGGCCCACTGCCCCAACTCCCACCATTTTTAATAAATGGAAGGAATAATACGCCCCTTGACTCGATCCACCAATCTTTCGCCACCCAGCCAGAGCTCTTATGCTTCTCCCCGGTAACCACAAGGGTCACTTGAGTTCGACATAAACAATCAATGTGGATATATCTCATTTACAGTTGATTAGTCAAACCACTAAATGCTTCTTTTTGTGTCTAAAAGGACGTCCTGCTGTTATATATATATTGTTAGTCTCGGGGCTTAATCAAAGATGGTAGAACCAGAAGTTGAAGTCGAGACCAGGACTTCACACAAAAGTTCCTTCACTGATGTACCTCGATTCCAGCGAACAACTTATAATATGGTTCTGATTACAACTTGCTTACAAGATAACGAAAGAATCAGAAAAATAAAATTCTCGTTCTTCCTTGCAATCGCAGTTGCAGACGGACAGAACATAGTTACAATACGAAGAAGAGAAGAGGAAGAAGAAGAAGAAACTCTACTTGTTGGGGTGATGAAGATCATCGTTGCTCAAAGCAAAATTTGTCCCACACGATCTGCTTCCAGGAACCAGCAAGTTCACGAAGAACAACTTCTGGAACACTCGCTGTCACCTCCTGCTTGGACTCGCACGAACTTCCTAGACTTTAATTGCAGTAGCATGAACTCTTTTCGTCTCCTTTATTTCGATATAAGTCCTCAATGGAGGCACGAAGATAGTATTTATAGAGGTGTCAGACCGCCCATTAGTTACGGAAAGATAGGAACCAAATAACTGCAAATTCCACAAAGATAGGCACGAATTAACTGACCATATCTTTCCATAACCGTTCAAATATATCCGATAGCAGCGGCCACGCAAGCAACCGCTCATGCAGCAGCGCATGCAGCCGCACAAGCAGCAACGCATGCGGCAGCGCATGCGGCCACACATTCACCCGCACATAACCAAGCGCACGAGGGCATCAAATGCGCATAAGCGCCTTGCGTCGATGCTGAAGTGCAAAGTGCGCCAATAAAGCGCCATTTTGCGCCCTTGAGCTCGAGTCCGAGTCGCTTAGCTCCTATGGAATAAATTTCAAGAGCATGGCAAAAAGCATAAATGCTTTCATTGAGGAGTTAATCATTTTTTCTCCTAATAAAATACCCCCACCACACCTCATGTGCACACCTCAACTCATATAAAGTATTATATTGAGATATCCACTTGGTGGTGTAGCCAATATAGGACTATTTTTCTTACTCTAAAGGAAACAATACCAACAATCCCTCACATATCTCAATATATGGGTTGAGCGTTCGCCACAGTGACGGCCTATTATGCATTATAATAGATGTTGCTTCGACTTGAATCTTTCCGCATGGGTCAAATAACAATATGATACAAGAATGTACTAGGCCTTGAATTCTGCATCATAGCTGCAATTATTTTCACTCACACAATGACATCAGCTGTGCTTCTGGTTGCACAAATAAGGTCCTATGCACGCCTGGTTTCGGTGTATGTATCTTGGGCGTCTACAAGTTTACCTCCAAGAGACGGCTTATTTCTCTTTTCATACACTCTAGGTGAGTTTTTTTAAAGAGTCATTGGCATGAAGCCTTGCGCTTCCTTGCGGTGCTACTCCGCTATAACATGGCCCAAAGCCGAGGTCCCACCTCATTGTGGTGTCATCCACTGTAGCATGAGGTCCTAGCCTCTTTGTAGTGCCAAACTATCCAGCATGAAGCCTTGCGCTTCTTTGCGGTGTTACGCCGCTGTGACATGGCTCGCATAGCCGAGGTTTTACCCTCTATAGGTACCTCTTGGTGGTGTCACACCACTGTAACGTGAGGTTACCGGCCTCTTTGTAGTGCTGCCTACCACTCTTTATTTTACAGTATTAGGCCATCTGCCTATATACGGTGCTACGTCGTTGTTACATAGCTCGCGAAGCCGAGACATTACCCTATCGAGGAACCTTATGGTGGTGTCACCCACTGTAGCATGGAGTCCTCCGCTCCTTTGTAGTGTTGTGCTACTGTGCTTCCTGTAAATCACGACTGACATTCCAAATGCCCTAGAACTCATTAAGGTTTCTAAGCCATCCTCCCACAGGACTTTGTTCTACTCAGAGAACAAATAGCAGACAACTAATCCCTCAATGTCTCAAAGGACTACCCACTGTTCCTGATATTCTTCTAGTCAATGATTCTTCTTTGAACCAAAAGCTAGATGCCTAGTAGATTTCTCTTTGAACTAATAGCATAAAATTTTATGGTAGAATTACAAAGACAGAATATCATAATGTCTTCAAGCCCATTTTAATTGCTGTGTCCTCGACCAGCTGACGCTTGAGACTTTTGGTGAACGGGTCGGTCATATTCTCCTGGCTCCGAACATCAATTACGGCAATGACTCTAGTTTTGATAAGATCCTTCACTGTCCTGTGCCTTAGGTGCACAGTCCACTTCTTACCATTGAAGATGTCATTTGATGCCACTGCTGCAGTCGCCTGGTTGTCGCAATATATCGGTACCGCTGGAATCTGCACACCAACCACTGGAAGATCGTACATGAGCTCCCGAAGCCACTCTGCTTCATCCGCTGTAGCCGCCAATGAATAGAACTCATATTCCATCGAGGAATGAGAGAGCATTGTCTGCTTTTTCGACTTCCACGATATAGCAGCTCCACCCATGGAGAAGATGTAGTGCAGTACATAATTCTGAGTCCTCTTGAATATCTCATCACTCTTTTCACAATTTTTCAGTGTTCAACACCTGGATTGCTCGTTAACCGACTCAGCATCTCCACGACGAAAGCTATGTCAGGGCTTGTGGCAGTTGTTGCATACATCAAACTCTCGATGACGCTTGAATACTCCAGCTGTCTGACACTTTCTTTCAGATTTGGCTTCAGCTTCTTGTCATACCTGTACGGAGTATCAATCCTTGGAAGATCCTGATATCCATAGCGTGTGAGCATTTTCTCAATATAATAAGACTGTGACAACGCCACTTCAGTGTTTGTCCGGATGATCTTTATCCCCAGGATAACATCAACTTCCCCTAAGTCCTTAATACTGAACTTAGATGAGAAGAATTTCTTTGTCTTAGTGACACATGCTAGATCCGTACCTATAATCAGCATGTCGTCCACGTATAGACAAACGATGACTCCTCTCCCGCCAACGAACTTTGTGTAAACACACTTGTCCGTCTCACTGACCCTGTAGCCGTTTGATCTTATAACTTTATCAAACTTCTCATGCCACATCTTGGGAGCTTGCTTCAGACCGTATAACGATTTCACCAACTTGCAGACTTTGTCTTTAAGGCCCTTGGTGATGAATCCTTCTGGCTGTTGCATGTAAATCTCTTCGGTCAATTCACCATTCAGGAATGTTGTTTTCACATCCATCTGATGTATAACTAGCTTATGAATTGCACTTATAGCAATCAACATCCTGATGGTCGTCATCCGCGCTACTGGAGCATATGTGTCAAAGTAGCCGATCCCGTGCTTCTGAGAAAATTCCTTGGCTACCAGCCTTGCCTTAAACTTTTCAATAGTTCCATCGGCCTTCATATTCTTCTTGAAGATCCACTTGTATCCGATTGATTTAGCTCCTTCAGGTAGATCGACCAACACCCAAGTATTGTTGGAGGTTATTGAGTCATACTCATCATTAATAGCCTCACTCCAGAAAATGTCTCTGGTCTTCATCGCCTCATCATAGGTAAGCGGATCTGCTTCCACATAATAGATGACAAAATAATCTTCGAAGTTCTTCTGTCTCCTCACTCGTTTAGTTCTTGGTTCTTCGAGTTCTGGTTTGAACGTTGTCTCAGGAATGACAACTTCTTCTTGGACCACATCTTCATTGGAAGCGTTAGCCTCCGTTGCACTCATATTATTCTTCGGAATGTCCGCGATAACAACGTTCTTGTGCCTTGCAAATTTATCTTCGAATAATTCTACGTCGCGAGATTCAATGATATAATTAGACTCCGATATCAAGGAACCTCCGAGCATCACTCTTTTCAGCATATCCCAAGAATATAGCTTTTGTAGTCCTTGTCTCCAGCTTCTGAATCTTCAAGTCTAAAGACGAAGCATTCGAGAAGTTTAAGGAGTTCAGGGCTGAAGCTGAACTTCAAACTGGACAACTCAAGAGACTCAGAAGTGATCGGGACGGAGAGTATAGGTCTACTGAATTCGTATCGTTCTGCAAAAAATATAGAATCGTCCTGGTCATGGAAAGATATGGAAACTAAATGCTTTTTTGTGTGTCTAAAAGGACGTCCTTGTGTCATATATATATATATATATATATATATATATATATACAAACGATCAGGTGATATCTTTAACTTGCTGCTCACCTATCAAAGAATGTTGGCTGCCTTCAACATATTACCTCCGCATCTTCAGATATTCTCTTTGTGATAGACCTTACTAGTTACTACTTCATGCATGATTTTATATTTCAAATTTGTTTCTTATATGTAATTATCATCCTTGTATACATTTTGTTACTCCAGATCCATGTCCTTGCAGCATTTTGCCTTAGGTCCTGAGGGAGAATACGATGCTATTGCTGATGCAGTTGCAAAACTCAGTTCTAGGTAGCACACATAATAAAAAAACTGGTGCCGTGTCCATGCCCGGTTGTGTCGGACACGTATCAGACACATGTACTACAAAGTATAATAGGAAATGCCTTGGTCGTGCCGCCATGTCCAATTATTGTCATGTAGTATTCGTGTCCTTGCAACATAGACAGCTTCATAATTATATTTTACCTTTTTTGTTTCTTTTGCTTCTCTACAACAAAGAATGCCATGAGCTTGTCCTTTTTCGGGTATCGACTGTTTGTCAAGTAGAAGGTATTTTTATCACTCTTCACAACAAAATTGATGGCACTGTCACATGTATAATTCCAGTAGTGACACGTCTGTGCCCACCACAAGGAAAAAGTAGTGCAACTCCAATTCGTTGAACTGTGACCAGTGTGCTGAACCTGCTGGTTAACCAAGCCAACTCTGCCCCTAATATTGAGCACTATACCTTGAAATTTAGCACCTATCTGCATGTCTTTTTGTTTAGTTTAGTCCTCTCTCAATTGAGCAGGGGCTGATGGACGACTTTTTCCAGGGAGCGCAAAAATACATAACTAAATTTTGTAAAAATGTAATGATAATTCCATAATGTTACATCCAAAATTATCTTAAAAACAGTTAACAGGATTCTTCTACTTAGTCTCACATTCTGAAATCTTTATATGATAGCTTCAACTTTTTAGTCTTCACTTTTTCTCTCGGCATGTCACTAGGTAATCATTATAACACTTATTCAAGTTTTCAAATAGCACAAGGACAACTTGCTTCATGGTAGGGATATTCTTGTGTGTGCGAGTGGGATATGAAATCAACCTATCGTTACCAAGTGTTATTTGCAATTTATAAAAAAACTCAACAATCTGATATTAATAAGAAGAAAACTGTCCAAAGAGTTGAATCACAAAAGAAAGGTAAATCTGCAATTGAAAACTAAGTATGAATCTAATATATTTGTAAAAGTTGGAAATCAATCTAAATGACAACTCTCTCATTATGGAAATCTAACTGACAATAGAAAATCCCTTGGAGCTGATCTAATTATTGATGTCATAAGTCAGAAAGATTAGATTATAGAGAAAGAGGGGTCAAATATCCAAATTAAGCACCAAACTTCTCAAATAAATCAATTATAATAATATAAACTAGACATATAGCACTTAGCATTTTAGCAATCACAAAATGTTGGGTAGCCTATTAAAGAACTGGGAGGTCCTGGATGCGAAACACATTACATTTTAACATCATATCAGAATGTGGATTTTTATATACAGAGTTTGGGCTCAGAAGTTGGGCACATCTTGGAGCCGATTGTGGGAGCGGGTCCTTGCTTGGTTCCATCTAGGGAGCTGGCATCGGTACTCGGCTTTGGAGAGATCTCCCTCTCCGCCTTGCTGCCTTGAGGCCCCACCTAGGCCTTTCTAACCTCAATCCCCTTGTCGCCTCCTTTTAATGCATGGTTGTGGTTTCATCCCCTAATGCCCCTCTTTACGCAGGTGATATGAGATCAGTTCTCACATAGATTATCATGTGAAGGGTATGAATTTCATAGTCCAGATATTCAGCTTTCTCGTTTGATGTTTAGGTAAATTTCCATCTGCCTCATCATGGTTGATGCTTGACTAGCACTAAAGATATGGGGCAATCCTTCAGTCCGAGCCCAAGTTCCAGTTTGGTCGAGTCAAGTTGTGGTTTTAATTACGTAAATCTTAAGTTCGATTTGATAAGATGTGGAAGAAATATTAATTGCAATCTTATATTTTATCTGGATTTATCATGTTAGGATTTTGTATGCCCATATAAAGGTATGAACAACCACCTATTTCTATAATGATTGGAAAGAACTGAATTAGAGTTTTTAGTAAACGAACCCTAATTTGTACTTCTTGGATCCTTTCCCCAAATTATCTACTTCTATATAGCCCCGTCTTGCTGTTTGATCAACTAAACGACCATTATTTTTCGAGTGCCGCTGTCTTGGTGCTAAATTCTCAGAACACCAAAACTGCAACCTCATACCGTGTTTCATGCACCCTGATGACATCTCCATCGACCAACAATGTTGACGACCACTGATGCCGTAAAAACTTGGAAACATCAAGCTTCAGTTGTTGTCAGATCTCAAACTAAGACAGACTAATCAGATAGCCGACTGACTATTCGAGCGGAGCCCGATATCCGACCTGCTCCAGAATTGCAATAGTTACATCAATTAGGTAAATTCGTCCAGCCAACCTGTTCAAATTTTCAAATATTGTTAGTTTATGTAGTATAATAATTTTCAATTGTGAATTAGGCCTCCGTATCCTAAATTTCATGTTATTCAACCAGCGAGTCATCCACAAAGGGTTCTGCCATTCTCGTTCTGCGTAAAAGTGGTATAGTAGCCCTAGGTTAGACATTTTTGATACGTAGTAAGACTGAGAGAAATGAACATTCAAAAAATGTTCAAGAAGTCTGGCCCAGATGACCGAATTAAGTGCCAAGATAGACACCTTTACACTATTAGGTATTCGATGGAACCCGTTATCCATATTGATCAGGTGCGGGCATGGACTTTCGTAGTGAGTTCATTGTGCCTATTGAGCAACTAGGTTCTCTACCTAGTGAACATTCTGAAACCTTTCCCATTTTCCAACACTTCCCAACTTTTTGAGTTAGTCAAGCCCTAAAATTTGTGAATGCGTAGTCCTGGACGGATACTATTTCATATTAGTCACAATCAATCATAATTCTTAGGCGAGTTTGGGTCATGTCTAAACGAGTTTGGGTATAAACGGGTTGACCCGTTCAACCCGTTTAATAAATGGGTTTGATCTGTAAGTTGGTAAACCATTTGACCCGTTTACACCCAACCCAATACCCAGCCAAATAAATGCCTAAACTAAACCTAATTTTAAAATAACATCCACCTCCCCCTCTTTTCCTCTCCTTTCCTCTCTTCCATTCTCTTCTCATCCTCCTACTGCTGCCTTTACTAATACTACTACTTCTCCCTCTTTCTTCTTCCTCTTCATCTTCTCGTCCTCTATGTTCAATCAAGTTGCCACTATCTCCTCCTTGGCTGCAAGCATCGTTCTCGGTTGCCGCTTATGGTACTAAGCCAACCCTGGTCATTGCTGTCAATGCGTGAATCCACGACCTTGATATTTAGGGTTTGCTTAAATCTTCATATGAGCAAACGGGTTGGGTTTGGCGTTTATGGGTCTACCTGAAAATGAGCCAACCCGACTGACCCTAATTGCAACAATACATAGTACCGAGGGCTACCAATTCATTACACCGTCATCTTAGGGACATCAGTGCCGATGTCGTCACCTTTTACTGTGACTCCATATGTCACAACATCAGATGATCAGATGACATGTTACTGTTACCATATCCATAATCGTCAGCGTTGACGTTGAGTTGTGTCGAGATTACATGATTCCTCGTGCCGATATCTCTCTTGTTACTGCATCCACCATCATGGTCAGCTTGGAGTACGTACATATGGGAATTGCGTTCTTTCTGGCTTTCAACGTTACACGATTCACCAGCTGCTGATCCGTGAAGCTGCAGGAGAATGATGCATCACCATGATTAGGTCCGAGCCCAGTTTCCAGTTTGGCAAGTTAGACTTTAGATGCATTAGTTTAGGATGTTTTGATCTAACTAATGATTAACTAAAGATTTATATTTGGAATCATGTTTAGGGATTTTGTATGCCTATAAAAGGCAAGCTCCAGCTCCTGCTTCCTGCCAGATTCTGAACTTCGGTAGACTAATTGTACAGCCAGAGATTGATCCGAACTCCAGCAGTTCCAGCAATTTGACAACCAATTTATATTCGTTTGTTCAGTTCTGCAAAAAAAGAGAGTTACTTTTTTAGTCAATTATAATAAAATTAAGCTTCTGCACCCTAATCATTTGGTTAGCGAGTCATCCTAAACGGGTTCTGGGGGTCTTGTCCTTCAATTAGGCCTATACATTTATAGTGTTATTCCATGAGCAATGGGGCTAGATTGAGAATTGAGATCTCAACCTACCTCTCTTCAAGTGTATTTGTGTTACCAGAGTGTACATGTTGACCAGTATTGTTAGTAATAGTGATAAATTTATGCAATTCCAGCTACTGATATGTAATAATTTACATCCTTCTGATGTGTGATGTTCAATGTTCAGGATCAAGTGCCACAGAAGCACAAATCTACCGGTGATCAGAGTACTGCACATGATACCCTCGATGAAATACATCAAGAAACGGACACCGATGAGGCGTAGTGTTATTATGAGTTCTATAGTATTGGATACTTCAGAGATCTTGCTCTTCTTCCCCAATGATATTTAGAAGAGGGGCAAGCCAGCCTTTCCTTGAGCTCAGCAGGTGTATTTATCTGATCCTAAGGCCCCAAGCCCAATTCGTGTAAATGTAGGAAATACATGTCTTTCTCTTCTCTATAGGTAGATGTATTAGAAAGAGAGAGTGAGGTTATAACATGGTCATTGTTGCCATCTGTGTTGTGCCGTATAATGTGATTAGTTGTGTATCAAAATGGCAAACTTCATAACGAAGTTAATTTTGACTTTAATTCAGCCCTTGTCATACTGGCTTCAGATGTGTAAACCAGTTACATTATTACCAAGTGAAAGTCCAGCAGTTGCACTGGTAAATAGATTGAGATAGCGTGTGAACTTGAACTGTGAAGTTTACTACGTTTATTTTTTCTCTTTAAACTCATTAAGTTGTATTTAAAATTTAAAGCTTTGCATGATAATAAAAGTTAAATCAATGGATTGTTTTTTTATTATATTTTTTTCCTGTGTAGAAATGTTTCTATTGACTGGGAAGATCTAAGAGAGTTTGAGGTCCTGGGTGCCAGTACTGCGGACAGCCCTCCAACTCGGATTCTTCTAAAATAAAATTGGGATGATTTAATTGTAGAAAGTAAATAATGTTTGGAATTAAAAATAGAAAACAAATGAAGTTTGGAAAAGAAATGGTATCAGTAACATATCCTTGTTAACCTATCGCCTCGAGACATACAATTAATGCATGAGCAATGTTCTGTGAGATGGATTATACAATAACAAGATTGTGAAATGTTTCCGTATAATTATATAGAAAATAACATGATTATGAAATATCTTATGTGGCAAATCATATTGAAAATAGGGGGAGGGGTGGGGGTGAAAGACGGTTTTATAAGAATTAAGCGTAAATAAGTGAGATGATAAGCAATTGCAAGTAAATGCAAAGGTTAGATAAAGATAGCAAATCCTCATGTATCATTGTATCCATTATAATTCTGGAACTCTTTTTGGCTATAATTCACTAATTTGAAAAACATACATCACATTTGATCCGAAAAGCTGGTCAATTTTTATAAAACTTTGATCCAAAGTCTTGTTGACTTCAACTACAAGCTTTGATATAAAGGCTTATCGATTTCAACCTCTTTTACAAGAGAATGTTAATCTTTTTACAGCGGGGTGAAGATCTCTTTTACAACCCAACAATAACTCTATCACAAGAATGGACGCAATTTAAAGCACTAGGCACCAATGAGATTTCGATTTGGTAGATAACAAATAAATGGCTAAAGAAGTTGCTTGGAAAGAAAACATCAATACCCTATTTGTAATCCACCAACCAATCAGCCAAAATATGACTTAATATTCATACAAGTATAATATTCATACAAGTATAGTGGCAATATTTTGGTTGAACATGTAACTAGTTAAATAGCCATTGCATAGAATTATTGGGCCAAAACCAGGATCACCTACATTATACCATGCAAACAAAATTTGAGGTTTAAAAATCTGCTAGATTGAAACAAGGGTTTTTTAGTATACTGTCAGTATACTAGCAATGTACTGTCAGTATATTGGTGCACGAAAAATCTAGCAGAAGAGTGAGGGATAAAGGCTTTTTGGTTTTGAAAAATAGTTGAGATCGATTGATTTAGGTTAAAACAACTCAAGTCTTTTTATGTCTAGGTCTTAGCTTCCATTAATTGCTTTCACCTACTCATGTTACATTCAACACCTATGACAACAATAAAGAAAGAAAAGAGTAGGTGAAAGCAATTAATGGAAGCTAAGACCTAGACATAAAAATAAGCAAAAATATCTTTATTGTTGTCATAGGTGTTGAATGTTACTTTGAATGCAACACCTATTACATTCAACACCTTGAAACATTAGTCTTCTTGATATTTTGTTTGTAACTTGAAAGCCTTGATATCCTTCGCTCTTGACTTGAGCATCTTAGTCTCAACCTTAATTGTCTTGACTCTTTGCTTGTTCATATTGTTTGTTCTAGAACTTTGTAAATGACATCCATGCTTTTCATCTTTACTATAAAACAATGCGACCTTAATATGCACAAATTTATATAACTTAATCACTGTATGATTGTTATTATGAAAATTAAAATCAAAATTGGGCCAATATTCTCTCTCATTTTGATAATTAACATATATTTGCATGATATAACCAAGTGCATAAGTATGAGATCCTCAATGTATACAAACTCTCCTCCCCTCCCCCTTGGGACAAAATGGGTGGGTATAGAGAAATTCCAATAAATATCCTACCCCTTAACTAATGATCCATTGTAATGGCAGAAATAGAGAATAACAAGAACAAGTTGACAAAGAGATGTAGGAAAACAACTTTGTATCATAAGAAGGAAGAACAAGTTGTGTTTTAAACTAATACCATAAACATATATAGACAAGAAAACATAACATTATAACGACTAGAATATCACACTAGAGTTCATATGACACTTAGATATAACTGAAATAAGAGACAAACTGCCATGATCAAGAAAGCTATAAGCTCCAGTTTATGGGCTCGTGGATGCGAGCGAGCGACAAGCTGAGTAGTGTAGGTATAATTGATCCGGCCAAGATATGAGTGATCGATTAATCATCCCGTATGCAAGGGACGGATTATTATGGTGGCCGGTAGACAGAAAGGCGCCACGTTGGTATCATGATCGTTGTTGGAAGAAGAAGAAGTGACACTAGCGAATCGAGCATGGAGGGGAGTAACAAGTCAGTAAGCCCTCTCGTTAACTAATAGATACTGACCCAAAACCCGCAAAGTAATAAGCCAAAGAACATACATACTACATAGTTCACTGGCGTGCTGAAAACATGAGTAGAACATTAATGTTAATTGCTTTCACCTACTCATGTTTTCAGCTAATACCATAAACATATATAGACAAGAAAACATAACATTATAACGACTAGAACATCACACTAGAGTTCATATGACACTTAGATATAACTGAAATAAGAGACAAACTGCCATGATCAAGAAAGCTATAAGCTCCAGTTCATGGGCTCGTGGATGCGAGCGAGCGACAAGCTGAGTAGTGTAGGTTGAGACCATTAATTGCTTTCACCTAAAGGCTTTTTGCTTTCACCTACTCATGTTTTCAACTAATACCATAAACATATATAGACAATAAAACATAACATTATAACGACTAGAACATCACACTAGAGTTCATATGACACTTAGATATAACTGAAATAAGAGACAAACTGCCATGATCAAGAAAGCTATAAGCTCCAGTTCATGGGCTCGTGGATGCGAGCGAACGACAAGCTTGAGTAGTGTAGGTATAATTGATCCGCCCAAGATATAAGTGATCGATTAATCATCCCATATGCAAGGTGTAGAAGCATAAAAAATACGCTGCAGAATTATACGCAGCATGCACAGAACCCTCATAAAGCAGAGTTTTTATACTGTGTGGCGTAAGACATGACTTCAGAGCCATCGGCGTACAACAGAGCTTCATCGCTATTACAGCGTAAAATATAAGCTCCAGAACAATCAGCGTAATGCAGTATTTCCAGGCTGCTTCGGCGTAAAAATGTTGTTACATCGCCACTTTGGCGTAAGACCTACTCGCTTTTAATGCAGTGGAAAGTTGTACGGGGAACTCTTCGTATTCCTCGAATGAACCTGTCAGATCATGCAGTGAACCTGACTCCTGACAAAGAGTACTGCACAACTGTCCAGACGGTGGTTGTAATAATGGTTCGGCACAGAGACCCAGACTGTCGTTTAGTGACATTTCCTTGATATAAGTTACTTTTACGTATTCAAGGGAATACGCTGCCTAGTTTTATACAGGCAGATGTGAGCTTTTACGCTCAGCAGAAGACAAAACAAACCGCCACGTCAAAAGCTGCTCTTCGTACAGAGCTTGAGGCACGTCTCTGCAGTTAATGCGCGTGATGGGGGCAGATCTCTGCATTTAATGCATGGGATTTGGTTCTATTTTCAAAGACTGGGTGAGCCATAATTATGACTAATACGTCCACATCATCACCACTACATATTACGCTATCAGGCTATTTTTAGCTATAAGGAGTACGCCGTATGCTATCTCCTCGGAATATGCCAACTCAGGCTATATTTGCATTTGTGCGTGATAAGGCTATTTGGTCTAGAATACGCTCAAGACCTCAGTCAAGGAAGGAGGATCAGCTATCTTTTACGCTAGCCACATATCCATGTAGCATCAGACTTCTACGCCTACTTGGCTTCTACGCCTACTTGGCTCCTACGCCTACTTGGCTTCTACGCCAGTTTGACAACTAATTGGCTTCTACGCTATGGTGACCGTTATTGGCTTCTATGCCAACCTTTTCTACGCGAGGGGCAGTTACCTATGTGGCTTGTATGCCGTGATCTTCGTAGCAGTTATACGCGTTATCTCATCATGGGACACGCGTCACACGCGGATTCAGAAGATCATTTTATACGTGGGTGGCAGTTATTATAACCGCCGCATAAAAAGTGCCATACTCTCCACTGTCCGGCTTTTACGTCGACTGGACGGTTACTGTCACTAAAATCCTATAAATAGAGACCTCCGTCCACAGAGATCCAGGGTCGAAGGGGTGGAGAAAAAGAGGGTCGAAAGGTCGAAAAATCGAAGAGAAAGGTCGGAAATTGATTTTTTGAGAGAGAAGAATCCAGAGCACAGACAGAGAGTAGTGATCAACGATTTTGGCATCGAGTATCCACTCCCCCTTGCAATCTTTGAAGCTTCTCCTTCTTCTACAGCACTTCTTCATCATCGTGTGGTCCAAGGGACAAAGTGATCGACCGCAGATCAGACTCCTATAGCAATATTTACCCAGATTAAAATTTGTACTTGACATCCTCGTATAGGATTAATTGTACTTCTTGTTTGTAAACCAAAGAGAGGGTTTCGTATAAACCTTGTTTCATTTCTTTCGTTTATTATCAAACACAAGATGGCGACTCTGCTGGGGATCTCTTTCTCATCTGACGAGAAAGCAATTGCTCAACACGATGCAGTATCAGTAGGATCAATGAAGAAGACCTTGGTCGTCCAGTTCGACCAATCCGCCTACGAAGATATGCTTCGAGCAGGGGGTAGCTCTCACTCTCTCTCTGTCAAAGACAACAGGAAACTGTGTAAGGTATGGATGCCCCGGACATCCCCTACCATTCCTGCCGACTCTCTGGTTTCTCCGACCAACAAGGTTGTAGCTTCGCAACCTCCGCGTCCCACGCATAAAACTCTGTCTCCCGTTTATGACGTGGCAGACAAAACTTCTGGCAACTCCTCAGTGCTAGTCCAGAAGTCTACTCCGTGCTCTACGTGTAAAACTCTGTCTCCCGTCTGTGATGTGGCAGACAAAACTTTTGGCAATGCCTCAGTGCTAGTCCAGAAGTCTACTTCGCGCTCTGCGCGTAAAATTTAGTCTCCCGTCTGTGACGTGGCAGACAAAGTTTCTGATAATGCCTCAGCGCCAAATCAGAAATTCCAAACGCGCTCCGCGCGTAAAAATGTATCTGCCCTCCGTGGAACAGCAGATGGTCCCTGCAATCTACGCAAGGAAAAACAAGTGGGAGAATTCTCAACTTCTCGGTCTTTACGCCAGCAAGAGAAGAATCTGCCCGCTCTCCAGATTACGCGAGAAGCTGATGGCCAATTGAGAACCTCCTCAGTTTTATGCCAGCCTGACCAGAGTTCCAAATTACGCCAGGTGAAACCCCTCGGCGTAAAAAAGGCCCAGTTTGCGGAAAGACACACTCCTCGGGGATCATCTGCTACTCAGATGGCTGAATTATTGTATGCGGGTGGCAGCGGAAAAGTTATGGTTCCCAATATCCGCATACCAACTGATATAAACAGGAGGAACAAGCCTTCTTCTTCTTCTTCTTCTTCTGTTAATCCTCCTGACTTGCGTGAATATTTGATCCAAAAGCGCAAGGATAGGGGATCTTCCAGCATGTCTATTATGCCTCCTAGGGAGCACTATTGTAATAGTCATAGGATTGCAGTTAATTATTGCTGTTCTAAAAGAAAATGGTCAGTTTTCGACCGGTTGAACTACTCTGTGTCTTTCCAGGAAGAAGAGCCTACACATGCATCAGTGAACATGGCTTCACACGTTCCTAGAGGAAGGTCGAATTCAAGACGTCATCCCTCTAGAACTCTAAGCCAAAGGAGATTCAACAATCTCCTTGAGAACATTGAAGCTGGGGTGTTTTGAAACACCCGTTCGAGGTCACGACAACCGGCTTCGTATTCCTCTGATTCCGACACTGGGGTCGCCAGTTTCCCGAATTAGACGCTGAAAGTATAGAGTCAATCTCTATAGAGACCTATACTAACCCTTTAATGACATCCAGAGAAATGGGAGTCTATGCCATTGAAGATGAACGTGAAGAGGCTTCCCCATCAGGAAGCATTGAGAAACGCATCGTTGTGTTGTAAACATCTCTGAAAGAGATACAATCCATGATGGAGAATATGCACTAGATGATGCTGACTCAACACACAGCTGCCATAGCTCAAGCATCAGTCCCTCTGACTCAGATACGTATGGGGGTGGACTTACCACCATCCAACGCGAACCAGGAGCCTGCTCTAGATCAAGAGTCAGCAGCTCCCCCACTTCCTAACTCGGAGAATGTATTGCCTCCTGTTGGAGTTGCAATACAACCGATCTCTCACCATTCCGCGGTCCCTCTACCGGCTGAAGATCCGATGCAGGCAGTGCGGGAATTGAAAGCCCAATTTGATGCCTTGAAGCACAAAGATCAGCTCAAGAAATTAGGAATCAACCAGCCTTACCCAGCTATTTGGGATGAGGTCCCTTTCCCTCCTAAATACAAACCACAGACTATGGCTTTGTTTGAGGGAAAGACATCACCGAGCCACTACATAAACTACTTCAGTATGATAACGGTGTTATTGCAAGGGAATGACGCCCTTCTCACTCGAGTGTTCAAAGGCTGTCTCTCGGGAGTGGCTTATCAGTGGTACCGTAGTCTTGCGGACAACTACATTACTTCCTTTGAAGATTTCAAGACTTTGTTCTTCGTGCGATTCTACGAAGGAGGGATGGACATGTCTATGTCCTCTCTCATCGAAGTAAAGCAGAAAGAAAAAGAGAAAGTGCGTACTTTCATCGAACGTTTTCGTCAAGCCACTTTGCAAATGCCTCCCGGAGTTCCAAACTTAGCATTGGTGGATATTTGCAGGAAGAATCTTCTTCCGGTGATCTCGGTGTTCACAGGACCATATCAGTTCCATGATTGGCCCTCGTTCATCATCTCAGTGGTAGCCGCTGAAGACAATAGTCGGAAGGTGCGTGATAATGGAATTATGATATCTGCCTCTGATAGAGGCAAGAGGTCATCCTCCAACAGCGACCATCCCCGTGGTTCTAAAGGAAAATAAGCTCTGGCGATCAATACGTCTAGGCAAAAGACTGTGGCAACCACACAGACGAAACTTGGGACTTCCAAGCCCATTGAAGTATACTCTTTTGACGACGACGATATTCCGAACATATTTGAGTGTCTCGTCAAAAGCGGCAAGATTACCCTCCCCGAGGTAAAGCGGCCTAGCGAAGTCGGCAGTACCAATAACCCCAAGTACTGCATTTTCCATAGGTACATACATCACCCCACAAAGGCGTATTATGTACTAAAGAGAAAAATCCAGGAGTTGATCGATGCTAAGGCCATCACTCTGCGCAACAGCGAGAAGACGGTCACAGCCAATATGATCTCTCTTCAATTTGGCAATCTGCCTCCTCAAGAAATTCCGGATGGTGTTGTACCTATTTCCCGGACAACGATGAACATCGTTAATCTCCCTCCAGCCAGGAGTCAAAATCATGACCTGGTTCCCCTAACTACCCAGCGGGGCGAGATTATGTGGGTTCATCCAGATCTGGTGTCAGAGATCGAGGAAGAGACTGAAGCTGCTAAGGCTAAGTCTAAGAAGAACTCGAAGCGTAAACCATGTCATATGGTTGCGGTATCCTCGATATCAGAAGAAGAGATTTTGGATACTGGAACCTATTCAGGGAGAGCCTACCTCAAGGACTATGGAGGAAGTCAGGAAGAAGCAACGGCAGACACTTCAGCTGCCAAGCCTTCAGAAGCGGAACCTGTTATACCAGAGGCCGGTCCTTCGAGACCAACTTCGACGGACAAGGGTAAGCAAAATGAAGTGAGCTTTGATAAACCTTTGAAGAACATTCAAAACAAAGGTTTGGAGAAGCCATATAACTTTGACATCCTGGCCCAGTTGGCTAATACACCAGCCAGATTGTCCATTTTTGAACTACTCAGGCTCGCTAAAGACACTCGTCAAGCCCTGAGTAAAGCATTAATGCAGGCGGATGCGTACTTGACCCAGCTCAAGTCCTTTGATGAAGAACTTGTGGCATGTCCTCAATGCCATAGTGTGATGGAGGTGGTCCCGAATATCACTTTCACCCAAGATGACATGCTGTTTAAACATAACAAGCATGACAGACCCCTCTATTACACCGGATACGTCGGTTCCATGGAGGTTGACCGGATTCATATAGATCTGGGATTATCGATCAATATCATTCCTCACAGTCTGCTCAGACCGCTGAGGATTCCTATCAGCGAATTGGCTTACACCACCACTACAATCGTGGGCTTCAACGCCAGGAAAAGTAAGCCATTGGGAAAGATTCGTCTGAGGATCCAGATTGGCGATCTCAGATCAGTAGCTACATGCTATATCATTGATTCAGAGGTATCCTACAATATTCTGCTGGGCAGACCATGGATCCACGATCACAACATCGTTCATTCGACTCTACATCAATGCTTTAAATATGTAGATGCCCAAGGAACAGTACAAACGGAGTTTGCTGACCTTAACCCATTTAAAGGAGTAGAATCCTACTACTCCGATGCCATGTTGTACACCCAAGACTACATGGAGGAGGTGTCTGGCAAGGCAGAGGAGGAATCCCATCGGGAGCTAGAAGAACCCTCTGCCGAGCAACCTCTGTCATTCAAGGTGAAGGGGCGAACTACTCGTCCGAAAGTCATGGAACCCAGGGCTATCCACCTGAACAAAGCCAGGTCAGGAAAAGGAGATGATCCTCTAGTGATCACTTTGAACCAGAAGCCTCCACCTTTGGTCATCAACCTCCGGCGTAACAAGCAGCCGATTAATGTAAATATAACCAGGAACGTGATTTTTGATGATAATAAAGATCCTCTTTTCCAGTACATTGACGCTCAAATTCCAAATCAGGAATCCTCTCCCCATAATGATATAGAACCTATAGCACAAAAATTCTTGAAGGCTATAGATTCCTATCATCCGTATGTGTGGGAAGTAGCGTCACCATCTAATGTCATCACGACATATGGGCCACATGAGGATTTTATCTTTATTGTCCCGCCTACTCGCAGCAGTCAGCATCCAATAGTCTTCGGTCGCATGCGCAATGAACCGACTGCACAAGAAGATTCTCCCGATGACGATGCTGGTAAAATGCAGGTTCACAGATACAGCCCGCAAGCTTTGAAGATTATACAAAGTATGGGTTATGACTTGAAGCTGGTACCAGGCCTCAACTACGGGAAAGGCAGGCGAATGCCGTTGCACGGTGATCCCTACTGTCAACGAACTCATTTTGGGTTAGGGTATGCCACCTCCCTTGCAACTTTTGAGTCAAATGAGGATATATCGTCCTTTTCTCAAGATGGCTCATCGTCCTCCGGCTCATATGATAATCTCGAACAAGATTATCATTAAACACGGTATTGACAGATTCTTTCGAAGCAGACGAACAAGAATCTGAACCGGTTGAGAATGACTCTTGGGCTCAGCAAATGGATACACAGTGGGAACTCAGGTTCGAGCAGAAAGAACCTCCCACTGAAGATAAAGTTATTCAGATTGATGTTGGAGATGAGATTTCACCAAAGCCGATATTTATCAGTAACAATCTTTCCGAAGAAGAAAGAGAAGAAATAATCCAGCTGATAAAGGAATATATCGACGTCTTTGGATAGAATTATAAGAATATGCCAGGTCTTGATCCAAAAGTGGCTACTCATAAGCTTAATATATTGCTTAATTCGAAGCCTGTGAAGCAGCACCAACGCCGGTTCCGTCCGGATATGATGGACGCCATCGAAGCTGAAATCAAGAAGTTGATAGCCTGTGGCTTCATCTGGGAAGAACAACATCCTGACTGGGTCGCCAATGTTGTCCCGGTCATGAAGAAAAGTGGAAAAGTATGTGTCTGCATCGATTACCGAGATCTGAATGCAGCCTGCCCCAAGGATGAGTTTTCTTTTCCCAATACAGACGTCATGATCGATAATACATGCGATTTTGAATGCATGTCTTTCATGGACGGATTTTCAAGATACAACCAAATTAAGATACATCCTGAAGACGAGAAGCATACTGCCTTCCGGACACCATTGGGGGTATATTGCTATATGGTCATGCCCTTCGGACTGAAGAATGCCGGAGCTACGTACCAACGAGCTATGAGTAACATATTCCACGAGCACTTACACAAAACAGTGGAATATTACGTAGACGATATAGTTGTCAAAAGCCGCCGCAAGGATAATCACATCCAAGACTTGAAGACAGTGTTTGAGTTGATGTGCCAACATCAACTCAAAATGAATCCTACAAAGTCCTTTCTTGGTGTATCCAGTGGCAAATTCCTGGGATTTGTCATTACCGCCAAAGGCATTCAAGTGGACCATGATAAAGTCAAGGCCATCTTAGAAATGCGACCACCCCGCAATCTGAGAGAACTCAGGGGATTTCAAGGTCATCTGGCTTATATCCGGAGATTCATATCCAACCTCTCGGGGAGATGTCAGCCTTTTTCTCATCTCATAAAGAAAGGTGTATCCTTCGTATGGGACGAAGCCTGTCAGCAACCGTTTAATGATATCAAACGCTACCTCACTAATCCTCTAGTTCTGGTGCCTCCCGTCATAGGAAGACCATTCTTGCTGTATGTTCGAGCAATGGATCATTCTCTGAGAGCTCTCCTCGCACAGAAGAACGATGAGGGTCATGAACAGGCTATCTACTATTTAAGCATGATGATGGTCGGAGCTGAACACCGGTACAATCCAGTGGAAATAGAATATTTGGCCCTAATGTTCACCAGTCAGAAAATGCGACACTATGTCACAGGCCAGACTATTCATATCATCTCCAGGATCAATCCTCTCCGGGTATTGATGAACAAGCCAAGCGTTCTTAATTCCCGACTCGCGACTTGGGCGATGTTATTAACGCCGTATGATATGGTGTACGTCCCTCAGAAGTCCATCAAAGGCCAAGCACTGGCTGATTTTCTAGCTGCTCATCCAATTCCGGAAACCTCCAGATTATACGAGGACATTCCCGACAAAGTTCCAGAATGTAATTCTGCAATAGAAAGTGATACATGGCAGCTATTCTTCGATGGTGCCTCCAAGACTGGTCCCAGGGGGAACATGGTTTCAGGAGTAGGAATTGTCCTGGTTACTCCTGATAAGCTCGTCATCTATCGAGCATATTCTCTTAGCGAGCCCTGCTCTAATAATGTGGCAGAGTATAATGCCCTACTCATCGGGCTCCAAGTCGCTAAAGAATTGGATATCGAATACTTGGAAGCATTTGGTGATTCTCTGCTGATCGTCAATCAAGTCAGAGAAATATATGAAGTCCGGAATCCAGACCTCATCCCTTATCACCAAGCAACGATCGAGATAGCCATGTCTTTCAAAGGGTTCTTCCTAGAGCATGTGCCTCGATCTCAGAATCTGGAGGCTGATGTCCTAGCCAGTCTAGCTGCAGATTTAGCTATTCCTATAAGAAGGCAGAATTCGGTGATCCTTCTTAACAGAGATTTATTCTGTGTGAAAAACAACTTTCACATAGAACGCAGCAACGCTGTGAACACAGATCCTCCCAAAAGAGACTGGAGCAGTCCCTTTATAGATTTCGTGGCATACGAAATCTTGCCGGAGGATCCTAAAGAAGCAGTATCCATCAAAAGACGCTCATTACGCTTCTATTTTGATGCATCTTCACAATGTCTATATCGCCGGACCTACGACGGACTGCTGTTAAGATGTCTCTCCGATGATGAGGCACAGCGGATTATCCGTGAAGCTCACGACGGCGTATGCGGAGCGCATCAACCCGGTCCTAAGCTACAGGATCGTATCAGGAGGATGGGTTATTACCGGCCTACTATGATCACAGATGCAATAAAATATGCAAGACAATGCAAAGCCTGTCAGGTTCATGCGAATTTTATAAATTAACCTTCTGAACATTTACATCCTACGGTTGCATCCTGGCCTTTTGAAGCATGGGGTATGGATATCATTGGTCCTATTTACCCATCTTCTTCCAGAGGTCATCGGTTCATACTAGCCATCACAGATTATTTCTCCAAATCGGCAGAGGCAGCCCCTCTTGCTGAGGTGAAGACATCCAACATGATTAGCTTTATCAAGCATCATGTTATTTATCGCTTTGGGATACCCCGAAGGATAATTTATGACAATGACCCTCAATTCATCAGCCAAGCGTTTCATCGATTTTGCGATAAAAATCAGATACAAAATATGGCCTCTACGACATACAATCCTGCTGTTAATGGTTTGGCGGAAGCTTTCAACAAAACCATTATCAAACTCTTAAAAAAGTTCGTTTCTTCGAACAAAGAGATTGGAACGAGAAGCTAGGAGAATGTCTCTGGGCATACCGCACAACGGTACGAACACCGACAGGGTATACCCCATTCTCATTGGTTTACGGGAGTGAAGCAGTTTTCCCCATCGAAATCCAAATTCTGTCACTCAGAATAGCAGTGGCTAATGAGTTGACTCAGGAAAAGAATGATCTACTGCGGCTTCAAGAACTAGAAGGAATAGACGAGAAAACCTTCTAGCTCAACAACGCATTGCGTTCTACCAGGCACGCATTTTCAAAGCTTTTAATCAGAAAGTGAAGGAAAGAGTGTTCAAAGTTGGCTAGCTAGTTCTAGCTGTGAAAAGGCCAATGATCATTACTCACAAGAGTAAGGGTAAATTCCAACCCAAATGGGAAGGCCCTTATGTGACCGAAACTACGTTCTCAAATGGCGCTTACAGATTAGCTAAGCCTAACGGAGACTTGTTAATGACTCCTATCAACGGAAAATTCCTGAAGATGTACTATGCTTAATCTCCTTTGCTCAAACAGAGTATGGTGAAGATCTCATTCTGACAACACTACTTCCAAAAGAACTAGTTGGATCATATTCTATCATGTCCTTATAACCTCTGAATAGATATGTTTAACTAATTTGAAACATCAAAACCTATCACGTCCATATTACCTCTGATAGTGTTTTGTGTATAAATTTTAGTTGGATCATATTCTATCATGTCCATATAACCTCTGAATAGATATGTCCAGCTGAAGCTTACCGTAAGTATATTACGTCCATATTACCTCTGATATCACTTTCACCCTAGCCTGTCATTTATATTCAAAAATGATGGGTCCACCAAAGTCAGATAAAGTCTCTTTATTATCTCCAGAAAGAGCAAATTACATATAAAAGCAAAAGGTACATCATTTGGGAGGAGCAGTCAAATCACGGATTTGCTGCGCCAGTGCGGCCATCTTCTCATTCCGGGAGCTCAAAACTGTTGCACGAGCCCGCTCCAACCTTGCCTCCTCATTGTTCAAGGCAGACATTTCAGACCAAAAATGTACAAAATCTGCGTGGACGATACCCACACGTGCGAGGTTCTGCTGAGACGCTTTCCTTCGGTCATTCAATACATCTCGAGCTGCCGACAAAAAGAGAGCCTTCTCCTTGGCCTTAGCGAGTTCGTCTTCCAATTGACGGACCCTCGCTGCCTCTTCCTCATATTCGGCCTCGCACTTGGCCAGCTGGGGAATGACATAATCCAATACAGTATGCTCTTCATTCATCTCTTTCTGTTGAGCCTCGATGGACTTGCTCAGAGTTTCCATCTCCCCAACAAGCCTCGCAGTCAAAGAGTCATATTCAGCCTAGACCAGGTCATCAATGCTGCCCTGGGATAATTGTAAATAATTGTTAATAGGTTATTCCAAACTATCAACTATCTGCTCCAGTGTATCAGCTATCCCAGCGTCGTTGAAATCTCTGATCGACGCTATCACAAACTGGGAGGACCTCCTCAGAGCCTCAAAACCTAGATTCTTCGCCAGCACCATTGATATCAGCGTATTCAAAGTGGTGTAGAAAATACTAGTATACTGCTCAATCAGTATGGCGAAATCAGATTGGACGCTGGGAGTGGCTGCAATATCGGCGAATCCCCTTCCAGGAACGACTGCAGAGGGTGTCGTCACATTCGTCGCTTCAGTAGAGGGCGCGACAAAGGTAGAGGCACCAACAACGGCCGAAGTTGCTGGCGTACTCAAAGGAGGCATAGTCGTAATGACAGGCTTATCCTCCTCTCGAGATATCGGAACTGTTTCGGGCGAGCCGGCACCCGAAAATATTTCCTCTTCAAAGTCGGGCACCTCCGCGTCATCGGCAGGAGCTGAAACAATGCCAAAAGTTGCGTCGACGCTGCCCTCCCCGTAGATGTCTTCCCCTGAAAAGAAGACAAAAGAAAGTTAATATCAACATGATGTTAATTTTTCTAAAAGAGGCGTAAAGACGATATTTATCCATGGCTGATGGTTTATATGGTGCGTCTGCAGCCAGTACAGCTAAATTATTTTTTAATGATGCTAAGCGAGCTGTCATACCTGGAGAAGGGGGTGGTGCCAACTGACACTGGCAGGTATTCTTCCAGGTCTTCACCAAGATCCACTCGAGGCTCACTGGATGGAATCTCACTAGCTATACTTACAGACGCGGCAGGGGTTACTCCCGTTATTGGTCTAGATAAAGATATTCTTATTTCGCTCAGCCTCGAAGGCGATCTCGTACCACTACCTGAAGCGGTAGCAGCGACAGCAGTCTTGAGCAAAGAATCTCCGGCACTGCCATCCGAAACTGTGGAGGTTCCCTCTCTAATAGGCGAAGGACCTCTAGTCAAAGAATCATCCCTAACAGGGAAAACAGCAGGCTCACTCCGAGGAGCCTCATGGCCGAAAGTCCTGACAGGACCACTAACAGTCTTCTTTTTCTTGCGAGGGGGAGTCTCCTTCAAAACAGGAGCCCTTCGCTTACTAAGGATAACCAGGGGCTCTACAGGCGGAGGTATTTCGCCTCTCGGTACTGTCAGCAAAAACTCATCTGGATTGACAGAGTCTTCACCCTCGTCAGAGGAAACTGATGGGACTTCCTCTTTCCCAGCGGACTTATGTGAAGGCATCCTAAAACTTCCACGCATATCAAAATCGCGATGGAAGGTATTGATGGCCACATAAAATTGGGCGTACGAATGGAGAATGCGCAACTCCATGGAGAAAGAAGTCGCGGGCACAGTAAAGGCCGCTCCAGTACAACCCATTATGAAGTACCGCCATCCTCTCGCTCCATCAATAAGTCCACCCCTGGACTTGAAGCTGGTGATGGCAATGCCCACGTGCAATTGGTCATACCCAAACTGCCTGGCGAACCGACTAGGCAAGTAGGGCTCCAAGAAGCATTGGTCTTCACTTCTGTACAATAAATGTGAAGGTCTAATGCAGACCAACCAATAAAAAGCTTCAGGAGAAAGAACAGTCTTCCCTTCACCTGAGTCCTGAAGCCTGCTCCCCTATTGATTGAGATGTACAGTGGGGACGATACAGAAGAGCTTCTAGTTGTGAGCAAAATTTAATGCTCGTCGACAGTCTAGGACGGTGGTCACATTCCAAGTAGAATTCTTGTAATTCAACAAGAAATTATTCCCCGAACTACTGCCAGAGCCGGGAGACATTACTCTGGGGTTATGGAGAATTAGCCATCCCATCAAATACAGGAACGGTAATTCTACCCTGGAAAAGCTGTCACGTTGTGTTTCGTCGACAAGCAGCCCATCAGTAATGGCCCTCAGGCCAGCTTGTATCCGGCATACCAAGGCCGGGAGCAAGCCCAGTCTTGCCCTAAACACCAAACGCACTGCAGGCCATAAGGTGTTACGGTGAATGCGATCCGAAGATGCAATGCCAGGTACTACCAATCGGCGCAGCCATACGGAGAGGAAGCCAGCCAGTTGAGCTTCCCTTGACAGAGGCCTGCGATAATGCCTCAAATAACTGTAGGCTTCAGTGCCTGTAGGATAAATCCCTACCCCTTCGTCGAAAACTTGATCTGAAGCCCCAGCGTCTTCAATAAGGTCATCGACTACTTGAGCATTAAGCACGCTCAAAAAGTTCAAAGCCTTATCCCTGCTATCCACAACTTTGTCTGACTTAGCATCCCGGGCATGATGGAAGAAGAGGTAGGACGCCCATTTGTTGGTATAAGCCAAGTCGGAGGGCTCATTATAGAAGGCGGTGCACGCTAAATAGTGGCTCATTAGCTCCTGGTACACTGCCACTACCCGAGGGTTTGTATCCCCCAGCTCCCGGTTTGTGGGAACATACTCTTCATAAGGAGTATCCCCCATTGGCAGTCTTGAAATCTCTGCCATTTCGTGAAGGGCCAATCTCAACTCCCCCAGTGGAGTGGCGAAAGTCCCAGTGAGCGAGATATATCGCTCCATCAAAGCCAAAAATAGGTTGGGATTGAGAGGTAACCCAACACTGCTAGCGCTCACAGCCGCGTACAGACTAATGCTCTCCAACTCCATCTGAAAATGCTTCAGGGCCCAGGCAGCTAAACGAGCCCATCGAAGATACATAGGGGTAAGCCACCAATTGGTCCGAGAATTAACCTTGAGGTATACTCCTCCATGCTCCATGAAGTTATTACAGAAAGTCGGTAATTGGACTGGTTGGAATAGTTCAATGTCTTCACTCGGGACAATACCCGGATATAATCCCCTGAAGGGCATAACGGGGCCGGAAGGGCGGCTTACAAATAACCCTTGGTCTGATCCCTTCTGATAAAATATCTTCCCCGGCTGGCCGTGAAGATTAGGGGTCAGGGTCCACGACATCCTCCTCGAATGCATGGCATGGAAGAATGTCGAGATAGGGTAATCTCTCAGCATCTTGGGCAGGTACATTACCATTCCCCTAGCAGTAAAAACCCACTTTTCCTTCTTGGGTTTTGTCTGGGATTGCTTATCAATCATATCCCTGAAGAGGAAAACTGGTTTTATGTATTTGGCCCCGTCTATATACGTCAGGGGCTCTCCGTTGATCATGCTCAACAGCATTCGCTCTCCTTGAGACGATATCAGGATTCCCTTTCCTTCAGGATATTGGGGTCCGAAAATAGGAAATGTCACATGGGACAAATCCTCCAGGTAATTGGAGTTCAGCATCCCAGCAGCAGAACCCATCACCTCAGCCAACGGAGGTATCTGCAAGTTAACTACAAAGTGCAAGAAAAACATGTCAGTTTCTATACTAGACATTACAGTCTTGCAGCTTATGCCAAAGATCAACAGTCTGTGCTTTTACGCCAAGATTGTAAAAACTTGAGTTTTTACGCTAGAATCTCATTCCGAGGCATAAAATTCAAGATTGACAGTATACACAAAAATCTGACAGTCTGTGTTTTACGCTAGACTGCCAAAGTTTGAGTTATTACGCCAAAAATTTTATCCAGAGCGTAACAACCAAAATTTGTAGTATACGCCAAATTTCGACAGTCAAAGCTTTTACGCCAGACTACAAAAATATGGAGTTTTTACGCTGATACATTAGGAATGTGGGCGTAAAAGATAAAACATCTCTGTGCATCATCTTCCTCGAAGAGGCTCTCAGCACAGAAGATGACCTAGCGCGTTCACGTACAACGTGTGCGAAGGGTTTTCTTCATTTTTGTCGTCCCAAAAGCTTTATCTATAACATTCGGTGCACAGCTTAACAGTGGCATACTTCGTTCTGAGCGAGGTTCGCTCTGCCCGATGGGAGTCGCTCTTGCTTGGGCAGAGGAGTGAGAAGAGGAGGCAGCTTTCTTCCCCTTAACAGTCGAAGATTGTTTCGGTGCCATTACTAAAAACTCAGAGTTCTCAGAGATGAGATGAAAACGAGTTCTCAGAGAAATACAAATTTTCTTACAAAAGACAGATGAAGGGTCTACTCTCTAAAAGCCTTGGGTATTTATAGAGTTCAGATAAACTCTTCAAATCCCTAACCAAATCCGATATTTAATATTCGGTTATGATTGGGGACCACGTCAGCCTATTATTCAGGGGAGACGGACAGTCAGCGATTTCAAAAAGTTTTTTCATGCAGAGCAGATTCGTAATTTTACGCTAAGGAGCTTTTACGCTGGAGAAGCCACCTATCTACGGTTTTACGCTCAGAGGCTATAAGTCTATGGTTTTACGCCTGGATGCTTTTACGCTCGGTAGCTTTTATGCTCGAGAGGCTACAAACCTACGACTTCACGCTCAGAGGCTACAAATCTATGATTTCACGCTCAGAAGCTTTTTATGCTCGATAGGCTACAAATCTACGACTTCACGCTCGGAAGTTTTCTTTTCAGAGGCTATAAATCTACAGTTTTACGCCCGGATGCTCTTATGC
This sequence comes from Iris macrosiphon, assembly GCA_036927795.1. NCBI lineage: Eukaryota > Viridiplantae > Streptophyta > Magnoliopsida > Asparagales > Iridaceae > Iris > Iris macrosiphon. The sequence continues at coordinate 82,982,198 of JAYESA010000003.1, forward strand.
TCAGCAGCTTTTACGCTCGAGAGGCTACAAACTTACGATTTTATGCTCATCCACACTACGGATCTATGACTTTCCGTATATCTTAAAATACGCAGGCTAAAGTATGCGTACATCTGAACAATTCTCAAGACGACCAATTACTAGGGTTCACGCAGAAGATGCTCCTTCTTGGCCTCAAAACATCCCAAGTACCCAAAGCATACAGGGTTCATCATGGAAAATGACTCTTCTTCTTGGGTCGATTGGAAGTTCATCCAAAATCCAGTCTGAATATTTTCTCTACAGTTCAAGCATGGTCAGCTTTTGACAGCCATTTCTCGCCCTACTTCAAGAGATTTTTGAAAAATCATTTTTGAAGATGATGGTCAGAACAAAAATTCTTCTTATCAGAGAAGTGACAGTTCAGAATTCTATGCAACTCCTCGTTCAAAATAGCATAACAGTTCAGATATTCGACTTAAATGCTAAGCAGTTTTTCTACGCGTCCTCAGTTGCGCGTAAAAGACGGGACGAGACCAGATACTCTTTTTATCAGAGTCGGCGTAAAGTTATTCAGACGTGTCGAAGCTACACATATTCAGACTTTATCACAACAAAATATGGCAAATCATCAGATGCGTAAAAGAAGACAACTTTATTAATCATGATTACATATGATGAAAATCCATTCTACAAAGGGTTTTTCATCTTCATGATTATATATGATAGAAATCCTTATGCTACAAAGGGTTTCTTATTTTTATTTAGGATCACGCCAAGAATCTGTTCTGCCAGGTTCTCGTATTGGTGGAGATCTTTGTTGTCTTCTACAGCAGATTAATCGGCTTCCGCGGCCGATTAACAAGAAAATAATTAATGGCGGGAGGATACACAACTGGGCTTGTATAAATTATTCAAGAGCCCATCCTCCATACGCCATGACAGATTGAGTTGGGATTCTGACCCAACTTAATACTGGAAGACAGGGTCAGTTTGTCTGCCCTCGTCCACCGTCGTAACGGAAGAAAATACAGCTTGCAAGCTGTGTGGTCTAATGTGACCCTTTCTCTCTCCTGGACGAATCGCCATATGAAATTGCTGATTATCCCGAGCAAAGGAAGCTATAATATCCTTCCATGATCCATCATTGCAGACGATATTTGCTCGAATATGCCTTCTTTTTTGGCTCCTTACATGCTGGAAGAACATGATCTTCTTCTTCCTCAAGTCGGCAAGACAAACCTCGATAACTATCTCTGTGTGGTGAAGGAAATATGGGAAGAACATGTTAACTCATCAGCCTTTATATAGGCAAAGGAGAACACACCGAATCCCAACAAAACTCCCAAAAATCCGTCGAGAAATCAGCCTCGAGGAAAGGGTCAGACTTGACCATTTCATGCTTCATTCAAAGTGTTTCAAATTATGAGGAATTTGAAAACTTTGAAGGGGGTCTTGTAGAAGCATGAAAAATAAGCTGCAGAATTTTACGCAGTATGCACAGAACCCTCGTAAAGCAGAGTTTTTATACTGTGTGGCGTAAGACATGACTTCAGAGCCATCGGCGTACAACAGAGCTTCATCGCTATTACAACGTAAAATATAAGCTCCAGAACAACCCGCGTAATACAGTATTTCCAGGCTGCTTCGGCGTAAAAATGTTGTTACATCGCCACTTTGGCGTAAGACCTACTCGCTTTTAATGCAATGGGAAGTTGTACGAGAAACTCTTCGTATTCCTCGAATGAACCTGTCAGATCATGCAGTGAACCTGACTCCTGACAAAGAGTACTGCACAACTATCTAGACGACGGCTGTAATGATGGTTCAGCACAGAGACCCAGACTGTCGTTTAGACATTTTCTTGATATAAGTTGCTTTTACGCGTTCAAGGGAATACGTTGCCTAGTTTTATACAGGCAGATGTGAGCTTTTACGCTCAGCAGAAGACAAAACAAACCGCCACGTCAAAAGCTGCTCTTCGTACAGAGCTCGAGGCACGTCTCTGCAGTTAATGCGCGTGATGGGGGCAGATCTCTGCATTTAATGCACGGGATTTGGTTCTATTTTCAAAGACTGGGTGAGCCATAATTATGACTAATACGTCCACATCATCACCACTGCATATTACGCCATCAGGCTATTTTCAGCTATAAGGAGTACGCCATATGCTATCTCCTCGGAATACGCCAACTCAGGCTATATTTGTATTTGTGCATGATAAGGCTATTTGGTCCAGAATACGCTCAAGACCTCAGTCAAGGAAGGAGGATCAGCTATCTTTTACGCTAGCCACCTATCCATGCAGCATCAGGCTTCTACGCATACTTGGCTTCTACGCCAGTTTGACAACTATTTGGCTTCTACGCCATGGTGATAGTTATTGGCTTCTATGCCAACCTTTTCTACGCGAGGGGCAGTTACCTACGTGGCTTGCATGCCGTGATCTTCGTAGCAGTTATACGCGTTACCTCATCATGGGACACGCGTCATACGCGGATTCAGAAGATCATTTTATACGTGGGTGGCAGTTATTATAACTGCCGCGTAAAAAGTGCCACACTCTCCACTGTCCGGCTTTTACGCCGACTGGACGGTTACTGTCACTAAAACCCTATAAATAGAGACCTCCGTCCACGGAGGTCCAGGGTCGAAGGGGTGGATAAAAAGAGGGTCGAAAGGTCAAAAAATCGAAGAGAGGTCGAAAATTAATTTTTTGATAGAGAAGAATCCAGAGCACAGACAGAGAGTAGTGATCAACGATTTTGGCATCGAGCATCCACTCCCCCTTGCAATCTTTGAAGCTTCTCCTTCTTCTACAGCACTTCTTCATCATCGTGTGGTCCAAGGGACAAAGTGATCGACCGCAGATCAGACTCCTATAGCAATATTTATCCAGATTAAAATTTGTACTTGACATTCTCGTATAGGATTAATTATACTTCTTATTTGTAAACCAAAGAGAGGGTTTCGTATAAACCTTGTTTTATTTCTTTCATTTATTATCAAACACAAGGGACCAGGTATAGTGTAATTTCGTCAGCCAATGTAGCGAATTATTATGGTAGCCGGTAGACAGAAAGTAGCCATGTTGGCATCATGATCGTTGTTGCAAAAAGAAGTGACACTAGCGAATCGAGCATGGATGGGAGTAACAAGTCAGTAAACCCTCTCGTTAACTAATAGATACTGACCCAAAACCCGCAAAGTAATAAGCCAAAGATCATACATACTACATAGTTCACTGGCGTGCTGACAGTATTCGTGTACTATTTGGCTGTTATCAAAATAGGTCAGTTTACGTTAACTATTCCTATGTTTTATATTTCTTACACAGTTACACTAACTATCCTTATTTTAAAACAAATTACACGAGCCGTTCCTGTGTTTTATATTTTCTATAAAGAGTAATAACACTAAACACCCTTATTTCAAAAAATAAAATATAAAAGAGCAGGGTGATCCATGTAATTATTTCCAAAATAAAGATGGTCCATGTAATACCCATTAAACATAGGGGGGTTAATGTATTACCAAAATAATAAATGGAATAAATGTGAAGTTTGAAATGGAATAGCGAACAAAGAAGAAGAGTATTCAAGGAGAAAGCATGAAGTTCGAGATTTGGAATGCTAGATATATCAGAATAACTCAACGAAAATATAACAAACACAAGAATCAGAGAGATAAGAAGAATTAACCATCAAGCCCGAGAACATCAATTTCTTGACGAATAAAGTTAAAATGATTCTCAATGAGAGACTTGGTAAAAATATCAGTTAAAATTTAGGTTTTGTTAATGGATGATTTCAATATATATATATACATATATATATATATATATATATATATATATATATATATATATATATATATATATATATATATAATATTTTAGTTGGATGAATGATAAGTGTGTTGCATATTGAATTATTGAATTTTGTTGTTTTGATGGATATTAGCTTATGGATTATTGGTGGATTAAATGATAGTATTAAAGTTTTGGATGACTTAGATGAACCTCGAGCATGGCATGAATGTATATTAGTTTGACTGGGCTTAGTGGATATTGAAATTCTTGGTTATTGATTTAATAAATTTGGAAGTAAAAAACTAGATGGATTGTAAGAATTTTGAGTCGATCTATAACTTGGTTGGAATGAATACACTTAGAGAAGTGATCGACGATATTGTGATCCTTGGACATAATTTGGATTGATCTTCCTTAAGGTAATATTGTGATATGCATAAGCTGGAATACTTGGAAATTAATTGGAAGAATTGATTATTCGTTAAGTGAATTGATTGGATTTTGATGGTTCAAGATTTCATGTTATTGGGAGAAAGTTGTGTGTGAGATAGATACATATTTTGATATACTGCAAGCTAACGATGAATTACGATCGACCATTGGAAATTGAATGATGACGAATTTAAATTTTGTTGAATTTGGACGATGTTAACAAATATTGAGATCATATTTAGAAGAGTTCAATTGATGTATGCATAGTAGGTGATTCAGATTTGGTTAATTGTTTTTCTTGGATTGAGAAATTATTGAGAGATGGAATATGAATCGATTCAATGATGAATGAGATAGTAGAATTTTACTAGAATTGAGTATTGATATATGTCACTACCCTATTTCCAGAGCCGAGTATTTTTTTATTTTAATTTGGTTAATTGTGTATTTATTATAAATATTTATATTAATATTTAATTAGTGGTTGTATTATTTTTTTATTGATTGTTTTAGGGTTTTGGCTAGTCTGGACCCATGCCAGACCCTAGTGGACCCATGTCAGACCCAACCCACACCCTTGTGAGACCTAGTTTTGGGTTTAGAATTATTATTATATTTTATTTTAGTTAGTTGGAGAGATTAGGAGTTAGTTTGAGTGCTTTTGGAACCCCAAACCCAAAACCCAAGTTGCATGACTAAAGGAGAGGGTGTTTTAGTCTTTTTGGCTTTATGCAAACCTATTTCCATGTGAATGGCCGGCCCCCTAACCCTTTTCCAGACCTGGACAACAGCCCCCCTCTTCTTCATTCCATTTTCTTCTTCTTCTTCTTCTCCATTCTCCACTCTTTCTTCTTCTTTCCTTCTTCCAACATCAAGTAAGTTCTCTATTTCTTCTCTTTCTTCTTCTATTATTCATGGATGTGAACCCTAACCCTTGGATTTCCCCTAAACTAGGTGGGTAGAGCTTAGATTTGGTGTTGGAGCTTGGATTGGAAGCTTGGAAGCTTGGTGTGGTGGATTTGGAGCTTTTTGGAGACTTTAGCTTAGGATTCCAACTCCCAAGAGGTAAACCCTAGCTTTACTCTTACTAATTACTTTTATATAGTGTAATTAGTAGTTTAGAACCTTCCTAGACCTTAGGGATACCCGTGGAAGGAAGTTGGAACTAGTTTGGTTGTGTTTGGAGACTTTAACATTAGGTTTTGTGTCAATTTCGGGTGAAATCCGAGATTGGCCCAATTTTGGGTGATGACCTAGGTTAGACGGACCTAGGTAGACATTGTCGGGTGTCTTGAGGGTTAGTACGTCTCTCCGTTCGGACACGTGAAGTCGTGTCACGGAGAAATGGGCGTTTCGGGCATTTTGGAGGTTTTCGTCGTTGCCGGTTCAATGTGCGTGCGTATTTTTGCCACAGACCTAGAATCAACGAGTTAGCATTTTTTCTAGGATTTAGACATCGTTTAGAATCCGTGGATAAATTTTGGGCCGATTCCGAGTAGGTTTGGTGTGCGTTTCAGGAGGTTTTGTGAACCGCGCACCCCGTGTTCGTTGAAATGATCGAACGGCCATTTCGACTTAGTTTCTTGGTTTTGGGCTTGTGCGCGCATTGGATTAGCTTCGGGGAGTGTGTGCTAGAGTTCTCGGGTTATATTATATATATATATGTGTGTGTTTGTGCGTGTAGGGGTCGTTGGACGTGCATTGGTGTTGTGTTTATATATGTATATGTATGTGTATATATATATATATATATATATATATATATATATATATATATATATATGTGTGTGTGTGTGTGTGTGTGTGTGTGTGTTTCTATATATATATATATTTGTGTGTGTGTATATATATATGTTTACGTGTGTGTAGTTGTGTGTGTTAGTGTGTGTGTGAGTGGGTGGTTATATATATATATATATATATATATATATATATATGTGTGTGTGTGTGTGTGTGTGTGTGGTCGTGTGTATGTGTGATTGTGTGTGCATGTGGTGTGAAGTGAGAGCGAGGCAGCGAGGGGAGCGCGGCGTCGCAACGGAGTGTAGCAGCAGCTGCGGCACCCTGCAGCAGCAGCAGCGGCACCCTGCAGCAGCAGCAGCGGCCTGCAGCAACAGCAGCAGTGCCACGGCAGCAGCGGCCTGCAGCAGCAGCAGCAGCAGCGCCGCGGCAGCAGCGGCAGCGCGCTGTGCAGCAGCAGCAGCAGCAGCAGCGCGTTCGCGGCGCAGTTAACTTTCCTCCATTTTCATGTGTATGAGTGTATATATATATATATATATATATATATATATATATATATATATATATATATATATATAGATTCATAGATATTAGTATAGATGTATATGTGTATGTATATATGTATGTGTATGTGTATGTGTATGTGTATGTGTATGTGCATATATATATATATATATATATATATATATATATATATATATATATATATATATATATATGTTAGATAGTTAGCTATGGTTAGTGTTAGAGAGGGGGATAGTTGGGTATCTCAATACCTTGAGATACCCAAGGTATTGAGGGTAGTAAGGTAAGTGAGGTAAGATATTATGGTAGCATAATACTAGGTTATATATATATATATATATATATATATATATATATATATATATATATATATATATATATATATATATATATTGATATTACATATAATAGTATATATATAAGTATATATATATAGATAGCTAGCTAAGTTACCTAGAATTAGAGGGTAAGGTATCTTAATACCTTGAGATACCAAGCTATTGAGATAAGTTGGGTATCGGGGGTAAGGTATTGAGGTGTTTACCTATACACTAGGTTGTATATATATATATATATATATATATATATATATATATATATATATATATATATATATATATATATATAGTTAGATATATGTTATATATATATTAGTATATGGTAGTATATATTATAGATAGTTAGTTAGTTAGCTAGTGTTAGTGAGAGGGTTATGTGAGTATCTCAATACCTTGAGATACTCAAGGTATTGAGCGTCGGGGCAAGGTATTGAGTTTTAGCCTAGGTTTGAGATTAGAGATGCTTTTATATATATAGTTATATATATTTATGCGTGCTCGTATATATTTTAGAGGGTATATGCGGGGTATATAGCGTAGGTTGAGGTATCGGATACCGAGGGTATCCCGGTATCTCAAGGAGGCGAGTTTGAGGGTTTATTAGCTTAATGACCTAGTTTTGACCTAGAATTTTAGGGGCACCCTCGTTTGACCTAGATTTGACCGTAGTTGACCCGATTGACCGCCAAAGTCAACTTTTGACCTAGAGTTGACTTTTTGGACCCAGAGTTGACTTTTTGACCTAGATTTTATCGGTTTGATCCGTTTGACCTAGAATGACCCTAGAAGCCTATTTTTTGTTATTTTATATCTGTTTAACTCATTGGAAACCTGTTTAATCTTACTTTTCGCAATAGGTCCTTGCGACACCAGTTCGGATCGCTAGTTGCTCAGGATGTCAAGCGAGTACATTCTTTGATAGTTTCCATTATCTGATGATTATTATGATTCAGCTTCTAGTATAGTATCATCTGATTTTCTGGCACGACACGGACTGGTATTTTTGGATTCATTTACTTGCGACATGCATATTTCATGTTTCTGGCCTCTATTCTGAAATCACCTACTGGCATCACCTACAGGCATCACTACAAGCATCACTCATGTTTCTGGCTAGACTCATACTTGATTTACGTGTCAGATCTTGGATTCACTTGTACTAGTCGGGATGGGGAAATACTCGAGTAGATATGTAAATATTCTTATCTGGAATCACTGGAATCACCCCCTCTGCTCTAATCTGGAATGATAGCAGCCGCACACCCAGTGTGCGGTGAGCCGTACTTACCCCTAGCCGTTTACATGTCGAAACAGGTATTTCAAAGATACGAGTTTATTCTTTCTAGTCTGGACTCTCTTGTATTTATTGCTGTTCTCACTTATAGTTTCTGGACTTAACTCATTACATGTATTTCTTGCAAGACTCACTACACGTTCTTGTGCACATACTTGATCTTAGTTTAGATTTCTTGCATCTTACAGTCATTACTATCTTGCTTCTGATATCCATGCATCTTTACCTTTATGCACCAGTGATATGTATATTTCCTTGTTTCATACTTTATTTCTTCACCTTCTACTTGCTACAACTGTTTTATAGTTTTTATCATTTAACTGGAACTGCTGTTAGAGGTGTACTTGCTCCAGTCCTGACTGGACATATTTTTTCCAGAGTATCCGGAGGATTGGTGTCCAATATTTTATGGACCTCAGCCTGTCGATGGTGCAGACATGGACCCTCTAGTTTAGGAGTGAATTTCGGGTTGGTAGCCGGGATCACTAAGACCTCAGTTATTGTTTATTAGCTTTTGGTACCGGATTTGTCTCCGGTTTTGGATTGAGACCTTGTATTATATTTGATTCAGGATGTTGTATTATTATTATTGATGTTGTGGTTGTTTTAGTAGCAGTTATTTAGACTTTGGAGTTGTTAAACTTCTGTGTTATCTTATCGTGCTTAGATTCGTGATTGTGTACTTGTGATTATCATTATGATATTGCTCCTCCATTTGGAGTTGAGATCTTGACAGGTTTATATATTGATTGTGTGAGATTGTTAGTAGACCTAGACAGCGTTCTACCGCCGATGCTGCGGCGTAGGCTGGACGTACCCACGACTCATGCCCAATTTTTTGGATGCGGGTCGTGATAATATATGATTTCGATTTGGACTGATGGAGTCATGTTTGAATGATTGGTTGATAATTGAATTTGATATCTTAAGAATTATTTAGATTAGTTGAGGTGCAACACTTGGATTCGATTGGAGATATTGATTGGTTTTGGGCTATGTTACTTGGTTCAAATTAGAATGAGATATAGTGATTGGGTAGCTTTGCCTTGGTTCTAAGTTGGATCCTTGGTGTTGTGAGTGTTAGACTTGCCAGTGAGTTGAGTAGTACAGCTTTGTGTGAGGCACATTATTGATAGAGGTAGCAGATTGTTGGTGAAGTTTTATGAATGGTTGGATTGAGCTTAGTGGTATAAGCTATTCAATGGTTTTGGCTAAGACGTGAGATAGGTTGTATTGATTGAGGAATGATAGAAAGTTGCGTTTGAATGATCTTTGAAGTTATGCAAGGCATATTCAAGTTGGATATAAAGGAAGAAACTTTATAGGTTCATCGAGTTTATATGTTTGAGTATCTTAGTGCAACTATGGATTAAAGAGAAGGCATGGGCATAAGTGAAGAGAGTTATTGCAAATGTGTTTGTTGTGTGTAGAAGGATTTGAGAAAGTGTTGATCAGATATGGAAGGAGTTTCATGATTGCCTTGGTTTTGATCTGCATGTTTGGATGGTAATTCTGTCGTATAGTCAGCATCCGAGTTTGAATTAGAGATTGAGTAGGAGTTTCTTCATTGGTCAGTAATGCAGTTGGAGAGTTTGTTCTTGTAAGTTTTGAGGATAATTTTTTTTTCTGAGTTGTGTATTATGTAATATCCTGGTCCATATGGTACATTTATAGATTTATTGGCTCGAAGGACCATTTGAACTTGGGTTCATGTAGTAGATTTTATTCAGAGATCTTCTAGGTTGAAGCAGATACGAGTTTATTCAAGGTGGGTGATTTTGATCATTCTCTCCTTTACCTCCATACTTAATGAATTAATTTTGCATCCTTAGTTCCTTATGCCATGACTTTTGTTGCATGCTAATAAAAGAAATGAACCAAGATAGAAGATAGTAATATCTTATTGTATAGAACATGAAATTGTTAAAGTGATGATATAGACTAGTGTAATGTAGAACTACTTTGATCTTATCACATGGAGTGGAACTGCTTTTATCTTACCACGTTTCCAACTTCCCAGTTCTGAAATTCTATATTAGGGCATGTTTGGTTGCAAGAAAGTGTAAGAAAGTAAAAAATTGGAGTTTGTGTGCGTGATGCGTACGCATAAGTTTTGACTTTCAAATTGTTGTTTGGATGGTGGAATTGGAAGATATGAAAGCGAAGAAAAAAGAAGTTCGGTTGTTTGGATGGTTGTTGAAAGTGGATATTTTTTGGAGATGTGGTAACCCTTGGTAGTCTTACCCCCAACTAGTATTATTTTAAAAAATGTGTATGGATTAGAAGTTGGCTGAATTATAACTTGACACCCTCAACTATTCCAGTTTTTGAACTTGATACCCTAAACTTTGATATGCATCATCTGGATATCCTAAAAAAAGATAAAATTATCCCCCGCCTATCCCCCTCGCTCTTCATGCTGCCCCTCCCTCCCACCTACCCCTCTCCGCTGCTCTATCCCACCTTCCCCGGCAGCCCTACCCCGCCCCCTTTGGTTGCACCATCACCTCTCCGTATGCGTTGTCGCTCTCATCGCTGCCGTTGTTGTTATTGTCGCCATTGCCGCCTCCACTATTGCTATCGTGGTTGTCGTTGCTGCCACTTTCGTCGTTGTTGTTGAGAGAGAGAGAAAGAGAGAGAGAGAGAGATGGGCGGGGTGGTGCAGCTGGGAAAGGGCGGGGTTGGACAGCTGGTGGGCTAGGGTGGGGCAGCTGGGGGGGTTGGTGCAGCCAGGGAAGAGGGGCGGGTGGTGGGGTTAGGTGGGATAGGGAGTAGTTTCGTTTTTTTTGTGTATCAACTTGAAAATATTCAATAGTTGATAGTATCAAGTTATCGAGTAAAAATGTTTAGGGTATCAAGTTCAAAAACTGGAATCATTGAGGGTATCAAGTTGCAATTCAGCCTTAAAAATTTAAGACTTTGATATAAATAATTAGAAAACCATGTGTTTAAAATTAAAAAAACTAAGACAAATTTTTTTAACAACTTTGATATAAATAATAATAATATCTTTATTTATACTTTGATATAAATATTATACTAATTTAACAACTTTGATAATAATAATAATAATAATAATAATAATAATAATAATAATAATTATTATTATTATAATTATTATCCTTTGATATAAATATTACACTAATTTTAAGCTTATTATTATTATTATTATTATTATTATTATTATTATTATAAAATAATCTTTTCCCTTATTCACACAGCCACCAACCCCATTCACATAGCCACCGACGAATTCAAGCTCTCATTACCAACCCCACACTCTCACACACACACACACACACACACACACACACACACACACACACACACACACTCTCTCTCTCTCTCTCTCTCTCTCTCTCCTCTACTGGATTCTTCTTCTTCTTCTTCTTCTTCTTTTTCTTCTTCTTCTTCTTCTTCTACATTGTTTTTCAAACTCTTTCCCTCTCACTCGATTCTTCTTTTTCTTCTTAAATTTTTGAAATCCTCCCCCACCGATCCCGCTCCCGGTGGCCACTCCTTGTGTCCTCTTCCGGTCCAGCGTCGATTGATACTATTGCTCTCGAGTGACAGGAGAGTGACTGCAACAAAGTGGAGTTTTTAAACAGTAATTTTTTGTGTGAAAGTGAACCTTCTCTCTTCTCCAGACTTCAAAGAGAGGAGTAAAATGGAGTTTCATACCTTACAACCAAGAGTTCGGGGGACTTGTATATTTTTTCCCAATTTTAACCTACTTTTGGGATACCAAATACCCCCTTGGCAACCCTACGGTCCGAAACTTTTTTCACACAAATTCAATATCTGAACCACAGTACAAAATATCACATATTTATGACAACAGTATAATATTCCAAACAATAACATAATCAATAATAAAATAATAATAATATTACACACGTCTATACCAACATATTAATATTCCATGTTCTATAGCAGCAATTATAAATGAATGATATTACTTTCTTTATTTATTTTGGTTCTTTTTTACTTAGCATTAACTATCTCATGGCATAGAAATAAAGAATATCAGTTTTTATTAAATGTGAAGGTTAAAAAGAGAATGTCACACTCCAGAACCAGAATACTAGAGAACGGGGGCAGACAAAGCCAGCTACGTACACCAGAGTACTCCATACCCCGAGATACGGTCACGACTGTCTAGACATGTCACGACCCGTACCCGGTGTAGGGATGCATGTTGGGAACAACGTCCAACCTATGCCGTAGCATCAACGGTAGAACGCTGTCTTGGTCAACTATACTATCTAATTATCTCACAAAATGCATAATCCTCCAATAATATCTCAACTCCAAGAAGAGAGTAATCAACTTAAATCAACACAATACTCAATCACAAATCTATGGCACGAGAAGATATCAAAAAAGTCTAACATAACTAAGCAGTTAAAAAATATAACAACAACAAATAGAAATAATATCCAAATACAAATATATGCCAAAAATAAATCCGGTACCAAAATGCTAAAGAGAACTAACTATGCTAACTAGTGAACCCGGCTAAATCTCCCGGTAGTCACTCCAGAACTAGTGGGTCCAAGTTTGCACCATCTATAGGCTGAGGTCCATAGTATGTCGGACACCAATTATCCGGATCCTCTGAAAAATATTTTTCATTCAGGAATGGAGCGAAGTATAACCCAATAACAGTTCCAATTAATTGACAAAAACTATAAAACAATAATATAGAGGATGCTATCTACGATGAGAATATAACTGATGATCATGAACAATGAGAGATTAGGCAATACTAGCAACAAAATATAATTAATGTGTACAAGAATAAAGGAATGAACTATAATGTCAGAAATAGAATAATGTAATCAATGAACTGAATAATAGAATCTACAATAACTATGTGTTTTGAGATACTAACTAAATATGTGATCGGCCTGGGAGATTCAATGATTACACTAAGGAGCTAACTCAACCATACGTGAATTGCATGGTTAGTTAGTAGCCAATGATTACACTACTAGCCGATAGTTTCTTGATCACATATTTAATTGGTATTTCCTCCGCTCCGACTGATATGATGGATCGAATCATGACACGTCACTAGCCAATTTATCCAATGTTTAATCTACAATATTCAATGTTATCCAATGCCAACAAGGATAGTATCCGATACCATCTCCATAATCTAGGTAATATCCCATGACTAACGATCCAATAACAATACCAATTCGTGTACCATCGTGTCAAGAATCATAAGTAATATTTCTAAATACTTAAATTATAGTGGTAATTAAATAATAAAAATTATTAGAGAATGTACTCGCTTGTGGTCCAGAGCAAATGATGAGAAATGATATCCAAACTGGTGTCACAGACCTATATATGGAATATTATATTAATACAAGTTTTTGGGAAAGAGAATAAATTAAACTAGTCAACTTCTAGGTCATAAAGTCATTTCTAAGTCAAAAGTCAAACTAGGTCAACTCTAAGTCAACTATGGTAAACTATAGTCAAACTATGGTCAAACTATGGCCAACGACCTATTTCTAGGTTGCATAAGTCTAATACAAAATATTGGTTTCAAATACTAAAGTCTAGGTCACAAAAACTATATCTTAGGATACTAGGATACCGTATCTCTAAATACGTAAATCAATAGATAAAACATACATACACATATTGTCAAACAATATTAATATATATATACAATCTTAATATTAAATGGATACCTCGGTTTTGAACCAACTTGGTATCACAAAACTAAACCAATATTGATACCCAAACCCAATACCTTGGATATCCCCAATTACCTTGGCATTTACCTTGGTATCTCAAGGTAATGCCATCTAGTATATATTACCTACCCAATCTCTACACTATAGGCTAATATGTATTTATCTAATACAACTACTAGCTATAACTATTAATATTTACTAATACCTAACTACCTATTACTACTAACATATTTTATATACTAATACATAGATACTAACTTAACATATGATACACATCTACTAACTTACCCCATAATATAATATATGATACACTAAATATTACACATATAGTATATTAAAATACTAATAGCAATTAGGAACATATTTACATATATATTAATACCCTATATATATACTATATATATAACTATTATATATAAAAATCTAATATTAATAAAAACTGTCAAACTGTCACTAAAGTCGCTGCCCACTGTCGTTGAAACTCACCGATACTGCTGATACTCTGCTGTTTTAGCGACGGTTCTGCTGCTTTCGCTGCTGCTGTTGTATGCTATTACTGCTGCTTTCGCGACGCTACTGCTGTTTCTAAACTGCTGTCGCTGCTGCTGCTGTATACTATTGCTGCTGCTGCTGCTGTTGCTATTGCTGCTGCTGCTGCTGTGCTGTTTGTTATACTGCTGCTGTTGCGATGCTTGCTGCTGTCGCCAAAAGCTCCTGCTCTATAATATATATATATATATATATATATATATATATATATATATATATATATATATATATATGTAACATATAAATATATTTACTAAATATACACATATAATTACTACTAATGAGTATACATACACCCATACATATATATGTACATAATAACTATATGTAACATACACACACATACATAGTAATATATACATATATATATATATATATATATATATATATATATATATATATATATATATATATATATATATATATATATATATATATATATAGAATCATACAATAATATGTATACATATATATATAAGTATAATATAACTACTTATATATTTATATATATACATAATACATAACCACAACATATATATACTACAATATATATAATATATCTTACATGTAGAAGAAATAGCTACATCTCAATATTTACACATATGATATATATATAGATACATAGATCTAAGACACAATATTACATAAATATAATATATATTTACCACCATATACATATATACATAACAACCACATATATATATACAATAATTAGTAGATCTTACATATGTAGAATAATAACTACATAAATATACAACACACACACACACACACACACACACACACACACACACACATATATATATATATATATATAATAGATATATAGATCTATGATATTTAATACATAAATATATATAACAATATATATGTATATATATTCATATATATAATTACACAATACCAAGGCCAAGAACACAAGAGATAATAGATCTACAATTAAATTGCACATACATGGAACGTATCACCCCATATCCCACTAGATCTAGGATACGCATACGACACGAGTCCACCACACATCCAAACGTACTCCGTAGGACATGAACAAGTCATATATATTATTTATGAATAATACGAAGAGTCAAATACAAATCTACGTGTCCGTGTCAAAATGTGACATGCTCAAAGTCCCGTGTCGGAGAAAAAACTCCCAAATCAACACGTATCACCAAATTGATGGGATACGACCTACACGTACCCAATTGTAGAAATAACACTAGCCCCAAACACAAAAACATATGCCAAATTGATCTATAGGACCAATTGACACACACAACAATTGTCAATCCTGGAATTCCCCCAAAATTGACATAAAAAGTACCATAATTTTCTCAATAGGCCTCCTATGAACACAAAACCAAATCCTATGAGTAGCCTATACATATGGGTTAATTTCTCATGGTTAAATCTCAGATTTAGAACCTAAATTTAGGGGAAAAACTAAATTGTACTTATTGGGAGATGAATTCCCAATAAAACCTCCAAAATTGGTGAAATTGACTTTCAACTTGTAGATCCTTGTTCCTCTTTGTAGATCCTTGCTTCCTCCTTCTAGATCCTTGCTCTTCTAGTCTCCAATGATGATTTAGGAACAAAATGGGTGAAAATTTGGTAGAGATTTGATGGAATTTGGTTGAGGAAAATTCTAGATCTAGATTTGGAATAAAAATGAAGAGAGAGAAAGTTTTTATCCCCTTTATATAGGCCTCACTTGCCCCCTCCCTCAAGCTACTATGTAAAGTTTAAAATATCCCTTGGGGCCTCTTATGAAGAAATTAATTAAGGAGGGAATGTTCTAGTCTAATTGGTTTAACTTAATTAATCATCCCCCTAATAAATGAGCTTCTAATTATTGGGCTCAAATCTAACTAAAATTAAATATTGGGTTCATGGATCTATTGTAACTAGTTAGGTTCACTACACAAGTCCAAAAACAAATTTAACATGCTAACAATAAATAAATAATACAATAAATAAATATTCAACATACACAATATTTAATTAATTATAAAATGACCAAAATATCCTTTCCTAGAAAATGTGATAGTGACAAGACATGTGAGGGATTTACTCTACAATCCATCAGGCAATCCTAGATCAAGAATCCTAGGTGTCTCAATCTCAAGCAAGCAACAAGTTACAAGATATATGATCACCAAACATATAATAGTAAGGCGTCCCAAACTATATATACAAAGATGATCATGAAGCTAGTTACCAAAATAAAAAAAAATAGCAGAGTACAAGATTACATGATCAGCTCTAGCTATAGTCTAGAATATGCTTTACATGTAGGCCCGCAGGCTAGAATATCAAGTTCCAAGAATGAGCTAAACACGTGCTCGGTGACTAAATACCTCAAAAGTATAATGTACAATATCAGGTGGGTGATGAAGAAGAAATCCACTCATGACCCCGGGTGCTCCTGGTGTTCACCATCTTGAGGTAGAAAGTATGGGAGGTCCTGCGGTGTTGTCCAAAATTTGGCCATACAAAACCAGTGGGGTCAGACCCTAAAATAGCAAGTACCACAAGGGAGCTAAACTAAGGAACTAAAAGTCATCATGCAGACAAATCAGTAAGAAGTAGCACAAGAAACCGTTAAATAAGTACAACGGATAAAATAATAGTTAAATATTTTTGGAGTATTCAACAATATCTGGAGTCAAGCTTCAATTATAGTTTTGGATCAGTTGTTAAAATAAATCAGGATATGACTAGACTAGACTGAAAATTAAGCAATCACGAAAAATCATGCCCTACGGCTTGCTATCATTAGCTAACTAGGGTTATCACAGTCCTAGTTACTAACACATGCAGTTTGAGATTCCATACAGCCACATGCCTTACAAACTATTCAGGTTATCCAGGCGTCAGGATACATAGTAAAATAAACCAGGTAAAGTAGTTTTTTAGGAAAAATGCAACACTCGACAACGTGTTGGAAGTGTGTCCCTCTCGACGGAGAGCTCCAAATCTATCAGGTGTCGCTGGAATACCGGGATTGCATGTAGCCAGGAATCTCTCTAGATACTTATAATTTATTTATTTTAGTTATTAACTAAGACAAGTTATCAAGAATTCCTGATCGTGGTGATCAAAAATTTGCGTTAGACATGATGCAGGATAAGACATGATAGTAGCTTAACAAGTACATTCAGGACAAAAACAAGCAAATCAACCACGAGAATTATCTTATCAGTTCAAGCATTCAGTTCAGGAAATTCTAGCATGTCAGCAGTACGCATCGTCGAGCCACTATCAGGAATATCAGTACAGGTCAGGTTAACTCGATATGGCTCAGTGCAAGTCTGGTGTCGAAAGTTCAATAATAATAGTGTTAATACAATCCATGTTCAATTCTAGCTTGTCAGGAGTGCGCTACGTCGGACTATTATCAGAATTATTAGTACAATATTAGGATTATCAGTTCCATGTCGAGATTCAAGAGTTTATTTATAGTGTACAATCACTAGATCATGTCAGAAAATCAAGATTAAGAATGCCATATTTAGGAAATGACCAGGAATAACTAAAATAACGGGATAAAAGAGAACCAAAGAATCATCAAGAGTTAAGCATATAAAAGAGAATACTAGCATACATGAGCATAAAATATCAATTCAAGGTTGGCGCATAACATCAGAAAAAAAAAACAACCGCGCAAAATGGTCCAAAAGCGCTATTGGCGCACAATCACTAGTTCGGACAGTTCTGGCGCACTTTGATACCAAAAATACTCGAAGAAAAATATGGCACACAATTAATACTAAAATGCACTATAGAACCTTGGTGCATAATGATAGAAGTGTGCGAGTCAGAAGCTTGGTGCACAAATCTATCATTGGTGCACAGATGAAAGTACCTATGCTATGAACTTGGCGCACTTTCATTAAGTATGCCAGCAGGGAGGTTTGGCGCACAAACAAGCGTAGGAAAATCTACTAAAGATAAAACACAAGTCTCAAAGTATTGCACAATAATCGAGACAACCCTGCAGTTGAGAACACAATTCTTGAGAATGGTTAGAAGTTATTGCTTAGTCATTAAGTAATTATGAAGGGCAATAAAGTGCGTCGTCTCTGGAGAATTGTCACTACCACATTTTCTAGGAAAGAGTATTTTAGTCATTTGCTAATTAATTAAATATTGTGCATGTTAAATTTTTATTTATTGTATTATTTATTTATTATTAGCATGTTAGATTTATTTTTGGACT